>JAODKN010000111.1:815936-826044 GCA_026774425.1 Petrocephalus zakoni
TGAGAAACCTTCAATCAGGCACCATAGCCCACATTAATGTAACATGAAACTGACAAAATGTTTTAGAGTGACTTACTTAGCCATATCTTCATTTATGATTAGAGGAAATTAGAGGAAAAATGTGGCATGTGATGGCCTGTGTCACTGTGTCACGGCCTGTGCCATATGCTCTAAGGGAGAACAGGCAGCCAGGATAACTGCAAGCCTTCTAAGAAAGTATCTGCACCCTTCCTCTCCATGCGAGGTGAAGGCCTACCTGGCACAGTGAGAGGTTCCAGTGAACCTCATGAAGAGATGTGGCCTGAGCTGTCTGTGCAGAACTTGGAGTGGGCCGTGGGAACTTGGAGTCCTGTTTATGTCCCTCACCTATAGCTCTAGAAGGTATATTTCACAGTCTCCTTGACTTACCAGACGCTCTTTGAGATCCTGGAGACCATGTAGTGGCCTGAACACCTGTCACGGGCTCTAATCAGCAGCTGTCCTACCTCAGCCTCCAGACTCTCTGCTATGGCCTGCATCTGCTCCCTTGTCTTCCCCTGCTGCTTCAAGAGTGCTTTCTAGAAGCAGAGAGAAGGTGTGGTGAGATCAGGGACCGGGCGCTCAGCCAGCAGCTCTCACACGTCTGCCACCCCTCTGCAGCCCTCCCTACTGAACAGGAGTTTTGTCCAAATGAGCCGACTCACCCTCATGCGATCGCAACTGGCTTCCCTGGCGCAAAGCACTCGGCCATGGCTGGGGACACATTTGGCAGGGCAGCAGTGCTTGTAACCCACTGTGTTTTCCACACCGCATTGGTACAGTCTGTTATTGCCGTGCTGAGGACAGATACAGCTAGCTACGTCTCCCCCATCTCCCAGCAAACGCTCCACCTGTGAGGACACCTGGTCACTGTTTACAGAAATGCGGATTTCACAGCAAGCTTCAGCACATCAAAGGCAAACCTTCAGAGCCCCACTGCTACAGAGGGCACATTCTGTTGAGGCTTTGGTATTTGCACACCCTTAGACCTTTGGACACTCCTGGCTAGTTTCCAGATGCATTTTTTTCATCGTAGGTGTGGTTTCAATCTCGTTTCATTGCACTGCACCAGTCTTATTAAGCATTTTTATTTTTGCATGCACAGCAGCTCTTGAGGCTCTAGAAACAGTTGCAGACATATGGGACAAGGAAATTCTTTTTCCAAGTTTTTCCAGATTCCATCCATTTCCACTTCTTTTTCTTATAGCGGATTTTAGAGATGTACATGGGAATGCAGTCGATCAAAAACTGTGATATCAAATGACGATTGAGTAAGCCTTCGAGAGCCACCGAGCTTCTGGTTCTAAAAAGCAGCATCATTGTGATGCAGTCCAGTGGCTAGATCACAGCTGAAGTTGGGTAGGGTAAGCAGGCTCCATAACAATGCACATATGACAGAAATGAATGTTGCAAGACCACATAGCCATAGTCTAAGAACGATGCCCTTGGAGACCGCTGAATAAAACCAGATTGGTTATGGCAAACAATGAGTCCTACACACCGTCTGAATTTGTAATCGTTAAGTTGGCGTCTTTCATCCCGTTGCAATATACAAATCTTTCACTCTTCAAGGTTGGGTCCTCCCAACCAAATAAACAGAATTTCAGGGGTAAATGAACGAAAACTTTATTACATGATCTCACAACCTAATCACATCACCACAACTCCTCTCAGAAGTGCCAAAATTTAAAAACTATATGGACAAAAGTATTGTTCATTAATTATTGAATTCAGGTGTTTCATTCAGACCCATTGCCACAGCTGTATAAAATCAAGCACCAAGCTATGCAGTCAGGTTTACAAACAGTGAAAGAGTATGACTTTCTGAAGAGCTCAGTGACTTCAAGCATGGTACTGTCATAGGAAGCTATGGTTGCAGTAAGTAAATTTATGGAATTTCTTTCCTGCTAGATATTCCACAGTTAACTGCTAGCAGTATTAATGGAAAGTGGAAGCATTTAGGAACAACTGAAACTCAGATCATGTAAAGTAACAGAATGGGGTCGCAGAGGGCTGAGGTGCGTAGTGCGTAAAAATTGGCAATGCTCTGTTGACTCAGTAACTGCAGATTTCCCAGCTTCATCTGGCATTATAACCCCAGCACAAAAACTGCACTGAGGGCTTCATAGAATGAGTTTCCATGGCCAACCAGCAGCATACAAGCCTCACATCACCAACACAATGCCAAGCTTTGGATGGAGCATTTTGAATTTTCTTGTAAAGGTCCCTTCAGGGGCACCATAGCCGCAACTGGACACCACGCTCACAGTATTTGCTCATTGTCACATGCAGAGGCTGAGAAGCATTTCGGTGTGCGACTGTCATGTTTCGCCTTCGGCATTTGTGAATATTGCAAATAAAGTCATTGTCATTAAGGTTTAAGTTTGATTATTTCATTTTAAAACTTTTAGTAGACTAAAGGCTACCAAATGTAACGTAAAAAAAAAAAAACGAGCAAACAAGTGAAAAGAAAAATGCAAATATATTGGATACATCCACTTTTAAAAAATTGTATACTTTACAATGACTTGTTCGGTCAAAAAGAGCTTTGGATGTATCCATCTGTTTGGTTTTTTCGAGGGAGAAAATCAGACTGGGTGTGAAAGGCCTTAATTTGGTAGTTAGCTTGCTAATGGAGCTGTGTGTATGTTCAAGCTGAGCCCGGGGCTTTGAAGCGTGGCAGCTACTGCAGCTAATGTTGTTGACTTGATTCTAAAGAAGTCCTTTGATGAAGGAGAGCAAAAAGTAGCAAACCTAGTAAAATAAAATAGACTGCCCACTTTGCTTCCCACATCTTAAGAATCACCATTGGTCACTGTTGAGTGCTCATCAGGGACGTTCCTAATTCTGGGCCCCCTGACAATGTCGCCTCCCCCCACCCCCCCTACTTTTTGTTAAATTATACGTATTCAATCAAATGCACTTAATTAATTGAGCATCAGCAAGTGTGAGCACCTCTATAAAAGCAGAAGTTTTGGCAGTTTGCAGGTCTGGAGCATTCAGATGTGTGTTACACAATGCCAAGGAGGAAAGACCTCAGCAGTGATCTTAGAGAAGCAACTGGTGGCCCCCATAAATATGGGAAGGGTTATAAGTGTCACGATCGGCCCCGCCCTACGTGTCTGGCTCCCAGTGTTTCCCTCAGGCGGGGCTTGATTAGCGTCACCTGATCCTCGTTGTGCTTACCTGATGTGTCAATCCTCTTGTTTGCCTAACACACCGGCCTGGTGTTTCCTCCCTGATGTCTTACCCTATTTAGTCAGTCTGCGTCCTGTTTCCCTCGTCGGTTATTGTTTGAGCTGTGTTGCTGATCTATGTGGCCTGCACACCCTTTTCATTCCTTTGTTTCCCTGATCCTGGAAATAAACGCCCCGTTTGCGGGGTTTCAACCTACGGCTTGCATTATGGGTCGTTCCTCCCGCTGCAGCCACCACAATAAGGCCATTTTCAAACGATTTGAAGTCCATGATTCCACAGTGAGAAAGATTATTCACAAGTGGAAAACATCCAAGACAGTTGCCAATCTTCCCAGGAGTGGACGTTCCTGAAAATTCACCCCAAGGTCAGACCGTGCAATGCTCAGAGGAATTGCAAAAAACCCAAGAGCTACATCTCAGACTCCATGTGATTCAGTTAGAATTTTAAGTGTTATAGTTAATGACAGTACAATTTGAAAAAGACTGAACAAGTATGGCTTGTTTGGAAGGGTTGCCAGGAGAAAGCCTCTTCTCTCTAAAAAATACATGGAAGCACGGCTTAGGTTTGCAGAGTTGCATCTGAACAAACGACAAGACTTCTGGAATAATGTCCTTTGGACAGATATGACCAAAAATGGCGATGTTTGGCCGTAATGCATACTGCCATGTTTGGTATATCAGCACAAACACCTCACACCAGCTGTCAAGCCCGGTGGTGGAGGGCTGATGATTCAGGCTTGTTTTGCAGCGAGAGGACCAGGGCACCTTGCAGTCATTGAGTCGACCATGAACCTCTCTGTATACCAAAGTATTGTAGAGGCAAATTTTGAGGCCATCTGTCCAACAGCTAAAGCTGAAATTGAGTCATGCAACAGGACAATGATCCAAAGCATACCAGCAAATCTACAGCAGAATGGCTGAAAAAGAAAAGAGCCAAGGTGTTGCAATGGCCCAGTCAAAAGTCCAAACCTCAGCCCGACTGGAATACTGTGGCGAGACTTCAAGGGAGCTGAGCAGAAACGAATGCCTGCAAATCTCAATGAGCTGAAGCAAGGTTGTAAAGAAGAATGGGCCAGAATTCCTCCACGATGATGTGAGAGACTGAAAAAGCCACACAGAAAATGATTACTTCAAGTTATTGCTGCTGAAACTGGTTGAATCATAGTTTTTCACAAACTATGTGAAATTCTGGCTTCGTTTTTATTAAATAATGACACGGTGGAATGTTTAGATTTAAATAATTGTAGAATCTGGTAAGGACCAGATGATTTTTTAATTATGTCCTGATATGTAAAACCATTTAAATTTTCTCATTACTGTATTTAGTGGGGCCATGGGGGGGGGGTGCATGTATGTTGTCACTAGGGCACTGGCTACCCCGTAGGACCTGAAGCCTGGTTGATTGCATGAACAGTGATTGGTACATACACTATATTGCCAGAAGTATTGGGGCGCCTGCCTTCACACACACATGAACTTTAATGACATCCCATTCTATATACATAGGCTTTAATGTGGAGTTGGCCCATCTTTTGCAGCTATAACAGCTTCTTCCAGGAGAGCATTTGTGAGGTCAGGGACTAATGTTGAACATAAAGGCCTGGCTTACAATCTCCACTCTAAAAACACCATACCATAATTCCCTCTCCACCAAACTATATACTATATACTATACTATACTATATACTATAACTATATACACAATGCAGTCAAGCAAGTATCGTTCTCCTGGCATCCGTCAAACCCAGACTCGTCCATCGGAAAGCCAGACAGAGTAGCGCGATTTGTCACTCCAGAGGACACATCTCCACTGCTCTAGAGTCCAGTGGTGCTGTGCTTTACACCACTGCATCCGACGCTTTGCACGGATGTAAGGCTTGGCTGATCAGCCATGGAAACCCATTCCATGAAGCTCTCTACACTGTTCCTGAGCTAATCTGAAGGCCACAGAAAGTTTGGACATCTGTAGCTATTGACTCTGCAGAAAGTTGGCGACTTCTGCACACTGTGTGCCTCAGCCATACAACACATAGAGCAGAATAAGACAGGCACAAAGTGATGGAGTAAAACTATGTATACTAAAACTATTAAATTTGCTCCAGACCCACAGCTGGCAAAATGTACTGAAGGACCCCGCCCCCCCCAATTGGTGAAATGTACGCCCCCATCTCAGTTTTGGTAGAGCTGCCAGATCCCTCCCAAAAATAATTTCTGGCTATGTGCACAAAATAAGGCATTTTCCACACATCCCTTGTTATACAAACTTATCACAAACTTTCTACAAACAGTGTAATCATCTACTTAATCAGTAATTGTGACAAAGTCTGTGGTTGTGCGGTTGAGTCCAGCCTGGGCAGCGCGCACATTCGCGGGAATGAGCATCCCAGCCAGCGACCGGCCACCCTAATTAGCCATGCTGCTGCTCTTAATATGTGCTTCCATTGTACTATCAACCAACATTAATTAAGTAGACTTGTTTTAAGGTAATTTCTAACAGCTTCTTTTCAGTGATTATGCAGAGGCACTTTGAGCCATCATGGCTGCCATGGGAACCATCTCTGCTTCACTCTGTGCAACCCCCCCCCCATGTAAATTATATAACAAGAAGATATTACTTCTGTGTTAACTTTTTATTATTAACACAATGATGCTGTCAACATTAAGCAATAAGAAAATACACAATAGATGCGGGACGCAGCTGAGGACCTCGGCAGAGACGCACACAACGCCGGCTACTGCGAGTCTTTGGCTGGTTTTCAAAATGCTTTTCATCATCTTTTTATTTGCAGTTGTCGTTAACACCCACACAAAACAAATGTAAAAATGAAAACAATATATCATACTTTTCAAATTGTGTAACACTTCATAGACAATAAAAATAACTTCTTTTTACAAAAAATTATAAATATTCTGTTCTCATTTTTTTTCCCCCTCAATGTTTATACAAAACAGAACTATACAAATCAAGTTTTGCATGAGATTGATTCGATATAAACAAAATATTTAAAACAAAAAGTGAAACGACAGCAGGTCTACGATGAGACAGGCGAAGCCGTCTGGTAAGGCCTCGCTGGATACATGTACCGAACAAAGCAGCAAAACAAGGAAAATGAAATTAAATTTATGAAGGAGTTCACACATGTTTTCTCCTAAGGCAACAAGCCCATGCGCAAGGCAGGGCTTTGGGTTTTTTTTTTTTTTTTAATTATTATTCATTTAGCTCTTCTTTGTAGAGTGCAGTCAACAATACAGTTCTCTCTTCCCTTATTTTGGTTGGACTGAGAAAGGCATATGTAGTTTACCAAATGAAAATGTAAAACTGTCAAATCGGGAACACGGATACACGAGGTGATGAGTAGTGATGTGTAGGATACACATATAAACACATACACACAAACACAGGTATGAAACTACCTATAATCCACTGTCTAGTTCAGTCATAAATGATAATTCTAATCTATCCCATTGTGAAGTCAGCTCCACCAATCATGTGCAACAGCATGTTCCCATAGAGACATGCTCTGTCCATCTTCAGATGGACATTGTCAGCACTGATACCACTTTGACACCCCCCCACCTACACTCCCAGCCCTGTCATTACTTAAAGTATATATCCCCCCCCCCCCCCTCAAAGAGCATTTATTTGAACCAGAAAACTTCTACCTTTTGTCCTTGAGGAACACACACTCAGCTCACATAAAGCCCAAAAGCTAAAGTGGTCGCCCTAGGGAGTGACCTTGCAGATCAAAGTGCATAAACAGCGGAAAGCCACTACTTGCTGTTCATTCGAGGTCGTCTCATCACATTTAGTTTCTGTGAATAAGGGCTCCGTCTAAACAACCCAGTGCTTTCCTGCCTCTGATGCTCGGGAAGGAGGGACATGGCTCGAGACATCACCACTCCCCAGCTCCGTAGTACCAAACAGGCAAGCGCTACGGAAGGGCCATTTCTGCTGAAAGGCAGTGCTTGTAAGAGCTTTTAAGTAATAAAATCAAAACCTCAAGTTAGGTCAATGCATCCCGAATAAAAGCATTACTTCATATTATGTTCTTTAACGTTGTCATCAGACTGTAAACCTATTGGAGAATTAGATACACCGAAACTGTCCGTCGGTTTGTTCATGTCTCAGGGGTGCCCCCTGGAGGAGAGTCCTGAACCTTCTGAACATTTAGTGAGCCATAGTCATAAATACAGTTCCCCAACACCGTGGCCACGGTGTCCAACAGGGTCGCACGACAAGGCCGCCACTGTAGTGATAAATTACACAAAATATCCGTCACTCAAAGCCTGACTGACACAGGCAAAAAAAGAAAAAAATTATAAAAAAACAATCGAGATTGCACACTTCCAGCGTTTCCATGAACAGGAGGATCCGTTTCTAGGCATTTTGGCTGTAAAAACATCCAAACGCTGAAAAGTTAAGGATCATTCAAAAGGAAGGAGATAAATCCCAAGGACTATACATTAACAACAATGTGGAATATCACACCTCAATCTGAGAGCTGTATTACCCCAGTACGAAGCACTCCTCTGAGAGCAGGGGTCACATACCTGTAAGGTACAAAACAAAAAAAAGTAACGAGCGCATGCTGAAATAAAAAAGGACTAACCGTGATGGCATAAAAACTGCTACTTAAAAAGCCATTTAAACCAGAATTCTCTTGGGTGTGGCTCACTTCAGGTTTAGGGTTATACTACAAAGACGGGACTAGACAGACGCACATAAGGACAGACACAGAGAAGTAGAGTGACATCATCACTTAGCGCCAGCAGAGGGGCGGTGTTTGCCGCCAGCATCTCACACTGACATGCAAATGAACGTGCATAAACCACTCGCGCACCAAGAAGAGATGCCCAAGGCGAGCGACTGGACGCCGCGCGCGACGCGGATGGCCCTGCCGCCCCAAGGCTGCGGCCAGGGCGAAGGCGAGACCGCGGTGACGGGGCTGACGGGGCGTTAGGCCCCGCCCCTTCTGTCCCAGTGCCTCGCCACCTGTCAGTCAAACCGGTGAGAAGTAACGACGGAGGAAAAAGAGCATGAAAAACAGGTGGGCAACATGGCACTAACATTCGAGGATGCTATTCACAGCTGCCTCCAGGGCCGAGTCCGCGCTGGCCGGGGGCTCGCCCGAGAGGGACTTTAACAGGTGGGGGCTGCTCTGGCCAGCATGGGGGCCCATGAAGCCACCTCCGCTGTGGCCGCCGGCTTTGCCATCGATGACCATGCTGAGAGAGCAGCCTTGCGTCTTCTTGGGGTCCAGGACGCTCTTGATGGCAGTCTCCAGGTGGGCACTGATGGACACCCCCTGCTGCTGCTGCAGCGCCCCTCCCCCGGGGTCCTTGCAGCCGGGCTGAGGCTCTGTCCTGACTGAGGGGTCCCTTGACCCTCCTCTGAGCTGCGGCTCTGTAAATGTGCTGTCGCCATGGTGATGGGCGAGGCATGTTACCATGCTGCTGGTGAGGCACGGGAACTCCCGTGGCAGGTCGGCCATGCTGGCTGGATCAGCACCCGCAAGGGAGCTAACCTGCTCGCTCTGTCCTGTTTGCGAGAGCTTTGGCAGACAGCAGAAGTCCTCCAGGTAGCCCTCTGGAAAAGGAAGAGCAGTCACATGGTACTCCATTAAATCACATCTCTTTCCCTTCATGTGCTTCGCCCACCCCCATACTGGCACAGCAGATTTGGATAATCAGCTAAATACCTAAGGATATGGCCCAATCCCTTAACATGCATGTGACTAATCTGAAGTTGACATTATTCTGGCTGAATACAGCACTGATTTGTTCTGTCATTTCAGATCGGGGAGGGGGGGTGGTCTGATAGCTTCACAAAAATGCAAGTCAGGCCCATGTGAGAGAAGAGGCTGGCTGATAGGGAGCTCTGTTGACTGCACGGACTAACACACTTAGACATTATCAAGGGAAGATGAGTAGGGCATTGGCCTTCATTCCAGGATCCTCTGTGAACCTGTTCTCTTGATTAACACAATGATTCCTTCTAAGGAATGATACTGGAGTGATCTCAGTAGCACGCCTCTGTCCCTGACTCACCTGGGTCCACCAAGGCCAGCCGCTTGTCCTGTGTTAGGCAGCGCCGCTCTTCTTGGTTGAATGTCCTGTCAATCATCACTATCTCCGATGAGGGACACGTCCGCTAAAGAAAGGGCAGACCACCGTTTATTGTAATGCTGGGGGGGAGGGGGATTTTGTGTTGTGCTTCACCACCTCAGGAGAGCAGGACTGAGCACATCCCTCCCATCTAACATGCATCACTGTTTGAGCCTATGGGCGCTTTTCCACCGCACCAGGTACCATACTTTTAGTTCCCTTTCCCATTAACGTCCAATTGAGTACCAGTACCGAAGGTTCCAGTACCTAAAGAACCAAACCAGCTGGGGTACTTTTTTGGTACTTTGGGTTGGGACTTGCAAATGCCTTCTTTGTTGACTGGTTAGGCAAATAGCCTGCTTCGGAAAACAAATGAAGTTAAAAAATAAAATAAATTGGGTCGGAATAAGAGGTACAACAAGATCAGCACAGCATGACAAGAAATTAAATAAGAATTTTATATAATGTACTGGGACAGCATGGTATTGGAAAATTAACAAATATAGTGCTGTGATTTTATTGTAAAAAATATTGGGGAATTGATAAAGCAAAAAGGTTAGATAAAATTTGTTGAACTCCTATCTCGGAGTGATTGAGCAGCACTCATTCAAAAGCATCGGAGGTAAACCTTATAATGATTTTTTAACCATACTGTCCCTCGCCACTTCCCGCTTCGACTTTCGCAGCTTCACTCTATCGCGGATTTTTCAAATACAGTACTGTGCTCATTAAAGTATATACAGTACTGTATATTCATTAAAGTGTATACAGTACTGTGCTCATTAAAG
>JAODKN010000111.1:828630-842514 GCA_026774425.1 Petrocephalus zakoni
GCACACACCAAAGGACCTTAGCCTTCGTAGCAGGTGGAGACGGCTTTGGCCCTTCTTGTACAGGGCATCTGTGTTGTCCACCTCACCTAACATTCGGCCCTGACAGCGGGTCTCTCGGGCACTGGTCTCTCGGGGCCCGTGCACTGGCCGGGGAAGGCACTCACCTGACTGCCAGCTGTGGGTGTGGAGCCCATTTGGTTTGGTAAGTACACCACCGTTTCCAGGGCAGCTGATGCCTTCAGTGCTGCAGGAAAAACCCAGGGGTGAAGTGTTACTTCACAAACATCAAGCACAGCCCATGTTCAAACAAGACGAAGGACATGTGTGGTGTGTGTGCATGTGGGCTCTAGATCAATCTACTCCCGGGGGCGCTAGAGCAGTATAACCACCCATGGGCTCTAGAGCATTTTACCCGTGTTGCCTAGCAGGTTGACCAGCTGTGGCTGCCTCTGCCCATCTGCCATCTTGGTAGCGCCTGGTGTGAACTGGGAGTCCTGGAAGGAAAAAGAAAGTTTAGTGCTGGTTCAGGAAAGAAACTGAGAAAAACTGACAGTTCTGGGACCTCAAGACATCCCAAAGTGTGACAGCACATCAAGGTCCATTCAGTAAGTGAGTACTTGCCTGGTTCTGGTGGGATAAATGCACGTCAGGCTGCAGCTGGCGGCTGGTGTCCTGCTCCCGCGACACCAGGAACTGTGGTCCCAGCTGAAGCTCCTGACCTCCCGGCAGCGCCGTCGTCTGCACCTGAGTCGCATACCCGATGTTGGCCGAATCTGTGGCATTGACAAGTGCACAGTGGCCCTGAACGGGACCGGAGCCGGCGGTGAAGGCCACGGGGGCTTTTGCTGCCACAGCCGGGGTCTGCGACATTTGGACTAAAGCCGGGGAGCACTGTCCCAGCTGGCTGCTCACCACGCTCTGGTTCACCACCAGCTGCCCCGCTGTCAAAAAGTTCTGCCCAGCGACTAGCTGTACAGCCATGTTCTGATTGGTCAGGAATGCCCCAGAATAGGTGCTGGTGGCAGTATGAGTCATGAAGCCTTGACTGGACGTACCCTGTACCTGTGTCTGTAGGACCTGCCCGTTTAGAGCCTGGACGGTGGGCGTGGCCGTGCTGGGGGTAAAAGGCAGAGAAGATGGCAACCGGTATTGCCCCACAGGTAAGCTGGTCTGTTGCTGCGTCCCCATAGCTGAATGGATCACGATGCTGCCCGGGTGACTGGCTACCTGGGGGCCCATGGCAGGCTTCTGGAGGCCAGGCTGGTTCACAATGTTAACAGTCATCTGTTGGGGGCTCTGGGTGCGACCGGCAGCGGTGTAGCCACTGCTGGGGACCGGGCCTTGGGGCTGTAGGCCCAAGCCGCTGACACTGTATACAGTCTGCCCCCCTACCTGTAAGGGCTTAGGCTGAATGGGCTTGACCAGCATCTGTGGGGAGGGTCCTCTCTGGATGATGATGTTCTGGAAGGGTATGGGCGCCGAACTGCCTTTGAAGGGCACGCCACCAGCAGAGGAGCTAAAAACGGCTCCCGTCGTCGCCCCCGTGGCACACGATGGCCTTTGAGCCAGCACACCCCCTGCCAGCCCGGGTGAGTCAGGCTGACCCGAATGTACCAGGATCTGAGGCCGCTCTAAGCCGCTGATGGTCACCATAGAGGTGGGCTCTCCGAAAGATCCCATTAGCTGGATGTGTCCGGAGGATCCGTTCTGTACAGTCGGAGGGGGCGCCTGCTGGAGGTAGCCCTGGGACTGGATTCCGGTGAACTGCGTACAGGGGGACATGCCGACACCCCCGGATACCAGCTGCTGGGGGAATGCCAAGGTGGAGGTGGGGGATTCTAGGAGGGCCTCCTGTGCCAGGGTCTGCTCCGTGATGTCCGCCTCCTGCAGAGACTTCTGGAGGATGTCGAAGGGCTGCTCCTCCCCCAGCTCCACCCCCGACGGCGAGGTCCTCCCCAGCTCCTCCTCGATGAACTGGAGGCTACTGGGGAGCTGCAGCGCGGCCCCATCTGCCTCGCCCAAGTGGTTGGCAGCGTCGTTCAACGCGGAGACGGGGTCGACCTATCAGAGGAGACAGGCGGGGTGAGGGGCGGAGCCGACCCAGCAGATTTCAGGGGTGCGATGAGAAAATGGTGATTCTTACAGAGCCACTGATGAAGAAGCTGGCGGAGCCAAAGGCGGCATTCGCCACATCATCTTCATCGATCTGCAAAGGAAACGCCCACCTTTAAATGCATGACTGAGGTATTATTATTATTATGCTGGCTTTTTTTTTTTATCAAATATAGCGTCACAATAAATCTCTCGAAGGTAAAAGAGAATCTCCCCATTTGTTCACCCAGTTTCTTAACTGCAGCAGTACCTTCTTGCCTCAAATCGTTTCACATGGTATACGGACCATCGTCGCCATGGTAAGAGGAAATGTGAATCTGGCAGGAGGATCAGTCCAGCAGCTGCAGCTTTGTGGGCTCCGAGTGGCTCCAAGGTGGGGAAACGGAAGCTAAACAACCGGAGGAGACTCCAGTTTACGGCCATATTCCCCACCTGTGGTCATGAGCTGTGGGTAATGACCAAAAGAGCGAGGACGCAAGTGCAGGCAGGTGAACTGACCCTTTCTCCACAGGGTTTCTGGCCTAACTTTCCATGGCGGTGAGGAGTTCAGAGATTTGGGTGGAACTTAAAATAAATAAAGCTGGAGTTCCATTGCATTGAGAGGAAGCAGCTGAAGTGCTTAGCTGCTATTGGTGCGTTTGATTATCCCGACGAAGTCGGAAATTCCGAGGTGCGAGACGTCACGACCGACTAATTTCCCGTTCAAGTTCATCGAAAGACATTTATTAATTCACATGAAAGACTGTGTGCGATTACATTAATAACCAGTAATACATTTAATTACATAAACGATTTAAAATATTTATAAAATAGAGAAGCAGTGAAACACTTATTATCGACTGTGTAAGCTGCCATGTTGAAATGACGTCACAGGGGAATCTCGTACAACAAAATTCTGCCCGACTTCAAACTCGGAAAAGACGCGCGTTTCCGACAGGAAGTGACGTTTTTGTGACATTTTTGTCCGAGTTGTGACTCTGAGAGAGAGAAACAAATGCAGGATATATCCCGAAAGATGAAAGCCAAGCTGGAAGCCTCCCAGAATGAGCTGCAGTCTATGGCCTGAACTGTTTGCCACGTTACCATCGGGACCCTCACAAAGAAATTCAGTCTGAAGACTGACATATGGATGGGTGCATACAGTGAAGAATAAACTAAATAAAAATTATTTTATTACTCTTGACATATGCCTTGTAAACTTCTACGTATATACTTCAGAGCCCAGCTACATTACCGAAACTATCCCCCACGATTCAGTTGTATAAACTTAATGAAAGGCGTTAAATGAAAAGAACGGCTTACTGATTTGTTGCTGGAACCATGAAGATAATCGTTCAGCGCCTGCACGTCTCTGTGGGACAGAAGCAAGAAGATTAACTCAGGATCAGGAACATGACTACGGGCCAGAGACCGGGAACCTGAGCAACAGAGGAATGTCTGAGAGTGCAGCTCTAACAATCTGAATACTAGAGCATCTTCTTCATCCATGTTTAAAACCAAATTTTCAAAAATGGGGGAAGCTGGAATTTTAAATGGGAAATGATGTAACTCACCCTATGATGTCTAGAAGACGGCGATCATCTTCATCATCCATGGTGACTGCGTGGCAAATGGGGGGGGGTGTTATTGGGACACTGAGATTTTGTTTGACCCAGCACCACCGAATCAAGGCACGGCGGGAAACGTTAGCTACTCACACATTTATGGGGATCATGGGACTTCTCATCGGATGCCTCTGAGCTCCTACACAGACAAGAGAGGCAGTGAAATAGAAGAGTAGGAATCAGTCTCAATATAAGCACTATTAGAGTTGTAAGGCTAGCAATCGTTAAGCTAAAAGTAAATCAAACATGCTGACTTATGGTTGGCTGAAACAGGCCAAAAGATCCTGAATATGAGTAAGTTACAAAATGATGAGAAATAAAGCTGTATTCTAATGTTTACATAGGCCGTTGTAAAGCCTATGTGAATTACTCGTGTAAATGATTTCCACCATCATAAAGAATCAGCTACTCACCAGGTCATTTAATCCCATGTCACTGTCTTTACTCAGAGGTATGTACCATTATAAACAAGTTTCCCACAACATAATTTATATTACATGAATGTCAATAGAGTTAATGACTGTAATTCTCTCTAAAATCACTAAATTGCCTGAAAATATTCCACTCTGTTGCAGAGTAAAACCACTGAGAAAATTTATTCGTAACAGCATTAAATTGGTACAAATCGGTGGCTTGCTTCTGGAGAATTACAGTGATCGTGTAAAATGCTATATGACTTTTTGGAACAGAGAATTTATGATTATAATGCACAAACACCCACTTCACCAACAACCCAGGAGCAAAGTGAAAGACAGCACTCCACTGGGCCGATCAGAGCGGGGTGTGAGTGTTTTCACTGCCAAGAGGAAGAAAAAAAAGAGGAACTTTCACATGCACTAATGGGCCCACCAACAGTGCGGGCACGGTGCATAGCCATGTGAGGAGCACCACGCCCAACGACCGCAGGAAATATCTCAGGCCCACATATAAACACGTGCCAGTGTAAGGAGGAGGAACACAAGCCTATAGGTCCGTGGGTCTCTCGGGGGTCTGTGCTGTTTATGTGCACTGCAAGGCAAAGTAAAGCATCAGCCTAATTCGTTTTAGGCAGCTGGCCCAGAACCACAAATACTGTGTGTATATATTTTTTTAATCAAAATACAGAGGGAGTGTGGGTGGGGTAGGTGCCACAAATACACGCAGACGTATGCTTGCTTTTATGTGTGTGTAGGTATATATTTATATATATTCCCCCCCCCCCCATTCCACTGAGGGCCGAATCAAAATGGCGGCCTGTCCTTGTCTTACTGCGCCACACAACTTGGCTCCTTGCCAGGCACTCGACGAGATTATTTTATCATTATCGATTTCATCAAAATTATCTTAGGGAAATTCTTTTTTTTATTCACTATATAAATTGATAAAATATTTCGCGTTTGTAAAAAAAAAAACCCTCTGGTCAAAGGTGGAAACAACACGGAAAGGCCCAGACTTGTAATAACCTTGAAAATTACAGCCAATGGTTCGCTGATATTAAAAATTTAATTTAATTTTTTACTATAGAATAAGCAGCTAATTGAAAAGACGTATGGTTTAGTCAGAAAAACAAACGGGAATTGACAGTAACGTTACTCCAAAGGAATCAGCCCAGACAAAGACTTTTCCCAGCTAGCCAATCCGTTCGTTGATGTTTAAAATAAACAAAAATCCAAACATACATAACGTTTCGCCTCTTTATTTCATTGAATTAAAATCATACAGAACATTCACAGAATATCAAAGTACATGAAAATGAGCGAGGAAGCGGCCGCACATCTGACGGCCGGCGGCGCGCGACACGCCACCGCGAGCCAGCGGCACGCGCCCGGGGACCGCGTGCCGCCCGTTCGCCCCTAAAAAGCGGCCGCGGTCCGCCACGCGGGACACGAACGTGGGCAATAACACGCGCCATTCCCGATAGGAGGTCCGCCGGCTGCGGGGCGGCTTTTTTAGGAGCTCGCGCGGGCGTTCATGCCCCTTTTTCCCACCGCAGCGCGGCACGGGGAGGGAGCGGACAACCGGCGCGGGAGAAGGAAAAAAAACACGAATTCTAACGCAGTCGCATCGCACAGAGCCGCCGACACGCTTCTCCGGATTAGCGGCCGGTGCCTCCGCGTCGGCGCCCGCCGGCTCCCCGGCCGGACGCCTCCAGCCGGCTCCTTCCGCCCCCTCTCCCGGCGGACAGCGTCGCGTCCTACAGCGGACGGATAGCGGCGAGCGGCCGGCCAGGACAGGCACTCCCTCCGCCAGCGCGGCTCCGCGTCCCCGCCGCTCTCCCGCCTCCCTTCCCCGGAGACTGCGCTCCCAGGTCCAGCCTCCCCCCTCGCCTTTTTATCCTAACAGCGTTCCCAATCCTCCCAAGCGCGGCACGAACTAAAAGGTAAAAAAGGGCCCGGGAAGCGCGGACGGCCGGCCGGCCGGTGGGTCGCCGCTCCGCGGACGCTCCGCCGGAGCTCCCGGTCCCGAAGCCGCGCCGCGCCAGGCTAATGGTCTCTCCCTCCTCGCCGCGCCGCGCCGCGATCCGGCCGCATGGAAGCCAGCCCCGGCTCCCTGCCTATCGTGGCTGCCTGCACTGGCTTAGATAAAAAAAAAAAGGACGTCTATAAATATTTATTTAGATTTGCATAACACCGGGACGATGAAAGCGAAGGCTAGCCCCTGTTCCCGTCTCACCCCTCTTCTTGAAACCTAATATCTCCATTTGGCAACTTTTAATTTGCTCCCCCCTCCCTGCACCTCCTCCTCCTCCTCTCCCTCTCTCACTCTTATAGCTAGCTATATATTTTTCTCCCTCTCCTTTTTTTCCTCTCAGATAGATTTTTTCCCTCGCTCGCTCTCTTCCCTCCCCGAAGGAAGGGGAGGAAGGAGGTTGTGTGTTTTTTTTCCTCCTCCTTGAAATTTTTATCACAAAATTATAATACACTCAAAGGGGAAACTCACCGTCATGAAAAAGCAGTGCCTTGTCAACGGGGTTTCCTCGCCATCGCATCAGGGGCCAGCGGGGCAGTGCCGCTCCTGCAGACGGGCAGCAACTGCAGGCAGGCGGCCCCGAGGAAACTAACCGCGATTTCTGCACACAGAGGAGCAAAGAGGTCGTTAAAGCCGTGCACGGTGCAATATATAAAAAAAAATAATAATAATATATTAATTTGGGCTCCAAAACAAGAATGCGTTCGAAAAGGAAAAAAAAAACGATGCTTGGGGAAATTAGGACGTACAACGTTCAAAAAGCAGCGGGGTGCTGGATTTGTGCTTGACGGCTCTATAAACTCGAACGCAAGGGGGCAGAATAGCGAACTTTGGCGTGGAAGTTTATGAGAAGGCATGCAAAACATGTAACAGTTTTTATGCAAACGGAGGACGCTAGGTATCCGTGACAAGTCTGGAGTTAATATCCCATTCAGTTATAAATCACTTAAAGGAGGATTAACATTAACACAGAGAAGAGATCCTGGACAGCGACACTTAATCATTGCGCATCATCCATTCAATTAAAGAATGTGAAACACGCACAGAACACTACTGTATTTAGTATAACCTGATAAGTTGAGTTACCAAAGACGAATTAAAAAATGTATCCCTAAATCCTGCTGAGGTGCGCCATATAAATTAACATGACCTGAAAGTGCACAATAAATACATATCCGCATAACTACCTCTGCTGTGCGCAATATTCCCAGTATGTCCGGTTAAACCGGTCAGTTTACCGTGACCAAAAGTGCAGTGCTCTGCCTAAATCGAAGAGTCCGATACCCTTATTGAAATATGACCTCTCAACGCGGGTCGTGTAGATCTGTTTCGTCGTGGCGAAACAGAATTATCTCAAACTAATTTAGGAAAATACTGCAAAGTTCAATGTTTATTCCAGGCTTTTTCTTTGTTATTGATTCATTGCAAGATAGCCAGTGCTTCTGGAAACGGTTATAGTAATCAGTTCATGATAAAGCAATTCGATTAATCTGTCTACAGCGTCGCTGCGCGGAATAAAATGAATTTATATAACACCGGTAGCGGAACTGTGCTATAAATTGCGGTCTAGGTTTTTAAAAATCCACGCCGTGAGCTTCCTGATATGCAACTAGGTCATGTGAAACCAATAAGAAAAGAGGATGCTGGGAGGAACATGAAAAATGATCTAATCATAAGGTCGTTTGCTGGGCAGCGCTAGACGAACAACAATTTACTTCCGGCAAATAGATCATTTAAGCTTTCGCTTTAATAATCCAGGGACCGGTCTCGGCGGATGCTGGAGGAGGAGTTGTAAATAAACGAGCAATTAATAAGTTGCATACGTGTATGTGCATCTTATTATAAATAGAAACCCAACCTGATATTTATCCGTGGTTATGTTAATAGATAACATAAACGAAACGGACAATTAAAATGTCAAAACTGGGATGTATGTAGAGATGTTGTGAGGCAATGTGTTATGCAACGCATGAAACTGCTAGACCCTAACAGCAATGTAACTTACTCATTCCATTTGTAAAATGACCTCCATTTTACAAATATTGTGATTCCTGAATCTATTTAAAATCAGTTTACAGCTGACACGTACAGAACCATGCATACTACTTATAGTGGACACTATCAATCTAAAGAAATGCGACGCCACCTCGCCACGACTAAATTGGCTCTGGTTCTGTGGTTCTGTTTATTTATTGTTCCTTTCAATACGTGACGATTTTGTAATATATGGGGCGGGTGGCAAATCTGGTACCATATCATGTCATTTAATGTAATTAATGCATTGAAATAAATTTCGATATACTATTGAATTTAAAACCATATTCCCTAACCTATCGATCTGTTCTCATTATTGCCAGTTTATTTGTTTATATATTCAAATAGATTTTAACTGCTTTGTTTATTAGACGGCCACTTTAGAATATAGCAACACATACCGAATGTACGGAAGTCAACCACAGGATAATCACCCCGTATAGCTGTAAGTATCAAACACCTAAGAGGAGTGTTTCAAACTGAAATAATATAAAGATGGTTAGATTGAGGCGTGCTATACAAACTTTCATGACTCAAAACAGGGTTATTTGCAGGTTATTAATATTATATGTAACTGGCAAATCATACCCATATTATCTGTTTGCTACTGAATATTTACAGGCCAACATATTTACTGAAAACAGTGTTAAATGTGCTGGTGTTGTGGAAGTTGCAAGCCCACTTTACACCATGAGCAAAAGGAGAATCTTTATTATACGTTTTAAATCTCCTTTCTTTCCATTTAGTCATTTACATCTATATATCCTGGCAATGAAAGTTGTGGATTTAGGTCTGTGATGTTTGGGCGCTATGCTGAACCATCCCATAATAGCGGGACTTGGAGCATGGAAACGTTAAACTAATTATATCGTTGGGCAGGAGATTAGAGCTGCACTCATTTGCAGCCAGGGATTTCTGCAAATGGGATCAGGGTGATTAGTAGGTCTACAGTGACGTGCTGGAACTTTCAGCTTGGTCATGAGCCTTCGTCTAGTCTCACCCTTTTGAAGGAAGGTTATACCCAGAAATAGGTGAACAGGCAGCTATTCTGTGCACTTTTACTAATTCATGTGAAACAAACTAAATATTTGGTGACGGAAACTTCTGCCACTTACAGCATGGACTTTCCCGAGATTCAGATTCTCAGAATGGGAATGCAGTGGTGGATACATACAAATTTGTCTAGTGCAACAATCTCCCAGGAGAGATTGTGCTTTTCAGGGTTTTGGTGCCATTAATTTTGAGTTTTAATTCAAACCAATCAGTTGTGAGACACTGAAACCCAGTTCTCTTGAGAGACTTTGGTTGAGAAGCAGCCGGACGAGGGAACTCTACTGCTAAATTTTCAGTTGTACTCCGGGTGCAGAGCTACGGAACTTAGAATGGCGCTGCTGAAGGTTAACTTTGACTTGAAGAAGCGGGTGAAACTGGCACAGGCATTATGGCTGTTGTATTGGCTGGCTGTGATGGCCGGTGTCCTCGTCTTCAGTTTGGGGGTCTTCTTCAAGATTGAGCTGCGTAAGCGGAGTGAGATGATGGACAACAATGAGAGCCACTTTGTCCCCAACCTGCTGATCTTGGCAGGACTGACGGCATGTGGCCTGAACGCCTTTGGTGGGAAGATTTGCCACGACTCACTGGACCCGACAAAGTTCCCCAAATGGAAGCCTCTGCTGAAGCTCTTTTTGGCCACCCTCATCTTCTTCAATATGCTGCTCTTCATTACGGCACTCCTGTGCTTTGCCATGCGCTTGGCCCTGCAGTCCACACTGGCCGAGGGCCTGAAGAACAGCATGAAGTTCTACAAGGACACGGACACTCCGGGCCGCTGCTTCATGAAGAGGATGCTGGACCTGACCCAGATGGAGTTCCACTGCTGTGGAAATAACAATTACAGGGACTGGTTCGAGATCCAGTGGATAAGCAACCGATACCTGGATTTTGGCTCCAGTGAAGTGAGGGAGTGAGTATTCTCAAGTCAGCCGTCGCGAGGGTGGCCTAGTATTGTTCAACACAGGTTTCCTAGATTGTTATAACACAATAGAATACAGCACTGACATCCCACACAGAACATCACATTGTTAAAATGGTTCACAGGGCATGTTTTCAACTGAAGAACGAATAGGCTATTTGTGTTTTATTGAAGAAGACCGTTAGAAATCCTGTTGTGCACCACTACTAATTTATTACCATATAGATTGGTAATGAAGTGTTTGTGTAAGAGGTGGTAGAGGTCAGGTTCTCATGAGTAGATAATCTTCTTGTATCTCATTCTGTGGCCTCTGGAACTCACTGTCCCACTTCCAAGGCTAGTAGAAGTTTACTCCTAGGGCACTGGTGTGAATGCGAATCCAGGCCAGCATGTCTTTCCAAATACTTCTGTGTGTCATTTAAGGCTTTTTCTTGACATCTAACTTTGAAAGGTAGCTTAGGGAATCATGCCAGAATAATATTGGAATAATATTATCCTTTCATACAGTACCCACGAGGGGACCATATTTAGATTAAACCTCTACTCATATTTTTTGTAGGCAGATATCCTGAGAAGAGGTTGTAAGTGTGTATGCTACGTTTTTTACGGTGTGTTTGAATCCAGTGAGCCAAGAGTGCGCCAACCACTTAGGATGACCTGGAGCTTCACCCCTGTCACTCTCACTCACTCTAATCGCATCAGGTCGACCTCATAATAAATGGTTTTAAGGCCTCACTGTCCTAGTTTATCCGGGAGTGAAAACCTGTGCACCAGTCTCTGGCAGCGGTCTGCAGCCTAGAGACACGCCTCTTTGGTAATGACACGTTAAGGTTTAGCCCCCTCACCGAGAGGGTGTTAATGCTGCAATGAGCATTTAATAGCATGGTAGGAATTTAATTACAGTTTTTCATAGGATTTCTTTTAGTGCAGCTGGTTCATATTAAGACAAACGACTGAGCAAAAATACAAGGAGAGGCTTGAAAGATCAGCACTTTCTCAATGGTTGAAAGAGCATAGGAACCTTCACTGTTCTTTCACTAAATCTGCTGAGTGTTGCAAGGCATACAGAGGGCAAAAGGCCTAGATGTATGCCCGTCTGGCCATGCGTGTCACACATGACCCCTGCTTGATTCCCCCACGGGCAGCCGTGTCATGAGCAACGTGGAGGGCAAGTATCTGATGGACGGGGTGCCGTTCAGCTGCTGCAACCCCAGCTCGCCACGGCCCTGCATCCAACACCAGCTCACCAACAACACAGCCCACTACAGCTACGACCACCACAGCGAGGAGCTCAACATCTGGATGCGAGGCTGCAGGGAGGCCCTGCTGTCCTACTACGGCAGTATGATGAACGGCATTGGGGCCCTTGTCTTTCTGGTCAACATCCTGGAGGTGAGGAATGCACAGGCCACAGAATAAACACTCCATGCTCTTGAGCTCCAAATGCCCCATAATCCTCATTGGCTTAACAAACTAAGGCTGGGCTAACACAGGATAGGACAACTGGAACCAGTTAAGCCATTCACTGACTCCCCGTTCATGCTGTAATGTGGGTGTAGTAATGTATTATCCATGATGAGGACTCAGCAGTGCTAAACGGTGCATGGTAAGCCTAGTTAAGCCAGTATCCTCAACGGCAGGACTTGACAGGACTTGGGGGTCCAGCAGGCAGTGCGTGACCCGTAGGGTGGAGCAAGCAGCCTCCATCAGTTAGGATGGCTCCCAAATGTAATGTGGATCAGGTTCAGCACCCCACTGGAGACCTGTCACATCTTTGAGATCAGGCTTGGTTAAAACACAGCTGTTACTACTAGGATCAAGCAAGTGCTTCAGGTTTCCCAATAATGAAATGTGATTCATTATTGGGTACATTTACAAGCCAACTATCACAAAGCATGTTATAGTATTGGCAGGATTGGAAAAATGCTTGACTAAGCCTGAATCGTATCACATAACTTGTGTTTTGCAGTAATTTCAGGTATGCGTACCTCAGTTAGTCATGCAGTGTATTCATCTGTCCCACAGGTGGCAGTAATGGTGGGCTTGCAATACTTGGACACGGCCTTGGGGACACTGGCAAATCCAGAGGACCCTGAGAGTGAGAGTGAGGGCTGGCTGCTGGAGAAGAGTTTTAAGGAGACTATTGCAGACTTCACACAGAAAGTTAAATCACTCGGCAGGGGTGTGCAAGTAGAAGCTGGGGAGGGCGGGCAGGAGCAAGCGGTAACCACGGTGAGCTGAGAACGCTCCAGCCACTCATATTTAAAGCACTCTCGAGTCTTGGGAACGAGATCAAATGTGTGAGAAATATTCTCGACAGAAACCTAATACCTGTCCAACCAAAGTCTTTTTAATTTTTCAACACGATTATTCTAAAAATCCATGAGTAAAATCTTTTAGAATGCAATCAAAATGGCTTTTTCCTTGCAGCAGAGGCAAAGAGACCTTCCCTTCACACCATCATGGGTATCGTGTCCTTAGACACCTTCCGCAGAGCGGATGCTAACTTGATCGCTGCAGTCGGCATGTGTGCAGCATGGTGTCTTTGAAGCTCAGTCGTGCCCCCAAAACTGCTCCACTTAGACACTGGGGCACAAAGATACATGCAGAGTTTTAGTCATAATGCATGAGTGTAAATGATCCACTATCACAGAGTATACACTTTGCTGTGGGGAGTGGGAGGGACAGTGGGGGCTCGCTCAAGGAAGCGGTCCTATGTGGGGGCCTGGTGGTCATTCTCAGTGGGGCCGGCCCCCCCCCGTGTAACCCCTGCCCTTTTCACGCCACCCCCGGCCCGGCCTGCCGGGGGGGGGGGGGTTGAGGCTGAATATCAGTATGAGTGGGCGCCTGTATTCTTCCGTACTCCATGTGTCTTTCAGCTGCCTCTCGCGCCACACTGAGTGTTCGGTGACATATGTGAATGAGGTGAGCTGATGGTGGTCCCACACAAACCTGACATAACCAATAGAGAGGGGCTCCAAGCCCCCCCCCGGTGATTCATGTGAGAACGGGACAGTGTCTGCACACGTGCATGCAGCTGTGTGAGCAACGTTGGCCTCGGGGTTACCTGTGGTGTCCACGTGACCGGCATGTTCTCCAGAACATACCTAAGGGGCATCTCACACCATCTAACTTTGGGTAGAAGCCGTCTCATCTGCTGACAGCGCTGATGCTCTGATCTACTGCCACTTGCTCCACGACAAACCCCCACTTCCCCAGCTCACGATATGCTGGAACCTCTCCTGCAATCAAGCTACCTGCCGGTTCAGGGGGGTTCCCCTAGGCGTGGGTCAGCTGGACATCTGAGCGCATGCAGATACCCGGCGTGCAGTTGAGAGCCGTCGGGGGCTCGCGCTGTGATGTGGCATGGCACCTCCGTGCCACGGAGAGGTGGAAGGGGGGGCATCTTTCAGAGAAGAGGAACAGCCGAACGATTGTACGTACCTGGTTTCCCGGGATACGAGGAAGAAACTGTCGTCTGGTGCCTCAATCCAGTTGGGACGTCGCTTGCGAAGCATGGTTTCGGCGTTCCGGGGGGTATTGCTGCCGCTCCTCCCATTGTGTTGCTGGGGGGGGGGGGGGGAGTGGAAAGGAGTAGGCTTGAGTCATGAAGGCAAATCTTATTGGGCCCGAAGAAGAGCATTTTCAAGATAATCCAAAGTACACATGAAGGGTGAATTTTTTAATGACAGAAAGCTTGCTACTCTCCTACAG
>JAODKN010000111.1:857148-875659 GCA_026774425.1 Petrocephalus zakoni
ATCATTGGCAATGCATTCAGATGTGCATCGCATCAGCCTCAGTGATAGAGATGCACTTCCCTCTCACACACACACACACGCACTCACTTGAGGTCCCCGAGGAGGCTCTGCACACGCCGGAACTTGAAGGCCTGCTGGGGTGTGTAGCGCTCAAACTGGAAGCGGCCCTGCAGGTCCCTGTACCGCAGGTGCTCCACGAAGGTGCGGATGATGGTAGCCATCAGGTTCTCCTCCACCATCAGCATGCGTGCCTGGTTGTTTTTGGAGCGGGGTTAACGGGTCCCGGACCGAGCCTAATCGCCGGTCCTTGGGTTTTTCCCCTGGGCGCTGAGGCCTGAGCATGTAAATCCAAACTGGCGAGTGATAACCCAGCCTCAAAGCACCGAGGAATGAGATCAGAGCTCTCAAACCGGCGCCGTTTGGATCCGGGCAAACGGGTCGGAGTGATGCAACCCCAAGAAACACTTCCTGGTGTCTAGACAGCCTCTCCGGTTTGATGTCGAACACAAACCCACACGCTTTTAAAGTGTGCGTATAAATAGATAACAGGAGTGAAAGAGCGCGGTTCTAGAAGATTCTAATGATCGCGCCCCGTGAGGCACCTACTCACCAAGGAAGGCACTGTGAACATTTGCACGGAGAGGTCCGTGACTGAGAACTCCCTGTCATGGTCGTCCTTCACATAGTCGCTCTGCAAGCGCTCATAATTCTGAATGGGGTGGGGGGAAGGTGGGGGCACAAGAAGGCAGAAATGTGTGTGGGGAGAGGGGGGTGGTACTCACCACGGTGGGCACAGTGAAGAGCTGGACAGACAGAGATGTCACTGACACTACACGCTCATGATCATCCTCCATAAAATCTGTCTGAAGGCGCCGGTAATTCTAAACGGGGGGGGAAGGGGGAAGAGATTCACTTCCAGGTCAAAAGGCGGGCAGATGTCCCGTGACCTCTGCCCTTTGACCTCCCCCCCAGCAATAAGGCCAGCAGGCCCTTTGATCAAACAGGTCTGTCAGGCTGTGGAGCCTGGACCAGGGAGGGGAGGGGCACATGACCCCACATTAGGGCCAGGCCCCGACTCCCTTCAGCTTCACAGGGACCGGCTTCCAAGCTCAGATTTTAGGAGGGCGGCTGGGGGCGCTATTCCTGAAGTCACACTGTCATCTCAGATGCGAATCGCTGGCTGTGTATATGTTTATCATTGAGCTCAGTTAAGTTGAGGGGTGTGAGATGACTGGAATACATTAGGAATAGGACCCCTAGTCTTACATACTGTACTATCAAAACTTCTACACGATGACACAGCTATATGCAGCTGGCACTGAAAACCAGAATTTTAAATGGAATTCACTAATTCTGGTTAAATTTCTCAACACCTGAATTCCCTTCTTTAAGTTACTTTCTAGTTACTTAAAGAGTCTGAAGGAGCCCTAAAGAGCCACTATTCTCAGAGACCGAAGGCCTTTATGTTAACAAGGGCAGGCTTTGGCATTTGGGCTGTTTTCAGCTGCTGCAGCGGTTTCTCTCTCTCCCACACACACACACACACACACACACACACACACACGGTGGTTTCTCACTTTGGCAAACTGAATGGCGAACAGCTTCTTATATTTTGGGTCCATGAGAAGGCTGCTCATTAGGAGCTGGTGGTAGACGTTCCTTGCACCTGGGGAAGAGGTATGGCATGAACTGGGGAGAACGCCAGAATCGGGGAGCCACTGGAGACCCCCACGGCCCCATCCAACATGACCCTGCATGGGTGGCATCTCCACATCAGCAGCCCCAGGACCAACCTTTCCACATCTTGGAGTCACAGAGCATAAGGGTGTCTACCAGGGAGTTCTCCCCTAAGGGACCCTTCTCCAAGCCCACCTGGCACAGGATCCTCCGCAGAGCGTCTAGCATGGGGAGGAGAGCGGCTTTAATGGCAAAGGAAGCGTCAAAGGCCAATGGCAGCGGCTGGGGAGGACACTGACCGGAGTATCCAATGACCTGGCCCAGCCAGGCCAAGGCTTTAAGGGCGAAGCACTGGTGAGCCACCACTGAGGAGTGCATCACTTGCACACGGAGTGGCTTGGTCTGCCGGCTTGTGTTCCTCTGCGGGGGGGTGGTGAGCACATGGTCAGAGAGACACCAGTCACAGCCTCATGCCAACCACAGCAATCGGAAGACATCAGGGAGGTTTGCGAACCATAGCAGGTTAGATCGCCACACGCCACTGGCTGCAAGTTAAACCAGTCCAGCAGACCCTACCCACTCTGGCTATTTAAGTACCACACCTCTTTACTACCCACGAGGGATGCCGCCACGACATTAGAGCCTGCAGCTGAGGTGGGAAACCTTGGTGCCTTTAGGGTCTCAGCACCAGCCAAGTTTAGGATTATCATTTGACCACCAATCAAAATCACATCCTGTAACACAAAGGGAGTACCTATACTTCTAACTTAATGGCTGTTCGGGCCATAAGCTTAAAATCAGGGTAAACGGGAAGCCACATTGCAGCTGGGAAAGCGTTTCACATGCATACAGGACAGTGCAGAATCCCGCCCCCCCCCCCCCTCAGAACAGCAGACTCACCACAATAACAGACTTGGCCTGCTCGCAGAACTGGAAGTCGCCATAGCGCACAGACTTCCGCCCCTGAAAAGCGGAACACATGCGCATTAGAGGCAGGTGGATGGGGTGTGAACCTGACGCTGACCCAAAGTGGGCGGGAGTGCTCACTCACGTCTCTGTCCACCGTGGTGGCGAAGCCGACCGCCTCCTTCTGGGTACAGTTGACGGCCTTTTGCAACGTATAGATGACCTGCTCGTAAGTGTGCACCTCATCGTTGAACAGCATGCAGTAGAATGTGTCCCCCCGCTCCCTAGAGGGGGCAGTATAGAAGCGAGCTGAAGTCTGTCCCCCATGCCCCATCATTCAAATACTCCCACCGTCAGCCATCCAATGGGGGTGGGGGGGTACTTACGGAGGCTCCAGGCCAGCGGGGAGCTCGTCTTCCTCTTCCCAAGTGAGCATATCCACAGCATACTTCAGCACGATAGAAAACACACTGTAGGTGCGAGCGATCATGTCGGCCGAGAGCTGGTCCAGCGGGTCCTGCGGGCCATCACATGTAGTGACACTCGTGAGTCGCGCAAAGGTCAGGACCAACAAGGCCAGGGTGGCCAAACTGGAATGCATTTTGTCTTTCTGTGTAAAGAGGCAGTCTACATGATACGTGTGCATCACAGCTTTAATGTCTGACTCTGACCTGCTAATTTTCCAAGCAGCACATTAACAGGAGTCTCATAATGCTAATGCAAGCTGTACACGGTGTCATTTTAAAAAGAGTAAAAGCTCTAATTAGAAAAACAAATAGCCAGGCATTTCACAGAAGCAAATTCTACATGAAATGCAACACCCTACTGTGAAAGCCATGAAAATGACTGACCCACCCCCACTACCGACTGCCCCCAATTAAAAAAAAAAAAAAATCCCATTAGTAATACATTGCTAATGTTTACAGGAAATGGTTGTTTGTGGGTCAAATTAAGACTAAAATCTGAAAAATATCAGCCAAGATGAGACCATAATACCAGTAATGGGGGGGTGCTGCAATGCATCAGTCATTTGTTTTTCTGAAGTGAGGGGCATCTCCCGACACTTTCCTGCTCTTAAAACGGCAGCCATAGCACACCAGGCAAGATGCCCACTGAGTCAAGGACTGACCACCCCCGTTTAGCGCCTGACCTCCTGTGAGGAGTCGCTGATGCTGGGCTCGTGTTTCTGACAGTAAGGACCCTTCTTCCAGGCTTCCGTGTCCCCACAGTCACAGAAGCCACCGCCCCCAGAGGTCGTCATCTGCAACGGAGACACGCGAGTCAGCAACAGAGCAGTGCCTACCGCGGAAGCAGTTTCATGGTGGAGACAAAGACGCTGGTCACCACATGTGTGGGTACACATTCCTACCCTGTAGCGGTGTCCTTTGTGCACACTGCCCAGGAAACACTGCATGCAAAGGACGCAGGTGGGATCGGCGGCACACTCCCTGTGGGCAAGGCAGAGATGGCACATGGTGAAAGCACTCATGCACACGCTTGGTTCACCGCAGCCCCTGCACTTAGCTGTCACCGATCGGACAAGTAAATGGGCCTGGTTGCCACGGCTGCAGAGGCGCAGGGTGCCCCCTACTGACCCGGTTTCCAAAATCCTTTAAATCATGGTACTCTCAGGACACAGAAACCGTGATTGACACCATAATACCACTCATCCCATCTGCCTGACAGAGACCCAAAGCCTTGCAGACTTCCTCGTCTTCAGGAAGTCAAAAAGCCTCCCTGCTGAGGGCCATGACAACCCACGGGGAGCGGGGAGATCCCTCACCTGCAGGAATAGGTGGGCTCGCCAACCTTGAAGACATGGCCACACAGCTGCGAGGGCTGGCTGCTCTGCTCCAGCTTGACCAGGCCTGTTGATGGGTCTTCCCCACACAGGTACCACTCCAGGGGTCCCTGCAGAAGCAGCTGGGCCAGAAGATCCTCATTCTGGGGGTTCAGGTTGGGCCCCAGGCAGTAGATCTTAGGTACATAGCGGGCCAGATGCTGGTAGACTGCCTTGGGAAGGTCGGAGGCTTGGAGCCATTTCTGTGGAAATAGAGATATGCACTTCTTTACTGGGGCAGCCTCTGTGCTGCCATCTGAACGCATTCCTAAGGCAAGAAGCCATAATCAACCATAAGCCAAAAGGATGCCAGTCAAAACACAGCTATGTTAGAGCCCCCCCAGCCCATAACAGTGAACATAAAGACCTTGGCAAGAAAAGTAACCGACACTGCAAAAGGAAAATGGTGCGTATGGATCGATAGAGAGATGAAAGGGTAAAGTCCAGTGTCACACAGTCAGTCATAATCATGAGTATCACTCATGGCTGCGTGACACTACAGGAGACTCCGATGAAACACTCACGTGTAGTTTCCCCTTTAGCTCATAATCTGAATTGTGGTCCTCGTTTGTGTCAGTAGCCTGTCCCGGAAATAGCATTGTTCTGTACTAGAAAAGGTGAGAAGGTCATCTGACTTTGGCTGCCGCGATTAGTCAGCGTAGTCGATGAAAGTAAGTCGGCATCATAGTTTTTTTTTTTTAATGAATTTACCTTTTTGATCTCTAAAATGCTTCCTTTTATATAACAAATGTTCTCCTTCAATATCGAACGCTATTATGGGAGTGGTTCAAATGATCACAAAACACAAAGGTGGTTTGTACACTGTGCAAGGTTCCGATGGCACACCACAGCGGCACTTGCACTATGCATGAGCACCGGAACAGAAAAGGCTCAGGAGCTATTCTGGGTGAGGAACCACCAGCGTAGGCAAAACCACCAGAAGTGTTGTCAATTCATGTTTGTTTATTAGATTAGTATGGAGAGCTTTTTAATATTTTTTGTCCTTGTGGCTACTAAAAACCACTCATTAATAAATCCATAAAGCTGTCTGGGCACTACGTTAGAATCTCCTTTGAATAGGTGTTTGGTAAAATGCTCAGGCTAAAATCTGGGCTTATTCTACGTTGACTGATGGTGCCAGTGTGTGTGTTTGTGCACTTTGGGCTTGCTGGGACCAAATAGTGCAAGGAGGCATCATTAAACGAAAATGGTCACTTAAAAGAAAAGGAAAGAAAAAAAAGAAAACCTTTGTGGAAAAAAAAATTAAAATTTCAAAAATTACCAAGAAACGTGTCGGACTTTAGACTGCAAAGTACCGCCACACCACTAAAGTCTTTGTGCCTTGTTTGACCATAATATCTCTTAAACCATGTTGAGGCTGCTAAGCTGTCGGTCTTTCTTCACCACGACTTCCGTGGTTATAAATCATTTCCATGCAGCGTGCTGCACTAACCAAATTGAATAAACATAAGGGTACGTCAAATTTATACAGATTACATTATTAGTATGCCTGAAAGGTTGATGAGAAGCCTACTGTGATGCCTAAAAGTTGGTACTTATCTAATTGTGGGAGTAAGTAATGTCTGTATAGTGCTGAAAAACCAGCATCTGTTATCTAAACCCCTCCAATGACGTGCAGTTTGTTGCTGTCAAAATAAAATCAACTTAAATGAAACTGTCGATTTGATATTCTGGCAGAAAATAGTTTACATTATTCAACCAATCAATAGTCAATAGATTAAATCGATAGAAAGAGAGTCTTTACTGGCAGCCCTAAATCTGAATAACGGTGTGTCAAACCAAACTAAACAGCAGTATGCAAATGCTGATCTGAGTCAGTGCACACTAGCTTTGGGGCCAAGCGGCTACAGACCTCTCAGATTATGAAAGGCAAACATGCCAAGTGTGTCGCACTGGTGCGCATCTGCCAGCTGCTTCATACATAGAGTCTATTCCGCAGGACAAACACATCCCTGTTTTAAACAAAATAACTGATAGTACATTGGGCTCCTGAACCCTGCTTTTTTCTAGTAAAGGCTTACCAATTCTATGCCAAGTACTTAGTTTAAGTTAAAAGAGGCCATGTTGACTTGCACAGTCTGCATTTTCGATCCGTGGATAAGACCAGAGGTTATCATTGCTATGGAAAGTACTTAACATGGCACCAGAAAAAAATACTGTTCCTAACCGCTAATCAAGTGAATTCGCCATCTAGTAATCTTTCTCATCAAAGGTGAACATTGAAAAACATCTGAAGAAAGCTCAATAAGGTGGCCTTGTTTTACATCTCTTCTCTGAAAACATACCAACTACTCGGAAATTCCCTGCTGTGTTCAGACAAGCACCGTCTCCCTGACAGAAACCCAGATACCATGCACAAAAACGAAGGATAGGAAGACATTTATGGAGTAGCTTGCTTCCGCTTAATGTGTTGTTTTGATCAGGTCCCCACTTGAGACATGCTACCAGCCTTACCCACTCCACCAAGACCCTGCAGGTGTAACTATATAATAAACAGCAGGGCATCAAACAGCTGTCATTCTCAGCTATTGCACAACCAGTAAACGGATTTGTACAAAATATACCGCACCTGTTTTTACAATGGAGAAAACCTTGAACCATAAAAAAAATGTGTATGTGCTTACTTGTTCTCCATCCTTACTTTAAAATCCTCTTTCACCACAGAGAAAAACAAACTACTTGATTCCCAACATTTCCAAACCTGTGTCACACATGAAAATCCAAACGGGGAATCAATTCGTCCTAATAATTAAACCAGGCACAGGGCAGCTACTCAGCTGTGCTTAAAATACACATGACACATGAAATATATGTAGGAACTGCATTTTTGTTGGCCTACAAAAACACATATAATGCAAAAATAGAAAGCTATAGTATGCCACAATATTCATTCCTGCTAAGTTAGCACAAACAGTACTCCAAGCTAATAAAAATCAGCTAAGCCACACGGAGAATTTCCTGTAAATTGCACAGATTACACAAAAGCCCTGACCTGCACAACCAATGCTGCACATACGAGCCTCTCCTTCAAATGTCAAAGCATACTGGATTTAATTTTGGGCTCCAAGTCTAGCTTCTATGGCAATTTCCTTGTTTATGTACATGGTGGCAAGCTGTCACCCAAAAGGGCGTTTTCTCCTAACAGCAAAATTACTGTAGATTCTGTAATCTATGTCTTCTTAAGAGTCAGCACCATATTTTATAACTATATGGAAACAAAATATATTAATAACTCACCAATACTTGACAGCAAATAAAACATTATGTACGTATGGAGAGTGACTTATTACCAGGAAGCACGACAGACGTGCACCTGGCTGCCTAACTATATGTCTGTGTATACATATATCAAAAATTGTACTTGCTGACAGCAGTTAAACGCTTCCAGATCAGTGGGCTCATTAATACAGTTCGAGGATGTTAATATAACTACGTCTTATTCCATGTAAAATGGGAGAATATAAATGTTAGCAAGCAAACTATGTAACAATTGGGTATTTTGGTCAAATGGCAAGTGTGTGGCATAAAAACAATTACGTTTAACCTGTAGTGAGAAGGCATCCATGCAAGAGGTATACATTTACAGTTACGCCTTACATTCCGTATCCACGAGTCCGACTAGTTACCAGTCGCATCCTATTAGTTAGTTCGCAACGAGAATAAGCCGCAAGGCGCTTCACTTGGAGATAATAACAGCTGTCTTTGTGAGCTAAACCTACAGCTGTAGCCAAACATACCGAAGTGTAACAGTGCGGGGGAAATATTTTACGCAACATTAATCGTTTTCGGAATGTCAAAGCTACCGAGAGCACTGTCAGTAAAGGCGGGGGGAATAAATGTCATTTTCGGGACGTGTTGTGCAGCGCAGCGCAGCGCTTCGCCGAGTCAGCCGGCCGAGCTAGCAGGCTAACGGCGGAGCCAACTAGCAGCGCTCGGGCCGCAAACGCCAAAACAAGCCGAGCTCCCAGGGGCAAATTTAGCAAGTTTCATCGCGCCGCGGACAGAGAGCGACGCCCTCGGCCCGCTCCGCCGACAAGCACGACCGCTGTCGCCTACCAGGGCCGTGTCCTTAGCGGAGAACTCCAGGAATTCACTGCACAGGGCGGACGGTGCTTCGCGATCGGACTCGGCCGCGGCCATCTTGAGCAGCTCGCGTTGGCCCTCCCTCGCGACCAGGTGCAGGAAGCGGAAATCAGACGCCGAGTGCCGCGTGCCACGCGCCGCCGTCGCCGCGCGCGCCTTCGCCGACGCTGATGCGTGGGAAGCGGTGAGCTTACGCGGCTTTTCACGTACGCGCGCCTATGGGTGTGGGGGGCTTCCGCAGCATCTTTAATTATATCATTATGAAGGACAAATAGTGCAAGGAGGTATCATTAAAAATGCAAAAGGGACCATGAAAAGGATTCAGAGTTTCCACTCTAGGGTACCCAAGGACAATAACAGGTGTGTCTCACTCATGTGACCTGTTTGTTCACTTATGTCAGCGTTGATTATATAAGGACATCGATATAAAGGAAGTATTGTCATACACTGTTTCAAAGAGGAGGCAAAGGGACATCAATTAATTAAAACAAGAAATTATTCCTATGGTCATTCACATATAACCAAGATAACTATAGTACTCCTGAAATACCAGCTACTTCTTGTCATGAAATCCACGCAGAATTGATGTGTTTGTTTAAAAAATGTTTTATTGTAGTATTTAAATTACTTTGACTTCCAACACTGCATTTTGTCACTGGCTGTGTTCCATTGTAGGCAATTAACCTGTTTCTCAATTTCACCATCTCTTATACTTAAAAATATGATTCTTCATAGTAAAGTATAGGTAACATTTAATGTGAAACGTGTTACGGGGTACCTTTGGAAATATGGTCACTATAACATAAGGCAGGGGTCTCCAACTCCGGTCCTGGAGAGCGACCGCCCAGTAGGTTTTCTCTCCTACCTGCCTTCTGTTGAGCCACAACTGTTCTCAGGTAAATACCAGGAACAGGTGTGGCTCATCAGAAGCCAGGTGGAATAGAAAACATACTGGACAGTAGCTCTACAGGACTGGAGTTGGAGACCCCTGACACAAGGCCTCTGCATAATAATTATAATACATACAAATTACACTTCATTTAAATGTTCACCATAACAAGACCAAAACATCACGAAATATGTGTTGCAGGTCCCGCTAGCAGGGTACTGTGAACTGCATAACCACTCCCAGTGTCACATGGTACACGCCACATCGGGCAGTACCAGGTGGGAGCCCACTGCACCCTGGGAGCTCTCAGAGTTTCTTATGTCTTTTTGTAGAGTCTCTGTCGCCTGCTGACTCGCTGGGTACCTGAAAGAATAGATGCCAGACCTCAGAAGCAATGTCACTGCTTATTGGCTATTGATACCATATGGGCTAATTAACCAGCCAACCAGTGTAGGGCACAAAATTCCACGCACTGCTTCTCAGCCGTTTTAAAATGAGCCTGGTGACTCATAAATGAACAAACACTTCATATGAAATAGAAATGGCTATTTGAGACTGATTATTGCTATCTTTTGGCAGCCAGAGTAAGGCACTCATGTCATGCTTACAGTGGAAATAGAAAACTCAAAACATCTAGAGAAAAATAACACCCTGTGAAGGTTACCAGAGCAGAAGGTACAGTGGCACTTTACCGGTTTATTGAGGGGGGGGGAGGCTTCACCGGCATCCTCTGTGGTCTCATTCTTCTCACCTGCGGAGGACGTCAACACAATGCCGGCGCCGTCAGGGTGAATCACTACAAAATCGCTATGTGAAGCAGAACTTTGTGGTTTCTGTGGTTGTTAGAAACAGGGTGTCATTCTTTTAATATTCTCCCTGTGGTTCTGAGCTAGACTGACTGCTCCCTCTGTATACTACACTGCGCAAACCCTTTCTTATCTGCGCACACTGCATTCCCTGTGCAGTTTTATGCCAGAATGAATGCACTCAGATTTATAGCTCTCTGATTCTGGTCCTGATCAGCTCTTTGTATCGTTTTTACACCAAAATCGTAAATCATCAGTAGGTTCCCAGAAGCTAAAGGCTTTGGATCTTTTGCAGTTCTGTGAGTGGGCGGTACTGACGTAGCCTGGATCCGGACTGTATCAGGTCCTGTAACAGAACCTGGAGCTCCTTCACATCTTTCTTCAGTGCACTGAGGTCCTGGCTCAGCAGGTTCTGGCCCGTCTGCAGGTCCTGGAGAGTACTTAGCCACTGCATTGGCCTTCCCAGCCAAGAAAAAGTTAGAGCGAAATACTTTGTTTACTGGGTATTTGCAGGGGCATGGCTAGAAATTCTAGGATTGCCATTTTCAATACTAGGTATACATGTAAAAAGTGGGGGTCCACGAGGGTAGGATGGTAGAATAGGTATAAATAGGTATAAAGTTCCTTGAGGGTATAAATGATACTTTTTCATATTCAGGGCCCCCTGTAAACTGCTGAACCCTCTGAATATGATGGTGTGCCCCTGGGTAGTACATAAGTATCTGTACAATAACAGGCCCGGTGCTTTGGGCTACTACCCACCCGGGCCTCCTCTTTCTGTCATCCCCTTCCTCCGGGTCTGGCAGGAACATGTGCCTGTTAATCTTCAGAAGCTCATCCAGGGTCTCCTGTCACCAAAAAGGGCCAAAAAAACAGAGAGAGATTGTCCATGTCTATCTCAGAGAAATTCCCAACAATGGCCTGAGAGCATGGAGCCAGCAGGACCTCCCTCCTTCCTCCCCCCGCTACCTTGACCCCCACGGCTATCTTCCTCGTCTCGTCATGCTGGTCAGGATCGGTGACAAAGTGTTCATCACAGAACTGGCCGAGGGGCGCACAGCAACGCTGCACGTAGCGGTCGTCGCAGAGGGCTCTCAGCTGGGGCATGGACTCCTCCACCTGCAGGATGACTGCGGCCTGCTGCATCACGGCGTTGGCCTGAGCATTCTCGTGCACCCTGGGAGGGGGGATGCTCGTGAAACACGCTACCCGGAAGCAAGCGGGGACACCCACGCGTCACACCGCCATACCTTTGGAAGGTGTCGGACAGGAGGGCAATGAGCAGGTTGACGCACAGTATGGCCGACAGGCCCAGGAAGGTTCCGCAGAGCAGGTGGGCCATGACGGCGTCCACGGCCACCATGGCGTCAAACTCGTACTCGTCCACCAGCGTCATGCGGTACAGACTGTAGAGCAGCTGGGGGACCGTCTGCATGCTGGGCACAGCCTCTGTGCCTGAACATGGCATGAAGATGCAATGGAGTGGGACAGAACCATCAGCTTACCGACACCAGGAGGAACTGGATCCACTCACTGAGTGCACGCTTCCTGGGAGGATTACACCTTCACAGATTGGGCTTGTGGAAAGTCAATACCTAATTGGATGCCCCCTTACCTCCGAATATGATCCAGAAGGCACACGCGTACGGAATGAAGATTTCGACATACAGGAAGAGGAAGCGGAGGACGTCACCGACGATGTTGCCAAGCATGACGATGAACGGGCCCATTACCCTGACCACAGAGCACAGTGCAGGATGTCAATATGTCACTCAACTATACGCAGTGTCACATCACTCCAGTGCAAAACCACTAAGACGTGTATTAGACAAACACATCACGGGCCATGCTATGAACATATTAGAAAACACCACCATTAATGCCTTACAGCAATTAATAAGTAAAGATGTAATTATGAGAATAAAGGCGATGAATTTAATTGGACTGCTGAGGATTCCTCTGATGAAGGATCGACCGTCCCAGTGGTGGATTAGCCTGTGGAGTCAAAAACACAAAGTCTCCCGTGGTGATCTGGAGGCTCTGGCCATCTGGAGAGCGGATACCTGATGATTCTATCCCACTGTCGTCACGGTTACCTTAAGGCCCTGGCGGGGAGTCACTGTCGTGGCATCGCCATGGTTACCTAAAAGCCCTGACGTGTTTCATCAGCCGTAGCCAGAGGAAGATGATGGTCACGGCAAAGAGGCGGAGGCTGTACTCTCGCAGTGCGCTCTCAACAAGAAGGATGTCGGCCACGTGGATTCCGAAGACCACCGTTAGCAGGGCGTACACCAGCCAATCAAATACATTCCTGTTAAAAAAAATACACCAGCTGTCAGGTGTGACTAACATACCTCAATTACAAGCTAAACCTCAAAATGGATCCATTTGTGTCACGACTGAACCTACTTTAAGCACTCTAAAGTTCTGTCGCTCTTCTGGAAATATTTTAAAGATGCAGATTACGAACTTTTTGACACGGACAATTTAGCGTGGAAACAGCGATGGCAGGATAAAAACCAAGCTGACAGGAGAGGAAAGACGTACATGGGCACCCAGGAGCATGCTGGGTCATTTACCAGAGATCTCGGTAGTAGTCTGGCTTCATTTTCCTGACAAATTCAATTTGCTTCTCCAGGAAATGCTGCTCCTTTTCAAACAGGAAAATGAAAGGTCCTCAGCCTCTACTAATTACACCTCAGACCCCTGAATTTTTTTCCTGGAATATCTGAAGAGAAATGGAGCCTCAATAAGGTTTGTCATATTTAAGCACGATGTTGGCTGAGAAGGTAATTGTGGCCAGCTGAGAGTGCTCTTTACAGTGATGGGCTGATGGGTTTATGGGGGGAAAAGCCACATGCAGGCTCTGTGATGGGCCAAGCTCTCTGATTCTGGAGCCACAGCGCCACAGGACACGACGCACGCAGCAGAGACGGCTCTGACCTCGGGCCACATGGGGTGCACGCAGTGCAGGTCGTCATGGACGCGGCGCTGGAACCAGCCACGCCACTTCCGCAGCTTCCTGTGGGAGCTGGGGACACCTCGGCCAGCTCCCGGGAAACCTCGGCCACGGTGAGCCCCAGGGCGAAAACCGCCACCAGGACCCTCCACCAGTCCTCCATGGAGGGAAGGGAGGTGGAAAGAGAGAGAGATGGGGTGGGGGGAGAGTGAAGGGCAGGATGAGAGGACGTGTCATCACTGGCGACAGTTTGGTCACTGGCCTTCCCTTCCTGTCCACATTGATTACCCCTTTGTGCATTCCCTTTGATTTTCGCTAAGTGATCATGCCATGCTCCCTTATCTTTCTTGTCAAGATCCCCCCCGCGCCCCGTGCTCCTTTATCTTTCTTGTCCTTTGCCCCCCCCCCCCCAGTTTTCGTCCTTACTTCGGGAAAGACATACGGATGCTCCTCCTCTCGAACCATGGACACCGAAATGGCAACCGTCGTCCAGGAGACGATAAAGATGAAATTTAAAATCAACAGTATCCAGGCACCAGTCCTGTAAAATGAGAAGGATAAAGGGACTGTTGTATCAGCGAAGACCTCTAAGATGCCCTCGGGACGGCCAGCCCCCATGCTCTGAGATGGGAGCCAGATAAGAGATCCGCGGAAGGAAGGCCAACTGAAAGGTTTATCTCTGTGCCACTTTTCCGTGCTACTCATGGCTGATAAAGGGGGTGCAGACGACAAGCCAGATAAAGCTGCGGCTTAGAGCCTTCAGAGGAACAGGGTACTTACTCTTTATTGCTTTACCAAAATATCCTCTATAGATCCTATAGTAGAGATGGGGACATGTGACAGATTACTCTCAGGGATTTGTTCTGCTCCTCTCTCATCCTTGGATATCTCTGACCCCGTTGCATTACCCCCCCCCCCCCCCGGCAATTTGGGGGCCCCGCCCTTGCCAGATCCTCACCCATCCCTGCGTCAGATTCTTCCATCCCGACCCTAGACACAACCCCCCCACCCGCAAGTGAGACATACCTGCCATACAGGTTCCATTTGACTGTGATCAACTTGAGGACCACTGGGTGCATGATCAGGTCCAGCTTCCCTTTCTGCACGATGAACTCCAGCTGTCAAGGTGAGAGAGCTGCTAACAGACACTGGTGTCCCTGTGCCTGTCCCATCTGGGATAGAGTGCTAGGGACACGTGACCCCCAGACCCCCTTAACCCCCTTACTGGCCTACCGGTGACATTGGTTCATTCATGATCCTCCCTGCAAAACAACCCAACAAACATCCTGCATCACCAGAAGCTGAAGGCTACTTGGGCCAGGCTCTGCTATGGGCCTGCTCAGTGGAGCAAGTGAATCCACTTACCATCTGAATCACCCGAGGTCCCTTTCTCAGCCAGTTCTGGTTCCAGCAGGTGCAGGTAATAGAACTGCTGTCGAGTTGTCCGGTCCGTCAAGTGGAACTGGTTGAGTGCCAAGTGGGCCTTGAATGACACGGTAATATAATGAAGGACAGCAGGACTGCAGGAAGAATGGGTGTCTGGAAACAGGCAATAAATGAGCCATAAACCCTCTGAAAACCGTGATGAGCTGTAAAGTGACGTGAGAGGAAGACTCCGCCCCCTGCTTACCACAGGAGCCATTTGACCAATCATAGCGGAGATGCAGAGCTGCCCGTCAGTGTCCCGCACACCGGCGTCTGCCCCGAGCTTCAGTAAGACACGCGCAGCTCCACTGCGGCCTGCGGATGCAGGGAGGACACGGAAACATCAGGGGGGCGTCTTGTGTAAAATGAGGCGTGCGATCACGCTTCGCGCTCTGCCGGTACCGCGGTCGGCCGCCAGCTGTAGCGGCGTCCTCTGCTTGTAGTCGCGGGCGCCAACGTCAGCGCCGTGCTGTAGCAGGAGCCTGATGGCACCGGCGGCTTCGTTCTTAGCGGCAAAGTGCAGTGGCGTCTGCAAGTCTTTGCGGGTCCTTACCCCAACGTCAGCTTCACCGGACAGAGACCATGGGAGTTGGGGGGGGGGGGTTCGGGGAGGAATGGGGGAGCAAAGCAGAAGCAGATTCACAAGGATGCGTCTGTGAGGGGACTTTCCTTTAATTATTATGGGCAAAACCCTAACCCCACCTATGACAGCCTTAACCTCTACCCACTTTTGGTTACTTAACCACGAGTAACCAAACAAAACACAAGACTTTTGGCTTTTTTGACTGCGGCCACAGCTTTTTGTGTATTTTTTGTGTATTTTTGTGCATTTCGTGTAGTCTGTGTAAGTGCAGTGTTTTCCTCTCCTACTGCGAACCTCGGCTCTCCAACAGGAAGTGAATCATTTCCTCATAATCCAGGGCTGCAGCCACGTGGAGAGGAGTCACCCCATAGAAGTCCGCCTGCTGGATGTCAGCTCCCTTCTCCAGGAAGAAACGCATCACATCCACGTTCCAGGCCCGTGAAATCTGCCCAAGAGCTCTTATGCTCAGTACCAGCTAGACTGTCATACACACACACACACACATACGCAATCCCTCAACCCTGATGCCCGCTGCCACCAGCACTGTTCAGTTATTAAATGCAAAACAGTAACAACACATGGCTGACAGGGAAAACAAACTGAGAGCAGTGACCCCATTCAGTTCTACATCCCACCTCATGCAGACACGTCTGTCCGTATTTGTCAGCAGAGTTGGGATCCGCCCCCTCTGCGATCGCGTCGCTCAGGTATTGGAGATCCACCTGTAAAGGCAGAGTGAGCACGGAGCTCTGTGACTTCACACCCGCTGTTGTCGAAAAGCTTTCTTCGGTCACCAGGGAGATGCTTAAACGGCCTCGCAGACCCCAGGCCCTTCATCTAACCTCATCGCTTTCCTGGTTACTGGCCCCCATCGCCCTGAAGTAGTCCAGCAGTTTTCTGTTCAGATTTTTGCCAAAGCCGTCTGTGACGTCTCCATCATCCTGAGCCAGGCCCTGGTACTTGCTCGCCGTGGATTCTCCTGTGATTTGGTAACAGCAACAACGCGCCCACTACTGTGACCGTGTTCGGTCTGCACATCCACTGCGCTCGGGGTGTAGCTCACACAGCCGAATTTTCACACCATGGCAACTGTGAAATAAATGGGTCATGGCCACATAGTCTCGGCTACCTGAGGGTCTCCCGGACATGGTCATGTGACCGCCCCCCGTCCAGCGGTTGCAGGTGTAGGATACCCAAAATGCCCCCGCCCTCTCTGTGCTGCTGGGAGTCTCTTTGGACACCTGGGGGCCCAGGGGCTGTTGGTCCAGTTGGAAAGACAGAGGTGTTATGCCAGCATGCCCATGAGAGCTCCCCCTGGACCATGTGGCAGCCAGCCACAACTTCACACGGCACACCTGAGGCCCTGCCGCACTCAGCCACACAGGGAGCCACCATTAAGCCCATTAACATCAATGGCAGGCAGTCACAGCAATACTATATATGTGATATTACATTAGAGACCAAAAGCATTCAACAATGAAACAGCAAAGGCCTTAAATATAAAAAAAAAACGATTGTCATACAGTCGTTTCGCTGTTCCTCACTTCCTCGGAATCTCTATCTTCCATCTCAAATGCTGTATTATCCTGACCGGCCCGCTCCGGCTGTTTCGGCATTCCACAGCACGGGGTCTCCTAGGGAATGCTGAATCGGCACAATGGGGAAGCGCGGTGAAGCTGGAGCAGCTAGCCTCTTGGGGCCTGCTAGACAGGTACACTTTCCGCTGGGGAGGTCTCGTCCCTGGAAAGAAGGCAGCACCTAAAGCAGCGGAGAGCTAAACCCCGTCATGTAGCGTGGTCATGGTTTAACTGGCACCTAGCCTGCCCCACTTACCTAAACAACAGGCAGTAAAGGTCAGCTGAGCTCATTACACAACCCGAAGGCGGCCGCTTGCCTAATGTTTAACGGGAGGAAACGGCACAAACCCACGGCATGTTTTATGGACCTTATCTTCTGACGGCTGCTTGTGTTGACAAGCATTCACCCAGAGGGAGGAAGAAAGGCTGATTTATGGGAGACATGAGCGGCCCCGCGGCTGCATGTCTATACAGGGTGGGGGGGCGGACAGCAATGCGCCACGGGGCCCGGGACAGGGGAGGTCTGGCGTAGTAGCGTGCTAGGCAGGTTCGGAGACCGGGTCGGCCCCGTGGCTGGGGGCGGGCCTGGGCCATAAAGTGCTGCCCGAAGTCCGGGAGAACAAAAGTCCGGGACGACACGGAGGAGACAAACAGGAATGGCGCAGAGACCTGGCTGCTTTGACTCCTCTTTATTGCCGTGATGTAACAGGGACACGGATAAGCCCACCTTCCTTACACAGCACAACAGAATCCCATCATTACAATCCAAAAATGGGCTAAGACATTTACTCAAAGTCACTCCACAAAGTCAAACAAACATTTCCTACCTCGACCGCACAAAATAATTCATAAGTACATTTTGCATTAATAATTTGGTGATGATTGTCAGGGGTCAGATCATTACCATGTTCTTTAAAGACAGGTCAGGAATTGCTGATGAAGGATTTTGAACTCTAGCTGGACTGCGTAGAGAAATGTACATTTTCAATACCATTTTGTGATCCTGAGAATAGTCAGAGAGTCTCCTACCCAAACCCACTTGCAAACAAACGCACACGTGCCACTTTCTGTACCATCATACATCAAACCAATCTGGTCTGGCACTTGCCTGCATGGAAGCTGTCCTTGCATTCACAAGGAATCATAAATCCAATCAGATCCCCAGACAGAGACATGACTCTGTTTTCTGAGCATGCTATTGGCTGTTTAGTCCCAGGTTGCCAGCGCTGCGCCGGCCAGCTCAGCCAAACCAGTGGCTGCCCATGCACTGCCGATTCCACTCCACACAGCACAGCCAGCACCACTCGAACCTGCACTGGGCTTGGGGGCACACCATGTGCATGCAGCCTCCTGCAGATAACACACATATACAGAAACAGTCAGGGGAGGTGGCTCAGAGTCTTGGAGGGTGCACTGGTTGGGGGAGGTGGTTCAGAGTCTGTGAGGGTGCACTGGTTGGGGGAGGTGGATCAGAGTCTGTGAGGGTGCACTGGTTGGGGGAGGTGGATCAGAGTCTGTGAGGGTGCACTGGTTGGGGGAGGTGGCTCAGAGTCTGGGAGGGTGCACTGGTTGGGGGAGGTGGATCAGAGCCTGGGAGGGTGTACTGGTTGGGGAAGGTGGCTCAGAGTCTGGGAGGGTGCACTGGTTGCAGGAGTTGGCTCAAAGTCTGTGAGGGTGCACTGGTTGGGGGAGGTGGATCAGAGTCTGTGAGGGTGCACTGGTTGGGGGAGGTGGATCAGAGTCTG
>JAODKN010000111.1:897910-912980 GCA_026774425.1 Petrocephalus zakoni
CCCCCCCCCCCCCCCCCCCCCCCCCCCCCCCCCCCCCCCCCCCCCCCCCCCCCCCCCCCCCCCCCCCCCCCGGACCCGGGCAGGGCAGGGAGTATCCGACCTCAGGGTGGTGCACGAACTGCCTCTCGTTGAGCCGCGTGACGCAGTAGATGCGGAAGCAGTCCAGACAGATCACATGGCGCTCAGGACATGGGGACACCAGCACCGGGCTCCTGGGCAGGGCAGACACACCATGAGAAATGCCCTCAGCATCGAGGAGACACCCGGAACCCGGCCTGCGGTGCTCTGGGGCCCAGAGGTGGTGAAGGCGGGTGGAGAGGGGAGAGGCAGAACACCGGGACCTCCTATGGGAGCGAGCTGGCCCGAGCACCTGATCTGACCAACTCAGCAACGAGTAACGCAGCGGTTCTCAGAGCTAACCGCACTAATGGCAGCGACGGGCGGAGTTTCTACTGAGACACGGGCACCCCACTAAGTCCCGGGGAGCCAGACCCTGCAGTGATGATCTAGTTCAGATATGGCGGACATGGGGGAGGGGCAGTAGGATGGACGGGGGGGTGTTATTGATCACAGCTGACAAAGCCATCTCTGTCTCCCGGCAAACCCTCAGAAACGTGACTCTGTAAATGGCTGTGCGGTGCTTCGCGGTGACGACCTCCCAGTATACCTTCAGTCCGTGCCGGCCGGACCTGCCGCCACCCACTAGAGCTCATTATCGCTACCGAGCCCTGAGCCTCCAGTGATGTTTGACCCAGGATGCTCACGGAAATACCCCCCCCCACCCCCAGGCCCACCGTGCCAGAGAAACTGAGCAGCTTTAGTGGAATTAGTGTGGGGGCCCAGTCAGAGCTGCCACAAACCCACACACAAACTCGCTGCCCTTTCTGCGTGCTTCAAGCCCGACTTTAGTGTGCCGGCAGCCCGCTGATTTGGCTCCATTGTCATCACCTGATTGCAGCTCTGCCCACCGTGGCCTCTCGGTAAACAAGGTACACAAGGAGACCACAGCAGAACCTCCTTCTCATCCTAAGAGATCCTGCCTCCACACACTCTCTTCCTTCCACTCCATAATGAGGGGGGACTATGAAACCCAAGGGGGGGGGGGGGTGACTCACAAGATGTCAGTGCAGGCGATGCAGGGGACGCCCCGGACGTTGGGCGTGATGAGGTCCAGGGCCACAGACGTGTCGTCAGCAGAGGTAGGGTGGGCGGCACACTTAAGGTAGAACTCCTGCAGGGGCAGTGGCCAAGTTAGAGTAAGACCAGGAACCCAAGTGCCCACTGGTGCCTCAGAGAGACTTCCTGTTACAGGCCTACTTGGGCCACCCAAATCAGGGGAGATTATAGGATTGTTTTAGGTGGCATAACACGGACTATACTTCATACTGAGGGGCTAACCTTATTGCTAGCCAATGATATGTTTTAAATTTGTGATTGACAGGTAAAGGGGAACTCTGGGGGCCAATCAGCTTTCAGCTGGGCCCAAGTTACCTTATGGCCCCGCCCATCTCTGACACGATTTAAAGGACTTTCCAAGGGCTGATGTGAAGGGCTGTGGGAAGCTTATGGACAAGTTTTCTGGATATTTGAGGATATGACAGGAAATCAAATCTTTGGGAGTATTTTGGGGGAGGGGGCTCTTACCGCTATTCGGCCGTCGCAGTCCTGGGACTGACATACACCCTGGATTCTGTTTGGGAGAAGGACATCGTCCCAACAGGAAGGACCCTGCAATGTGGGGATGTGGGGAAAGAAAAATGAAAAAGCACTAGAACTCCTACAGCATACCTCAGCATACCCAGCATGCATTGCTCAGACTACCCAGCATGCATTGCTTAATACTACGTAACACCAGAGGCCAGTGTGGAGACCAACAGCTACCCATGTGCCTAAGGCATCGTTTACAGAAAGCAAACGAGCACAGTCATAACCATGGTCAGGGAGCAAATCCTTGGGTTGGTTTGACACATCCGCACTCTAAAATGCAGGCCTACAGATAATGATTCCCATGGCACAGGGATGTGCGGAGACCACACATTTAACGTGACCGTCTGACGATCAGAATACTCCCCAGAGCCTGATGGCACATAGATTAATTGCAGTTTTTTTTCATGCAACACATGGGCATCTGTGCCAACGGGCAGGATCCTTGGGTTGGAGAACGAAACGGTGGAGCAGGTGCGGCCCTGCACAGGTTGCTAGACCACAGATCGGCTGACACACTAACATTATGCGTGAAAGCGAATTAATATGGCCGGCAATGTATGTGTGTAGTAATTATAACAATTCAGCTGCCTATAGAGACAGCAATGCAGCCACTCCACACCGGGCTACCCCCCCACACCTTCCCAACTCCACCCACAAGAAGTGATAGCCCCAAGGCGCCAACTGCCAGCCCTCCTCTTCGTCGTCCTCCTCCTCCTCGGTCGCCCAGGCCCTGATTAGCATAAGCATTTAAACATTCTGACAGGCGCCTTAATAAGCCTCCAAAAGGTTAAGAAAATCATTACTTCCCCCGCGTGGGGAGGAGTGCGGCTGGGTGTTAATTTGGCAGAGCTGGATCCGGCACCGAGCGCCGGGGCTCCGAGATTACGCGCAGACACCTGCTCGGAGACAGACGCGAAAGGTCACATGGACCGCCGGCATTCTCTCCGACACAAAAAACACCTCCCCTGAATGTAAATGATTAATGAGAGAGCGGGCGATGAATAATTCACAGCACACCTCTCCATTGTCAGCAGAGGCACTCCCTGCTGCCGTAACGCACGTGTACGCGTGTGTGCGCACACACGCAGGACAGGAGTAAGTGTCCACGTCACCAAAGCTTTAATTAGATTACCGTTTAACAAATACAGATTTGTTTTAATGCAGTCTTAGCCACGTCCCACTAAACCAGGTATCTGCATCTCCAAAACCTACAATGGGCAAATCCCTCGACCCTGCAGCGCAGAAAGGCCGCGGTGGGTAAAGGCATCATTGTGCTGTGATCTTCAGCCAGGGGTCACTGTTTCATTAAGCAGCCCTGACGTAGGCAGGTGTGTGTGTGTGTGAGCGCGCGCGTGTGTCCTTGTTTTTATCAGTTTATGGGAGCGTTTCAGCACAAAGCTCCCTGCTGAGCAGTGATTGCCTCCCCTTGTGGGGACGTCCCCATCAACTAAAAAAACAAACAGTACGTGACAAAGCTTTGTTTTTGCTATCAGATTCTGTTTGTTTTTCACTTTCCTTGGGGGGTTATGGACCATTAATCACATTAAATATTAGAGTTTTAGTGTTGGAATCTAATTGCACAGGTGTTTTTGCATGTCTGTCAGTGATTCTGTGTGTCTGTCGGCGTTTGTATGTTTGCTAGTGTCAGTGTGTATGTCTGTGAATCTGTCAGTGTCACAGGGTGTATCTGTGTGTCATTGTGTGCATCTGTGTGTCTGTCAGTGTCACTGTGTGTTTGTGTGTGTCTGCCAGTATCACTGTGTGAGTCTGTGTGTCTGTCAGTGTCATTGTGTGCATGTGTGTGTCTGTCAGTGTCACTGTGTGCATGTGTGTGTCTGTCAGTGTCACTGTGTCTGTCTCTATGTCAATGTCACTGTGTGCATCTATGTGTCTGCCAGTGTCACTGTGTGCATGTGTGTGTCTGTCAGTGTCACTCTGTGAGCCTGTGTGTCTGTCAGTGTCACTGTGTCTGTCTCTATGTCAGTGTCACTGTGTGCATCTATGTGTCTGCCAGTGTCACTGTGTGAGCCTGTGTGTCTGTCAGTGTCACTGTGTCAGTCTCTCTGTCAGTATCACTGTGTGAGCCTGTGTGTCTGTCAGTGTCACTGTGTGCATCTGTGTGTCTGTCAGTGTCACTTGAGCATCTGTGTGTCTGTCAATGTCACTGTGTGGGTCTGCGTGTCTGTCAGTGTCCCTGTGTACATCTGCGTGTCTGCCAGCGTCACTGTGTGAGTCTGCGTGTCTGTCAGTGTCCCTGTGTACATCTGCGTGTCTGCCAGCATCACTGTGTGAGTCTGTGTGTCTGTCAGTGTCACTGTGTGCATCTGCATGTCTGCCAGCGTCACTGTGTGAGTCTGTGTGTCTGTTACTGTCACTGTGTGAGTCTGTGTTTCTGTCAGTGTCACGGTGTGTATCTGTGTGTCTGTCAGTGTCACTGTGTGAATCTGTGTGTCTGTCAATGTCACTGTGTGAGCCTGTGTGTCTGTCAGTGTCACTGTGTGAATCTGTGTGTCTGTCAGTGTCACTGTGTGAGCCTGTGTGTCTGTCAGTGTCACTATGTGCATCTGTGTCTGTCAGTGTCACTGTGTCTGTCTCTCTGTCAGTATCACTGTGTGAGCCTGTGTGTCTGTCAGTGTCACTGTGTCTGTCTCCCTGTCAGTGTCACTGTGTGAGCCTGTGTGTCTGTCAGTGTCACTTGAGCATCTGTGTGTCTGTCAGTGTCACTGTGTGAGTCTGTGTGTCTGCCAGTGTCACTGTGTGCATCTGTGTGTCTGCCAGTGTCACTGTGTGTATCTGTGTGTCTGTCAGTGTCACTGTGTGAGTCTGTGTGTCTGCCAGTGTCACTGTGTGCATCTGTGTGTCTGTCAGTGTCACTGTGTGAGTCTGTGTGTCTGTCAGTGTCACTGTGTGCATCTGTGTGTCTGTCAGTGACACTGTGTCTTTCTCTCTGTCAGTGTCACTGTGTGAGTCTGTGTGTCTGCCAATGTCACTGTGTGCATCTGTGTGTCTGTCAGTATCACTGTGTGAGCCTGTGTGTCTGTCAGTGTCACTGTGTGCATCTGTGTTTCTTTTAGTGTCACTGTGTCTGTCTCTCTGTCGGTGTCACTATGTGTATCTGTGTTTATTTTAGTGTTACTGTGTCTGTCTCTCTGTCGGTGTCACTATGTGTATCTGTGTTTCTTTTAGTGTCACTGTGTCTGTCTCTCTGTCGGTGTCACTATGTGTATCTGTGTTTCTTTTAGTGTCACTGTGTCTGTCTCTCTGTCGGTGTCACTATGTGTATCTGTGTTTCTTTTAGTGTTACTGTGTCTGTCTCTCTGTCGGTGTACTTCTGTATCGTATCGCCTTCAGGCTCGCAAACCCTCCTGCCCAGCCATCTGCAGTTTGCTTCTTGCCCTGTCGTCCTCAGCGCCCCCTGCTGCTAATTGGCCTGGGGCAGTGAGGTAATCTCACTATGTGGTCCAGGGCCATCACAGACACCTCAAATCGTCTGGGGCTCCACTCATGCCCCAGTCTCCCACAGTCTGAAGCTGAAGAGGTGCGCCCCCCCCCGCCTATGGACGGCTCGGTTTCGGGATCCCGGATCAGTAGGAGTCGCTGGTGGCTTAGTGACACGCGGGGGGGGGAGCCTGTGCTGTGCGTGATAGTGGCTGACCGGCACTCGGAGGGTCAGTGGCGGGCAGGAAGCAAAGAGAGGCCGGGGGGTGGAGCAGTTGCATATGCCTCGCGGTCTCCTAGGAAACGGGACCCAGGTTCATGGTGTGAGAAGGAGGGAGCCCGAAGGGGGTAACAAGGGGTGCCTGGGTCGACATGGGAAGAGCCTGGTAAGTCATCAGAACCCAGCTCTCAGACTGTACGGGGAGGGGGGGCACACTCCCAGTCAACCGCACACCGCACACATCGTCCTAAGCACCTGATCCTGGGGCTCTAGTCTTAATTGCTCATGGGGGGGTGGGGGTGTGGGGATGGAGGAATCGATTAATCTGGCCTGCTCATGCATACAAGGCACGGTGCCAGGGAGGCAGCGGTACTGACCCGGCTCAGCATCAGCGTCCCCTGCAGGCAGGTCCGGCACCGCACCCGCAGCTTCCCGGGCCTGATGGCTCCGCATGGACTCTTGCAGTACACATAAAAGCTGCAGCGAGGCTTGGACTCTGTACACAGGGGGAACAAAGGCACAGCGCGTCAGGCAGCCCGGGTGGTCTCACACCGGTACATGCACCGCTGCCTCCGCGATGCAGGCAGACTCACCGTCGGCGCATTAATACGGGGGAATAGTCACGGACACATCACGGACGCCGGGCAAGGCCACGAGCGGCGCCCCCTATCCCCCAGCGGCCTCTCTGATATCCCTCGCTCTTCCAATGTACCTTTTCAATTTGCAGTGAGGCCGTGAGGCGGCAGGAGCCGGGATATCTGATACCAAGAGGGACACGGAGCCGAGTGAGCCGCGGTCAGACAAGAGCTTAACAGCAAATAAAACAATGTCTGTGTGCGTGTGTGTGTGTGTGTGTGTGGAGGGGGGGGGGCAACAAAGAGAGAGAGCAGAACAGGAAGAGAGAAGGAGAGGGGCAGAGGGAAGGCACAGGATCAGGGAACGGAGCTGCACACCATCCCACTCTGGAGGGATCCTCCACAAACGGCAGGGCCAGATGTGGCCGGTGGGCCGCGGCCAGGACGGGACTGGGGGGGCGAGGAGCCCCAGAGGGAGGGGCGGGATCAGCGGGGACAGACAACAGCTCCAATTACCCGAGAGGAGCTTGAGGACAGGGGGACAGCTGGACACCTCCATGACAGATAATTAAATCGGGAGAGACACCCTTCCGCCGGGCCACTATCATGCCAGGGGCAGCGAGACCGGGAGCCACGCAGCGGGCGGGGGCGACCGGTGGGGGGGGGGGGCGATGGGCAGCTCATTAGAGCTAAAAGCCTGGGACCGAGAAGAGAACCGTGATACTTTGACACAATCCACAATAAATCCAGCCGGGTAGATTTTATAACCCTCCGTCTAATTCATCATTTCTGTGGAAGGGGCTCCATTATGCTGATACATTTAAAGGAGAAGAGAGGAGAGATGGCAGTGCGGGTGGAGGGGGGGTCACATAAAGGACAGGCTACAGCCCCACTGAGTGCGAGAGCGGGCCGGGGGAGGCCGGGGGCGCGGCGGAAGGGAAGGCAGAGGGCGTCTTTAAAAGGGGCATCTTTGTGCAGGGATGAGGCACGGGGAATGCAGCTTGGCCTTCGGGAGGCCGCGTTCCGCACCGCGTTCCGCACCGCGTTCCGCGATGGTGGGAAGAAGAACTGGCTGTCCTCTCATCTGGCTCCTGGGCGCTGGGCCACACGGCACAGGACCAGACAATGTGGACCCACATACATACATGCCCGGGTACCTGTGCTGGGGGCTGAACCCGCCTCTCCGTCCTCCTCCGTCTCCAGGATGCCAGCCAGCCCTCCGGAGGCCGTGGGCAGCCGGGTCTCACTCAGGTCCAGACGGGTCAGACTGTCTGCGGTGCCCCTCAACCGGCTCTGCCAGAGTACATCAGGCCGGCGGGCCGGGCCGGACGTGGGCAGCACCACGTGGACCGTGCTCTGCTCCGGGAGGTCGTAGCTCTACCAGGAAACACACCGCAGTGAGACGCCTCTGCTGGGATCCGCGCCCGCACACATACATGGACTGACGTGCTCTCGCCAAACCGTGCTGACCGGGGGGGTGCCGGCCGCTGCTCTGAGGCGATGACATCATTAAGCAAAGAGCCTCGACCTGAACACGTGACCGCGGCGAGAAGGCGCTCAGGCTCAAAAGCGGACGCCCGACATGGAATCTGCATGGTTATTAACAGAGGGCCGGAGTAGCCGGGGAAGGGCGCGAGACACCTTCCCCTGACAGCGGACAGGGGACTACGGCTGAACATGGTGTAATACCAGGCTGTCACCTGCCCGGCGGGGCCCACCTGCCTGGAAGTTTTTCAATGTTAATTAATAAACGGCTCCGTAATTATGATATGACATTTGAAATCGTAATGCCTATTTGACGACCGCAAATTATTGCTCCCTGTTTTGGCAAAACATGCTATTCCGGTTCACTGGAACGTGACGCTCGTGGTTATAAATAGTGCAGGTTATTAACTACTAATTCAATAATTCAAGGGAACTGAAAAAAAGGCAAGCAGACTGGCACTGAGCAGGAGCTGAGCCGGATAGCGGGGAGGGGGAGGTTACACATAAACAAATGAATGAGACCGCTTGTGAGGTACCACCAGGACCCAAAGGACCAATGGAGCGGACATCCCAAAGTATGACAGATTATAGCTGAATATAGCAGGAGCCAGGGCTGCGAAAAGTACTACAAAACTCATTTAAAGATCGGGGTGCCGCCCCAAATCTTGAGTCATGCGGTTTCATTTTCCTTCTCTTAGATTTTCCATTATCGGCTGATTCACACTTAAAGATGGACATGAATCAAATTCCATTCTGACTTAATCACTATGATCGTGCTTATGAGAAGATGAAGAACACGACACTCTCTGAATCCTGGGGGGGGGGACACTATCCTCCGCAGCTATTCTAATCGGACAGGAGGTCTGCTTAACACCATCTCCCACCCCTCATCCCACCGGTGAGGCCATCTTTCTGATTGTGGTTGGGTGGAATCAAATCAGACTTACTGCACCCTGCCCCATTCTTGATCAGTCCTTAAACCACCCCCTTTTCCACGTGGAATACCCCCCCGCCCCCTGGCAGGCCCTCCCTGCCTGCAGAGCCTTACTCAGCGTCTGCAAGCCGGTCGCTGCTCCTCCAGGTCATTTTTAATATGCAGGGCTGTTTATCAGGATCCATTTCCCAAGTAATTTTTATGTAACGCAAATGAAGGGCTTCAAATGCAGAGTCCCCTTTAGTTTATTAGAAAGAGGTCATCGTTAGACCGAGGAGAGAGTTAGATACGTGGAGAGAGAGAGAGAAGGAGAGAGGAAAGAAGGACAGGGAGGGATAAGAAAGTCCAAAAGAGACAGACGTCACATGGTCCGGTTCCGCATTTCAGCGCACGCATGCATTTAATCTGCCCTTCCCTAAGAGCATGCAGCACTGGGTGCAGATCCCGGGAGGCGGGGCATCTCAGAATGCGGCTGCGGTAATAAGTCAGGGACCCGTAATCGCTGGCAGCGACTCTGATGAATGGGCCGGCGGCAGGCAAACAGACAACCAGGGAAATGACCTATGACAGAATGCGCGACGCCGGCGACTGGGAATGATCTGAGCAGCGTCTCAGGCGCGATATTAGGGCACCGTATCGCCAGTGGCATCCTGCCGCAGATTACCATTCTTCCATTGCGGCCCTGCCTGTCATCTTAACTGGTTCCGCACTGGCTCACCCTCACGGACACAGCCTCACGCTGCTGGGCCACGTCGCCCGGGTTACCGTAGATAGGAAACTGGCCCTGGGATGCTATTCCGGAGCCACGCAGTCAAGAACCTTTGTGCATTCGAGATGGTCAGAAAATTTACGCTCAAACCCTGCCCTGGCCCCAGTCTTGGCCACTGAGTAAGATGTGAAATCCCAGCATCTGGGAGGGGGTGGTGGTGGACAATTGATGCAGCACACGCCTGCCCTTTCGTTATTTGAGTGGTGCTTTGAAGAGCCTGGACCGTCCCGAGGATGAGCTCGTCCCGTAATGAATTAAATCCATAACCCGGAACTGAGCCAGAATTCTAATAAGTCAACAAAGTAATCAATCATCCGTATGCCTGGCATGCAAACAGAACAGGCGGGCATTTAAAACGAGATAACGTTATTAAGATGTGCCGGTATAGCGTATTTCACCAGCTAAATTGATTAATTACACAGAAGGAGATTAATAAGCATGAGAACGAGGCTTCTGCAGTAACAGAGTGGGGGGGGGGGTCCCTGGGGTTCAGTGGCGACGTGCGGCAGGGACACAGCCAGCTCAGGGGTCCAGGCAGGAACTTGTGATGCTATGCCTCAGGCAGCCTCGCAGGAAGTGACACGCAGAACAAGCACAAACTCCCTTGCTGCTTGCCTCCTGGGAACAGAGGAGCCCCGAAGCGCACCGCAACAACAGGGTAATGGGACCCCGAGGACTCCCAGGCAGCAGCACATGGAGATGAATGGCTGAAGGTCAGGGCCACGCCCCATTGAAGAGCCAATCATTGTGAGAGCTTGACCCATCTCTTATGCAGTTATCGATTACCTGCTAAACCTGTCATGCGGCTCAAACTGCCAGGGGTTCCTAAGCAAATAGAATCACTCTGAGCTCAACGTTATGCAGTGCCCTGTGTGGTTAGTGCGGAGAGACACAGCCACCAACAGGCCCGATAGGATCACTGACATCACACATCACAGAAATGCTCGGAATCCCTGCCCACTCCGGATTTGCATGAAGCGACCTATGCAGTTTGGACAGCCAAGTCCACGAGGATTATCAGACAAACCGACACACATGTTCCCCGGGGGCTCAATCCAGCCATCGCACAACGCCATTATCAGCGAAACTCACACCTCGGGAAGCGAGACTCTTGGGAAATGTTCCCTAATTCCCGATTTATCATACTTCTGCACACCTCACATTTACAGCTAAGCAACACTTTTATTTTGGAAATTCCCATTTCAGTGCATCTGACCCGACCTAAACCCCCTTAACCACAGCTGTCTGTGACCTGTGGGGGTGTCAGGCCAGGCGGGCGGGTGGGAGAGGTGGTGTCACTCACACCCCCCACACCTGCTCCCAATCTCCCTCCTGCTGCTCTGTTGCTGTGGGACAGCAATCCACTGTCTTCCTGCAGCCCAATTTACTGGGGGGGCAAGAAATCTCCAGCAAGTCAGCCCCCCCTCAGAAGCTGGAGCCCAAGGCAGTTGCCCATTTCCGTGGTGACCCAACAGCCCACCCGCGGTTCTTCCATCCGCAAACTCACGTCAGCCCTTGAGTACGGCGCGGCGCTGCCCAAACCGGGCTTACTCCAGAGGGGGAGGCCCACTACCCTGCTTCATAATTCATAAAAAAATGTCTAGGGGGGGCTCATCGGAACCCTGCAGTGGGCTTCTCACCAGGCTCCCAGGGTGCCTTAAATTGATGATAAAATATGTGTGCGACTTTTTAAAATAAGGCTTTTCCAGAAAATCTCCACAACTGCTGAATAAACAATCCCTCCTATGGCAAAACCACCTACTTGATTGGCCACAGTGCTATTAAAAGACTAATAATAATAAATTTTTAACAAATTAATAAATAGCAAAGCATAAGTGTTCAGTCATGAGCCTGGCCTGAGGGTGGCGTAGTGGCTAAGAAACGTGATCTGTTATTATGTTATTTTATAAAAGACAGGACTGCCTATCCTCCTGCATGATGTGGCACTTGGTGGAGCCACCAGATTTGTGAAACCAGCTGGCTGAAGAGACCAACTGCTGGATTTTCTTGCTTCATGTTCACAACGAAGCTGGAGCAGTAACACACTTGTGCTCTAGGGGGCAGAGTTGAGCCACTCCAGGCTTACCCCCAGCAAATAAACAGTACAGCTAACTGCTACGTCCCACACGTGGCTAGGGTCTCAAGTGCAATTTGTCGGGGGGGAAATTGAGCATGGCACCACAGAGAGTGAAAGCGGGCGGCTTGCAGGAGCCAGGGCGTGTATAACCCCCCCCCCCGCACGTCCTAGTCTTCACTACCTAGGAGTCTGGGCCCTTTTAATGCATAATTAAGAAGGTCAAAATTAATGAAGCGATGTGGAGTAAAGTTCAGGGAATCCCCAGGCTCTGTTTACGGCATCAGCATCGGGGAAGCAGGACGTCACACGTAAGCTGGATGGTGAAACACCGCCACGAGCGTGGGACGGGGCGGGCGGACGAGGGCTCGGTGGGGCGACAGGGGTCACCGACGGAGAAGGGGGCCCCCCCGAGCATGTGGAATGGCAGAGGCACAGGAGGGGACGTCAGAGAGTGTGAGTCAGACCGGTGTGCCGCATCAAATCTTTAGACTAAATCCTCCAGTCAACAAAAGCCAGGGAGAAATTAATTACTGAGGCTCAATTTGCTGCGTTTAGCAGCAGGTTCCGTTCTGTTAACAGCGGCTAATTTCTCCCTGGTTACCGAGACGGCGGGGGGCGGGGCTTACCTGGAGGGTGCAGTCGCTGCGGAGCTCCCGGCCCGCGAAGATGACCCGCAGGTCGTGGGGCGGGACGCCGTGTTCCCGGCCCACCGCCTCCTTTAGCTCGGCCACGCTCGCACCCTCAGCCAGCTCCAACGCGAAGCCGTGACTGGAGTTAAACTTCACGAACACTGCGGTGGGGGGTGGGGGGTGGGATGTGACAGGCGTGAGATGACAGGGGTGAGAGAGAGAGCAGCGGGCCAAATGCAGATCCAGCATGAACCATCATTCCCACGAAGGCCACGGAGTTACAGACCTTCACTAATTCCCGCTCCTTAATCTCACTTAAAAGTGCCGATATGACCTCCCTGTCCCAGTCGCTTCATATGCAGGTCATCCTTTGTTAGTTTATGATTCTGTGTCTGTGGACTTTGCAGGTTCTCCCCCGTTTGCATGGATGTCCTCCTGAAGTCCATAAACATTCAGTTTTGGTGCCAAATGTATAACTGGGCGTGCGGCCTGTTGTCCTGTATGCTGGTTGGCACGGGCTCCCAGGTCACCGTGCCGCCATACTCCATGTTAGTCATGACTAAGGCTGTCGCATGGACTAACTTCAGTGACTGAGGTCCAGCTAGATGGGAGGGGGCAGGTCTATATGACGGGGGGTGAGCTGACACAGCAAATGGGCTTTAAAATGGAAAGAAGCACTCCCGAAACCCTAAACGACCTTAATTGATGTTTTTCTTTCCGTTATCATGGCTGAGTATTATCTTAATTGAAATAAATCAACCTTCAACGAATCGGGCAGGACTGCTGATAAAGTGAGTCTTGGTGCCGTGGAGGATGAGCTACCGAAATCCCACACACATGCAGGGGCTGGGGGGGGCAGAAGGGGCTGCGCTCGACCGCACTCAGGCGAAACCGTAATTCGTGCCTGAAACCGTGTCTCTGTTGACTTAAGCAGTAAAGGCCCGGGGGGGGGGGGGGGACTTGACTGACTGCTTACTGCCCATATGTGACACCACCCCACAAAAACATTTCATCACCATAACCCACAGACTTAGCAGCACTTAAAAGAAAGCAGAGGCAGAAATAAAAACAAGTGCCCCTCCCCACAGAAGTGTAGTGCCAGCCCAGGACCCCAGGCTGTCCCCCTGAGCATCTGCTCTGGGCTTGGCTGATCCCTTCCAGGTTTAATTAAATCCCCGGACTAAAAGCGGAGGCAAATGAAAGTGCACGTTGACGACCTCGTAGCCGGACCTTGTCGTTTACAGACTGACACATTGGACTAAACCGAGACGACTCCTACTCAAGTGCAGGTCAAAAGCTTCCGTGTACATCTTCTGGTGACAATGTCGACGAGGATGCCGCTTTATTCCGCACGTCGTCCACGCGAGAGTCGGGAATATAGCAACCGTGAAGCGTTAATTTCGATGATCTGAACTACGACCCGAGCCAATCGGAACAAAGACCGTCACGCGCTTTGGTTTCCACCCACCGTCACGACGCAGAGCAGCTGCAGTGTTCCCAGGTCACATTTAAGCGCAGGAAAATAAACCCACAGAGACGCGCTTCACTCTCTAAGATGCTAATTTAGCATCACAGGTTACGACGTCTTCTGCTGCGGGCCAAAACAGAAAACCTGTTCACGCCGCACGGCATCGCGGATGAATCAGACGTTCAGAGCATCTTTAAAGCTAAATTAAAAGACTAGAAAAATAAAACATAAAATATTTATTCAGCTCCTGTGTTAAAATTAAAATTCCGGCAACAAAGAAGCCCAGAGACTTTGGAGATAATGTGCCTTGGAAGGGATTTGCGATTTGCCCTGTCACTGTGATTTCCATAATCTGCCTCATTGTTTGTGCCCCATCCAAGTGGATAACAAATGAGTAAATTCCTCCTTTGTCATGTTTCATCACGGGAAGAGTTGGCGTGTGAGGGAATTTCGATTTGCCTGAATTCCCAGAGACCTGTCAGGGAAAAAAAAAAGACTGACGAGAAGCCATCATATAGCTCTGCCAGGCCAGATTACAGAGTACAGATCACCTACCCCCCCCAGGGCTCCGTATGCTCAACACCTTTCTGTCGGAGCGGAAGGAAAAATACATTTTCCGTGATAAACATCTAATTTCCGCAATTGGAGTGAAATGGTTCAAAGGCACTGGGAACCAAAATTAAAAAAGAACGAGGTGGCCAGTTTAGCCAATTTCTGCGTAAGCGGCCAGGCGGCTCCCTAACCCTCCATGGCGGGGAAAGCGCTGGGATTTCCTCTGCAGTGCAAGAGCAAGGCACACGTACACATATCATATACCATTAATACACACATATTATATATATATAAACATTCACTTTGGATTAAATAATCACTGGCATGACTGTGGTAATGAGAGACAGATGGATAAAGTCATCTTATAAGCAATTAAATGTGGTAGCATCAACAGTGTTGTTAAGTTACCAGCGAGACTTTCATTCTGCTAGACGTATGACAGGATCACCGCAGAAGGTGAAACGCTCCGGGTGTTAATCATCCGGCGAAACCGTCACCCCGCTGCCTGAGGCCTGTTTGGCACACCGCACCTGTGCCCGCTCCTCTCCGCTCCTGCTTTCTTTAAACTCCCTTTATGTCCCCATTTATGAATGCCATGATTCATTTACTCGGCCGCCTGGCATTTCGGCTGCACCGGTGTTGGGCCAGGCGGTTCGAGCTCACCGAATTCCAGCTGGCCACACAATCCCCCCCCTCCGCCAGTCGGCCAGGGATGACGGTTGCGCCAGGTGTCTCCCGACTCCTCCACACTCAAGGAAGAAATGTAGGACATTTCAAAAGGGGGGAAAATAAATAAGAACTGAAATCTACCTGCCAGTTTGAATCTATCCTCGACATAATGAAATGTGTGTTATTTACTGATAAAACCTTGTGACAGTAATTCTGGGGGGAGCGGCGGGGGGAGGGGGAACGAGAGCGACAAGACTTGCCCTGTCAATCAAATTAGGGAGGCAGAGCATTATGGGTAGCAAATGATTTCTGTCTGGATGGAATGGCGGGCTGCCAGATCAGGCTTAGCTATACAGCAGCAGTAATATGAAGACAGATTGGCTTAATTCTGAACTGCAGCATCAGAGGAAAGGAGGTCTGGGGACTGTTTAGTGGAGGAGCCAGACAGTGGGGGGGGGGGGGGTGGGGGCCGGGGTGGGAGGAGGGGGTTGGAGAAAGTTGTCAGTGTAAAAGGACCCCATTCGTCAAAATAAATGTGTGTTTTAAC
>JAODKN010000111.1:913060-930378 GCA_026774425.1 Petrocephalus zakoni
CCCCACCCCCCCAACCCCTCTCGCACTCGTCAGCCACGTCTACGTGCCAAGCCCGCCAGCTACCCCGCAACTCATCGATTGGCCATAAAACCACAGCGCGCAGGGCCTGCGCACACCCACCTTAAAATAGTGCCGGCCCATATTCCTCATTTCCTCACACATAACAGTAAAGAAGATCGATTCATCAATTCCTCAGCTCGGTCCAAGCAATTAGGAGTATAAAAACCCTTTTGTCCGCTTGCAGTTTTTTATACCCTCCCCACCACTGTATGAGGGGTAAAAAAAAAAAAAAGACCCAGAGACAGGGCATTGACCCAGCCTGACGAAGGGGGGCGGGCTGCTGTTCTTTTGACATTCATCCTGGCAGCGGACAGGACTGGGCCACGGGCCCACTGTCCTGAAGAGGATTATCTCATAGATCAATGGTGAAATTGATTCTGGGGCCCCGCTATTTATCAGCTGGCAGCCGGCGCTTAAAAAGCCAGGAAATATTTCCTCTGTCTGTCCTCTCTTATTAATCTGATGGGGGTGCGGGGAGGTGGGGGGCGGGGGTCAGTTTGGCGGGGGGTTTAGCTTAAAGCCCAGATGAGTACCGCGCAGTATCGATTTGACAAAGGCAGACCCCCTAACACCCCTAAATGAGAAGTCACCTGACGCGGGCTAGCACCAGGCCAAGAGCGCTGACTCGAGACGGCAAGACAGAAGCCCACTGGATTTATGTACGAGCAGCAGCTCAATACCCCTGTAGTCCTACATTACGCTCCTGTTCATCTGTTTTAGCTTTCTGCTACGAGTCTGTCCAGCAAAATCCAGAACCGCAATCCGGAAATGAGCAAAAGCAGGCATTTCCACGCCGGGAATTCGAGACGCGGCGGTCAGCTGACGCTTCATGGCCGGGGGGGGAGGATGGCCTCCCTGGTTTACACCCGCCTCCTCCTGCTCTACTGCCAAGAGCCTTCTAAATCAGCGAGGCTTTAGGAGATGCCCGCAGACAGAAGGGTAATTAACGAGGTAAATAACAATTAGCCCAGGTCTGGCCCAGAGGAGAGTGGAGGGGAGGCGAGGGGGGGTGAGGAAGGCAGGGAGGGCAGGCAGCACCGGTCTGTGCAAAGCTGCACAACCTGTATTTCTTCGCTATGACCCCTGCCCCCAAATCCAAATACCCCTCGTACCAAGATGCCCCCTTCACAGAGGTTACTTCAGACTAGCCTCTCCACACAGACAAATGACATCACAGTGACACCGTAACCCAAGGCTGCCCCCATCTCCCCAGCCCTGAACGCATAGAACCTTCCTCAGAGCAGTGTTTGGGCTGACTGATGAGTGTGACCAGCGTGACCCCCCCTCGTCATTACAGAGCAGCGCGAGGTGGCTCCTCACGCCAGCCAAAATGAGCCTCAAAGTCTTTCATTTAACAGCGAAATGTCGACTCGCTAAAAACTCGAGGGTGGGCACGCCTCAAAAGGAAGTTGGGGTCCCAAGGGCAGAGATGAGCTGAGACCTGAATAATCAACGGCAGAATAGCTGATGACACTTGCCGACACGTCTCCTCGACTTGCGATCGGCAGCTCCCGGGGGTCACGCCAGCCCCTCCCCGCAGTGATGAGCAACAGCGCCTTGTACAGTGTGACACCCCCCGTCCCCCCCCCCCAGCCACCACCCGGGAGAATGATAGTTTGTCCAAAGCCCTAAATGTTTACCTAAGCAGCACTTCCCTGACTGACAGCCACCTCCACGCTCTCAGATTTCCAGGCAGACGTTGACATTTCACCAAAGGCAATTAGGCAAGAGCTATTCTGCCTGACTTATCTGCATATCTGTCCTTCGCTCCTCCACCCAGCACCATATCCTGCACCTTCCCACAGCTCTCCCTTTAACCCCCCCCAGTTTGCTGCAGATATGAAGACTAATGATTGACGTGCCAATTTCCTTTTTCCCCGAATAAGACGCCTCGACGTCGGCACGGATTCTGTATGTCTGTGGAGCCGATGAATGAAAATATGAATTAAAAGGCACCAAACTACCGATAAAGCACCAAAGTGGGCATCGGAGGTAAATGTCTGACTGGTGCTACCGTGGTGGCGCTGGTTCATCGCGTGAAACTCGCCCGCAGGGCCACAGAATCCCCGCTCGGAAGAAACAAGTCCCCCACCCCCCCCGTGAATTAGCCACCAGAATTAAACCCCGCGGCAGCGTGACGTCTGGTCCTTACCGTGATGGGGGAAGACAATTCGCCGCACCAGCGGGCTGATAAGGCAGCGTCGCTTTTGTTTTTTAACGCGCCGAACGACAGCCCAGCCGTGTAATTTATTTGAGGCCTAGCAGGAGACGCTAAACGCCTGACATCGTTAACGTCGGCCGCAGATTAAGACGAATGTGGATTTTGAAACGCAAGAGGCGCTGATTTACCCCACGGAACGGCAGCGAAACGGTGGTGGGGGGGGCGGCTGGGTAGATGGGGGGTTGACAACGAGGGTGCAGTTCCTTCACCGGTCCGGTTCATTTTCCACAACGTGAACGGAAAACGCCAGGTTAGAACCCACCGCACCATTGGGTGTACTACCCGGCTAATCATTAACTTCCCCAGGTGTCTGACTAACTTGTGACTGATCCCTCACGTGCAAAAACAACAGGATCTTTCAGGCCTTAATTAAAGAACTGAGGTGAGACTGACACAGCAGCAGAATAACAGTCAGTACCTGTGACAAAAGCAGACCTGCAAGCCCTTTTTATTGACTCACTGATGTCACCCATCATCAGAGCCCAACCCTACCATCCCAAAACGAATGAAACATGCAATTGAAAACTGATTAATGGACATTGTTGACGCACCACAGCACACATTGCACAACAACAAAATGTGTCCTCTGCATTTAACCCATGTGACATCGTGACACAGTAGTGGGCAGCTACTTGAGTGCCCGGGGAGCAGTGCTTGGGGACGGTACCTTGCTCAGGGTACCTCGGAGGTACTTGCGGGTCAGGGAATCAAACCGGCGATCATTCGACTACACGGTCACGTCCCTAAAAAACACGCCACCTGCATGCCCCAGAAGATTGCAACTAGTCAATTCAATGGACCTTGTATTGGCAAAACATGCCTACCCTTTCACTACCGGTCCCTCCAGCCAATGTACATCTAATGCACAACATCAGCCCAGAATTTCAGACTCATACTGAAGACTACACTGTGTGCAGAATTATTAGGCAAGTACTATTCCAGGAGGTCATTTTTAACAAAAGTTGTGCAGACTTGAATGAATTCAGAAGCTTTGCTTTGCTGCAAGTAAATTTATTTAGATAGAAAATGTTACATTAGACTTTAACAAACAAAAATAAAAGCCCTTGATTATCATTGTGCACAATTATTATAATCATAAACTAAGTGGATTTTTCGCTTCACCATCTACAGTAATAATGAACAGTTTTAGCCATTCAGTCTATATAAGGAATAACAAACTCTATGTCTTGCATAGCCACCTTTCCGCGCAAAGACCATTGTGAGCCTGTTGTCCATTGAATCAGTAAGGATTTTGATTTTATCATGTCCTATATTGGCTGAAACAGCTTGGAGACGCCTCCCAGATGCCGCTCTGAGAAGTACTGCTTGCTACCTTGGTAAATTTCATACTTCAGTAAGGCCCAGTAGTTCTCAATGGGGGGTAAGTCAGGCGATGAAGGGGGCGGCTCATTACTCAATCACCTGTCAAGCCTTTCTTGGCCAATCTATGGAATACTTTATTGCATGGGAAGGGGCATTGTGCTGCATGAATATCATAATCTTTTTCATAGCCACTGACTTCGTCCCGTGTCAGTGTTTAAAGAAGGTATCTTCTAGAAATTGGCAGTAGATCTTGTGGTTAATTTTTATACCATCTGGAAGTCTGAAAGGTTAGACACTGATACCTGAGACCCACACCATCACTCCTTCACCACCTTGTTAGCGCTTGAAGAAGGTGTCCAACCGGAGGCCCATCCACCTGCTTCATCTCATCCATCCACAAAACCTCTGTAACACCAGTCTTGAGATGTGTTCATGCCCATTCTTGATGCTTTAGTATGCGTGCCTTATTGAGTGGAGGTCATGTTTCAGCCTTTGTGACCTTAGCAATGCCATGTACCACACTACACTTAGTACACAGAGATTCCATTCAGATTGCAGATTTGAAGAATGGTGCCACTTGATTCTAAACGGTTTCTGGACGTCTCACCTTTAATTTGACACTGATCATTGGCAGTTAATTTGCGTTTTCTTCTCTCTACATACTTCTTCTGTCCTCTTTGTCTGTTAGCCACAAATCGCGTTTTAAAGGTTTAGCAGTTTCGACCACTTTACATCCCTCTGATTGGCACTTAACTATTTAGTATTTTTTTCCAGCGAATCCTTTTCCAGCGAATTTTAGTAATAATAGTTTGCTTAATAATTCTGCACAGAAAAGTATCCATGTTTTCCCATTTTTCTATAAATGGAGAGTGCTCAGACCAAATACGGAACGTGCTCCTTTTTTAAATGGTTCATTCTTAATTAGAGAGATTCATCTGCACTGATAATATTGTTCGCAAGAGAAGATGCAAATAAAATTTGCCTAATAATTCTGCACACAGTGCAGATTTAGATCCTTCTACCCCAACTTTCATTCAAGACAAACGAACGCAGTTCTTTATGATGCGTTTACCCAAATCCAACAGGGGACCACTTAATATAGCGCACAGGCGAAGGTCTCCACCCCGTCTCAGACGCGAGCTGCAGGAACATTTCTGTGGCGTGAGTAATGGGGCTCCGCGGTCAATCTCAGACTCACGCTTTGCATTGTGACATTACCCAACGGCGGTCAGCTGTCAGGAAGACCTTGGGCGCGGACTCTGAGGACGACCCATCCATCATCCTGACCGCGGGCCGCTCGCTCAAGATGAGTGCGTTAAAATGCGCGCTGCCGCGTCTTCCGCACTCCAGCACAGATCTTCCGAGAGCATCGGAGAGGAAGCCTGCTCTTTGGCAGGGAGGAGGGACAAGCTACAGAGGACATTTTCCTTCCTGTCCCCTTTGTCTGTCATCTATTAACATGGTCCTAAATACAGGGATATGTGAACTGCCTGGCTTCGAAGCACAGAAGTCGGCGCCCTCCGGCCTAACCCCACCAAGCTGCTCTCTGCCGCATTTGGCTGCTTGCGGGTGGTAATGGGCACAAATCTTCGCTACTGCTTTTCTGTCGGATACCAGCTGTCACGCGGCGTAGCGTAATGGCTCAGCGGGTAGCAATGTTTTCTCACACCTCCGGGGCTGTGAATTTGAATCTGACCCAAACGCTTTGCACTCATGTGCGTGTGTCTGGTTGCGCATGTCTCTGAATGGCGGTGTGGTTCTCACCCCTACAGCACAGAGACAGGCAACTCTGCTGAGGCAATGACCCAAAACTGCCCTAAAGGCATGTGGGCCGGTGCTTCCCAGGAAGGGTTCCGTATCAGTGTGGCCATAACGGGGTGAACAGTGATGGAATTGGAAAGATATTTACAATACTGATGTCCTTTCATCTAAAATGGCTGAAATAAATTGCTTCCATAAGGCTGCTGATCTGAAGACAGCGGCTAGGGAACTAGGTGGCCATGTAGATCGGGGGGATGGGGGGGGGGGGCAATCTTACCCAGAACGGGCCACTGTGTATGGAGGATTTTGCTGCAACTGCCTATTAGATTACTAATTAGAGGAGCGTTTGCCTGAAGAGTCCAGGGTTTGGACAGCTGACCTAAAGGTTATCCCAAAACCTGCATACACACCGGCCCTTTTTCAGGCAAAGTTGGTCACCCCCAGACGTAGAGGAGCAGCCGAGTCTGAATCTCACTCATTGGATGGACGCATGAGGCCAAACTAATAAATTTTTCACAAAACGTAGCTAACTGTGACACTCCCTTTACATTTTAAATTTCTCTTTCTAAAAAGAAATCAGTTTAAAAACACACAGCACTGCCCAGGAAATGTTTTGTTGTGCGTCTGTACAGAAAGCGATGGCCACGTGACAAAGGGCTTCTATCGGCTTTTCCCCACACCAGTGTTCCTCAGCCCCAGACTTGGGGACCCACTAGGAATAATTTTTGTTCCAACTGATCTCTTAATTAATTAGCTCATATTGTGCTTTTAATTAACCGCTGCCTTGGATTTGATCTCTTGACAGTTACCTAAAATAAGTCTTTTGTGAAACCTAAGTGTTTTGGGTCGCGTGTTTATCATTATTACGTGATAAAAGCGGCCGCCGCTTACGTCTGTTTGCTCTTGTGTGTCCCTGCGACAAATTAGCCCTAAATGATTATTTATTCAATGAATAATTGTTCCAGACCTTGAACGGTTTATTAATTAAAAACATTAATCTAAGTGATGAATATTAATCTTAAACCGCATGATAATTAGCAGCAGAGGTTTGTTTAAGTAGGACGAAGTCGCAGAAGCACAGCGGTTGTTTTTTTTTTTTTTTGTTTTGCATTAATCTTTGGCTTAAGGCAGAATGTTATTGGATCGCGGTGGGGTGGACCTCTCCGCAGCCTCCGAGCCGCGGGTACCGCATCCATGCAGCCATGGGGGCTCCCGCTGGGGGTAGCGGAAGCGAAGTTTCGGGACGATCGGCGCGGTTTGGGGGCAGAGGAATCGGCTGCAAAACGCGCAGAAAAACACCTGCACAATCAAACGAGCCCCCTCGCATTGTGCAACCCCCCCGTTACCGATTCATTGTCCTCTCGTGCGTAATGACCAGTGAAATGCATCTCACGCAAAAGAGAAAATACGGCAATCGTGTATAATTATGATGCACGGGATTGCATTTAAAAAAAACATGCAATTTACTGAAATGCAATGCGATGTCTTCAGTAGGGCCGGTCCGGTTGCAGCAAAGCCCCTTCGCGTTTCATTAGACAGCGCAGGCGGACAGCGAGACCCCCGAAGTGCCACATCCTGGTGAGAATTAAAATTTTACGGTCCTAATAAGAAACAGAAAGAATCCAGTAACCTCTGCACCACCGTTAAAGAAAAAATAATACTAATAAAAAAAGGTTAGCACAGATTCAATTACCGCTGAACCGCCTTCGGGGATATGTAGCAAATGCATAGGGGAAAATGATTAGGGGACTTAACGTCGTCATTAAGTGCGGTGCAGAGCGCCGTTTATTTGAACCCGTCAGCTGGTAACTAGAGGCAGGGGCCACTGGCCGCCCAACTACCCTGTAAACCCCAGTGAGACAGAGGTCGCCTGGGTAATTTGGGGCAGCGCTCGGGACCTGCTGCCTTTAACACTGCTGCCCTTTACTGTTAAACTCCCGCCTCTTTTCACGGGGTCTGTGGGGGGTTGCTGTTTCACACCTTATCCTGGTGAAAAAAGAAGGTGACTTCTGTTTACCTGCAGAACTCAGGCTAAATTGGGGTTACCGGCAGCCCTGACGTCAAACAGGACTTTTGCTCCCCGCAGAGCCCTTAGGGGCGAGCTCAGCTACGCCCGGCGTCAGAGCGCAGACCCACGTAGCTGCTACACCACGGGTGCTGCTTCCTGCTGATGACATGCACACGTCCACCTTGAGAACAAAGGGACTGAGACGAAGCTTCGGCTTTTAAAAGACGAACAGCATTGATGAATGGGAGTAAATATTAATGAAAATTATTCTTAGCCAACAGTCACTGCCCAGGCAGGAAAGACACTTAACTGCAATGTACCAGAAAATCAATAGCAATTTATTCTCCCCTTGGGCTTCGAAGAGAGTGAGTAAATAATACTGCCCCCTCTCCCTGCCCTGGGAGCGCTCCCGCGTCTCGCTGCTCCGGACCGCCTCCGGACTCCGGATACACGCTAGGGACCTGGCAAGTCCGCCACTACCCCGGAGATCAGGAAACCACACCGACAGCACCCGTCCTCCGCGTCTGACAGAAGGCCGGGGAAAATGACCGCAGGTGCACCGGAGGCGGGATGATCCAGCTGGAAGCCCCAGGCCAGCTGTTCTGGATCCCGGCCCCGGTGACCTCCCGTGACCTCATCCGGCCCGGCCTGCGCGCCGCTTGTCACTCAGACTGACCTCCTCCTGGAAGAGGCGACCGGCGTGCGCTCAGGCTCCGCGTAACCGCGCCAGGCAGGCACGCGCACACACCGCAAATCCTTTCTTCTCTCTGTAAGGGGGTCGCCGTGTGACAGCTATTGATTTAGAACCATTACGCACAATTTTTCTACCGTGAATCATATAGGCGTTCCAGATTTTGATATCGGTGAGTGACGGCCACCATTAGTCAGAACAGTGCACAGACTACACGGGGCTGACACAACGTTAAACGAAAAAAAGTGCCCCCCCCCCCCAATTCTGTTTCTCAGAATGACTGCTGGCAGACAGTCCGTCTTATTTCATCAAAACTGTCGTGTTATTTCCCCAGGCAAACTGGCCCGTTAGCTGGCACTTTATTTTTATTCATAAGCACACTTAGCGAGTCGGGCCCCTTATCATTCCCTATTAAGTAACACATTCCTGGGCAAATTGAGCCGATGCCACTGTGCTGCCCTAATAATGCTGCGGCGGCACTATCACCCGCCTCACTCAATATGCTATAGCGATAAGACGTATTATAAGCATATATATATTTCACACCTATCCAAATAGAGGGGGGGGGGCACCGTCAGTCCCTTGAGGATAAATCATGCAACTACACGCCTTCTCCTTAATTTCCTTCAAGCTGATTCTCACACCCATTGTTTATTTATATGGATGCGTGTTCCTCATTTTATTCCCCCGGGAAGCCCGGACACGAGCTTCCCCCAGACTGCCCGTGATACCTGGAGTCAAGCCAGCCACCAAGCAACAGACATCCAAACACCGGCCAGTCCTTTAAATGCCCCTGACTGCAGACGTCTCATATCATTAAGTATACTCCAGGATTTTTCAAATGTTTTTCTGTCTGATAATTTTGAATGTGTATTAGGCCAAATTTGGGAGAAACATTTGAATTTGACCGTAGCGAGCCAAATTAAAAAATGGAAGATATATATTTTTTAACAAATTTCTCATCAAAATAATTGGCAAATAGTATATGTACAAAAAAATCAATGAGAAATATTGATCTTGCATAACAAAAACACCATCACAAATGACCTTATCGGGACCTTCCATGCTACTGCTGAGGGTAATTTAGAACTACGGTGTTACACATTATTTGTATGCATTTCAGAACAGCGACACTCAAAACTTTCGGCGAGTATTTTGAAAAAATTTGCTCAGACGTCCCTAGATTATGCGACGACGTCATGCAATGACATCCAGTTTGCACTGGGCATCCCGTTCTGAATGTTCTCTAAGAGTCCGCTGCTAGTGTATATGAGTAGCTCAAGTACCTTCATGCATCAGTTTGCAATCTTTACTGAAGTAAGGAATATCTACTGATGCATTATTATGATAAAAACACTACATGCTTGGGTTGCGATCGCTTCAGTTGTAATTCTGTATAAACAAATGTACTTCACAACTCATATTAGTATCGGAATTATGCACTGGTCATAATATTTTGACAGCAATCATGTGTGGGACCAGCACAGGCAGGGCGGCTATGCTCTCCTTGCTGTAATCTCCAGTGTGCACAGCACACTTACCAGTAAAGTCCCATCAGATTTTACATCCATTTAGATTCATGAGTGTCCACAGTGTCGTGGTACGGTACTGAGCGTAAAATGCTGAAATGTTGGTGTACTTAGTTACACAGGACCGTAGCCTAAAATGATTAGTGTATGTAAGTTTTTCTATATGCCCACGTTTCTGTTGAGGAGATAAGGTGAGCATGTGTATGTCTGAAATGTCCGGGATTTCACTTTGTTTCACTTTCTGGGTGCATGCCTACACTGCTTTGATGCCTCCCTTTGCATCCTGCCCCAGTGACACTGGCTGAGCTGCGCAATATTTGTTAGATGTTAGATCTGTAGAATAACTACTTCCATGTAGTTATGGTGGCTAATTCTACACAGGTTAATCATTACTTTAAAAATGTGATTAACGATAGAGCACTAATTTAGGGTGACCAGATAATCCATGTCATCCCAAACGCTTTGAGCTACTTCAGGTTTTACAAACTACTTTAAACCTTAAAGGCTCCTGTGCTTGGCTAAATAGTTCAGTTCTTCTCGTGATATGACTGGTTCCTTTCTTTGATTGAAAGACTTATCCAGCTGCTTCACATTAACATCCAGGACCTTTTCACTGAAATGGTAGCTTGCAAATCCTGTCCTAGCTCAAAGTGTCCGGGGTGACATGGATTATCTGGTCACCCTAACTAATTGTGTGTTCAATTTGAACTCAGAAGTCGGAATGTCAGAAATCCTAGTCGGAAATTTAGACTGGAACGCCCCTGAAGTCAGAGTTACCCCAAGGTCAGACCATGCAATGCTCAGAGAAACTGCAAAAAAAAAAAAAACCAAGAGCTACATCTCGTTGCACACTGTTGCACTGCAATCACAATGGGGGACTGTTGTCTCAGGTGACGGGACCCCCCCCCCCCTCGCTGTCAGGTGGGAGAAGCGTTATCCTGCCAGCACCTGTGAGTTCCTAATCTAGAGGTCACTGTGTGATTGTCTGTTCTGCAGCAAATCAGGAAACAATTACAAACATATGATTAACCGTGTAATAGAAGGACATATAAAACGGTTTAAACGTTTCCCTTCACTTTTCCCTGTATGTAATCAGGGTGCATGCCAAAGAGGAAAACTCCTTTTAGTCAAGGACAACGAAGCTTTCGTTTTATGTACTCAGTCAGCAATGGAATTTGCGCCACGGAATCATTGCGGTCTTTGTAGGGATTTGGCACAGAGTCGCGGTGATTAATCTTGGTGTATTACTGATATTGTGTACTAACATGCCAACTACGACGCGGTAGCTGTACCCAATGTCAAAAGTTGTTCCTCCATTGAAGAGGCACGGGACACGTGACATCTCACGCAAATGGCTCAAAACACAGCACCTAATCCACTAGGTCTAATTGATCACATACCTATCATGTTGCCGATTTCGAGGTATAAAGTCTCGTAACGTCATGGGAATTTTTGCCTCTTCCGTCCGTCTTTAGGCTGCGATCACAGCGAACCTCACGCGCCGTACTCTTCGTCACCGCGATGGTCTCTGGGAAATGAAGTTCGGTAGCTGTCAATTTCTGAACACTGGCATAATCGTTCTGCACAATAGATGCTGCCTATTCTTGGGGGATTCTGGTACGTTGTAACGCGGAACAGCAATAATGTACTATCATTTTGCGTTTAAAGCAGACACAAAATGGTAGTTTATCTAAAGATGGATAGACACATTTTCTTTGTTTACGTCATGCCGGAAGTAGACGCCTTCGACTCTGCTATTGTGTTTAGGAGGTTCTAGAGGCATGCTTTACTGTTTTGATTGAATGCATATTGTTGATTCCTGACGTAGTAAATCTACCGCTAATATAAACAAAAAGACGCACGTAAGTACGATTTGGTTAAAAAAATAATAATAAATATATCGGCCATAGTTAATAAACTGAGACAATTGTGTAAAACCAGAAGGAACCTTTGGGAACAGCGACAAACCACAGGACAAATGATGACGAGTGCAACTGCAAATAGAGTAAGACATTATTTCCCGTATATATATATATATATATATATAAAACATTTCATATATGTTCGATTTGCATTTCATATATAGATATATATTTTACGTTCGAATAGAACAATCACCCTATATCATTACAATTTGCAAGCTAGCGCAATTCATTTAAATGATTGCAAGGTTAGTAATATTTTGAGGTTAAACTTAAATGTACGTTAGCTATTTGTATGTTACTAAAAGCTTCAGCTGCAAATAAACATTTCTGGCCGCACCAGCCAGCTCCATCCTTTATTGTGTTTCACTGTGACATTCTTTTGCTCCCGGCTTCTTACCTGTACGACATAACAGCTCTTCCCATCGCACCATTAACACCTGCGTTTGCTCGCAAAGCTTATATTTAAAAAAAAAGATGGCGGCGATATAATCATATTTTAAGAATAAGAGATAAGTGAGCGCATTGGTATGTAATTAATTTACATAAGTTATCAGTCTTAACACATGCCCATTCTATGACTATGTCTGGAAAATCGATTTTATTTACGAAAATTACAACCTCGTTAATTAGAATAAGGCGAGTGATTTATAACTCTGGACGTATTGTGACGCCTTTCTTATCAGTTCTAACTGTAGGTAATTGATGTTTTTCAACATTACAGAAACAAAGGCATTGTAATGTGTTTTAATGTCATAGTGTTTATATTATTAACAAAAAATAATGCAATTATATAAAACAGGCAAAGCCCTGAGGATAAACTTAATTTAACCCAAGCCGCTTTAGCTTTAATTCGTTTTTAGAGGATATCACATATTCAATTCTAACTAGTTACAATTTTTGATATCAGAAATTTAATTGTCACTAGTTATAATGTGTATTTCTGATATCACAAATTCAGTTCCAACTATTATTTTGGCTAGTGAGATTCAAAACAATTTCCTCATTTATTTCAGTTGCAGTTGGAATTTTAACTAGTTAAAATTCCAATTTCTGTTATCAGGAATTCAATTTTAACTAGTTAGAATTCCAATTTCTGATATCAGGAATTCAGTTTTAACTAGTCGAAATGCCAATTGTTGATATCAGGAATAAAATTTCAACTAGTTGAATATCCAATTTCTGATATCAGGAATTCAATTGTAAGTAGTTGTATGGCAAGCCGTTTTAGCTTTAATTCTTTTTTAGAAGATATCACATATTCAGTTCTAACTATGCACTTTCCTAATATCAGAAATTAAATTGTAACTAGTTATAATTTCTATTTCTGATATCATAAATACAGCTCCAGCTAGTTAGAATGCTAATACTTGATATCAGAAATTCTAACTAGTTGAGATGCCTGATATCGGAAATGACATTTTAGCTAGTAAGATTAAAAACCACCCACCTTCTCATTTATTTCAGTGGGAGTTGGAATTTTAACTAGTTGAAAAGTCAATTTCTGATATCAGGAATTCAAATTCAACTAGTTATAATTCAATTTTGACTAGTTATAATTCCAACTTCTGATATCAGGAATTCAGTTTGAACTAGTCGAAATGCCGATTGTTGATATCAGGAATAAAATTTTAACTAGTTGAATGTCCAATTTCCGATATCAGGAATTGAATTGTAACTAGATATAATTAAATTTTAATCATAACTAGTTACAATTGAATTCCTGATATCAGAAATTGCATATTCATCTAGTTGAAATTTTATTCCTGATATCAACAGGCATTCGACTAGTTAAAACTGAATTCCTGATATCATAAATTGGAATTCTAGCTAGTTACATTTAACTATTACTAGTTAAAATTGAATTCTTGATATCAGAAACTGGGATTTTAACTAGTTAAAATTCCAACTTCCACTGAAATAAATGAGGAAATTGTTCTGAATCTCACTAGCCAAAATAGATTTTCCGATATCAGGAATTGGCATTTTAACTAGTTAAAATGGAATATCTGATATCAGGAATTGGCGTTCTAACTAGTTGGAAATGAATTTGTGATATCAGAAATACACATTATAACTAGTTAGAATTGAATTTGTGATATCCTCTAAATGATTAAAATTTAATCAAATTTAGTTACAATTAAATTCCTGATATCAGAAATTGGACATTCGACTAGTTAAAATTTTATTGAAATAAATGAGAAAATTGTTTTGAATCTTACTAGCTAAAATGTAATTTCCGATATCAGGAATTGGCATTTCAACTAGTTGAAAGTGAATTTCTGATATCAAGTATTAGCATTCTATCTAGTTGGAACTGAATGTATGATATCAGATATACACATTATAACTAGTTACAATTTAATTTCTAATATCAGGAATGTGCATTCTAATTAGTTAGAGTTGAATATATGATATATTCTAAAAATGAATTAAAGCTAAAACGGCTTGCCATACTGCTCAGTTGTGTGGATTAGAATACATCCAAGGAAAAAAATATTTTGAAATGTTCCATCTGGTAGCCTAACTTTTTTATCTTTTTATTTTTGTCTAGAATACATTCATATTCATGTTCATAACGTCCGCCTCTGTAATATTTTATTCACTTCTCATTATATCATCTTGCAGTCACATCATTTGGAATGACAAATTGAATGAGATTGCAACAGCAATTAACCATATGGGTAATATACTGACATATACGTACCGCACATATTAAATTGGAGCTGCAAAGCAGTACTGGAATAACATTTCACGGTGCATCACGGGTATAATAGCAATAATGGTTGAACACAAATATTATGTGGTATTTTCTGTTGCAGTGTAAACTCATTCGTTTTGTGGTGTATGTAGAATTTCCTTCACTCTAGTGCAGAAAGTCAGGACTACACGCTGTGCTGACAGTGCCGGCTAAAGCTTCTCATTAACTTAAGATGAAGAGTTATATAAACCCTGACTGACACACTCTATCGGAGGAGTGAAATATGACGTCTTCGTTTAGTGACGTAATCTACAAGCTACAGCAAGGTGCTCCCAGGGACTCGGAGGCAGACACCTCTAATTTGCTCATGGGCCAGTCTCCTGCTTCCTTAATAAGCCGTCATTTTAAAGCCCATCAAGAACGAGCAGTTTCCGTACCTATCTACCATGCCTTCCAAATGCCACTGTGTTTTCTATATAAACAGTATTTTTTTTAATTATTAATTTTCTATTTAGCATCCAGGCTTACTTCAAGTGTCTTTCAAAGTAGTCCCAAGTTTAGAAATAGAAATATAGCAGCAAAATATCTAAAAATCCTTCCAAACTCTAATTTGCTTCTTTAAATGAGGTCTTTTCAGAACAAGGTGTTGCAGTAAAATATTGTGCCTTTTTGTTTTCAAAGCAGACAACTATGTATGTATTCATGTAGGGTGGGGATAAAATCTTTCAGGAATGCTAAAGATTATTATTGTTATTATGACTGGATTACAAGTGTTACAAGATGCATGAATGATTTATTGTTATTATGAAATTAGCTTATCTGTTTTAATTCAAGTATTATTCAGAGTACTGTAAAATCTGAATTTTGTTGATATGCTTCTAGGGTTAATTTTATTAGAGCATGCGGGGACCAGCGGAGACTATACATTATACAAAATGCTCTCCAGCCTCCTCCCTCCTGTGGCAGTGCGCTGTGGCACTGTTTGTGCACTTATTAAATGTGCAGACCTGCTGAAACCTAGGGACCGGTAAATGATGTAAACTACATTAATATTCAAATTGAAAATGCATCAATGTAATGTTTTCTGCATCTCTTCAAATATGATGTGGCATATTACAGGCGAGCTCGCACGGTGAGCTGATTGACTAAACACGATTCAATTTGCATATTAATGAGCAAGATGACAGATTATAATATTTGGCTTTTCTTTCCCCCTTTGCCTTTAGGGAGCAACTATACTTTTAGGCGTTTATTTTGAAAAATGGATAATGGTTTTGGAGGGAAAAAAATCGAACCGATAACTTAAAGAACAGAGAAACTTAATTCAGTCTTGTAATTATCAGCGGGGTATTTTGTTTTCTTGCCATCTGATGGATATAGAAGCTGCGTCTGTGTGCCGCGCTTGTGCTGAGGATGCTCGTGAGGTCCTGTGAGTGACCGTGTTCCTTCACAGCGCACGAGACTGCAGGTACTGGCACACGCCCTTCCCAAGTGTCAGTCTGACTGCAAAGAGCTCTCTTTGTCACGCCTGTGTGACCACCGCCTCTCCACTCGCGGGCTTCTCTCTGCCCTGCCGTCAGCACGGAGCTCCCGTCTCGCTCTGTATTAATAGCTGCAGAACAGTCTCTCTGATGCAGCAAAGCACTGTTGAAAATATAGTACAGTTCCCCTTTTAATTCCAGTTTGTTTGACACATGCCAACCTGAGTTGCTTTTTGAATAAAAGTGGCATGAAATTCAATTATTACTTTAGGACCCTCGCCTGTATTTTAAGTAAGCCTTCCCATCCCATCATTAGAAAAGGTTATTGCTCTTAGGTGACAGTAAAAGGTATGGCATTTAAAATCTTACATTTCATCCCTATGATTTTCTAAGCTTTCAGCCAATGTGAATAATGCGAGCAGACTTTGTTGTTGAACTGGACCCAATAAGAGGACTATCCTGCTAAGGCTTCACACGCCTAGCAGGGGGTCCACTTAGCTGGAAGTTTCTCTGAAGTCAAATCTTTGCCATATTTTCGTCGAATCGCTTCAGTGCTCCATGAAAGCTGAGCTGTATGTTTTTTTTTTAAAAAGGAGATGTCGTCAGCTTAGAACAGAGGTACCGGAAGAGGGAGGAGCTTGTGATGGCTGGAGGCGGGATGAGGAAAGCTGACGGGCAGGGCCGAAAGAGTGTATCAATAGGTCAAGTGGCCAGGCCGTAGGGTCCAGGTGACGCTTCTGCTTCTAGCCCCTGAGGTCTGGCGTGGTGGCCCCTGAGGTCTGGCGTGGTGGCCCCTGAGGTCTGGCGTGGTAGCCCCTGAGGTCTGGCGTGGTGGCCCCTGAGGTCTGGCGTGGTGGCCCCTGAGGTCTGGCCTGGTGGCCCCTGGCTCTCTTTAACTGAAGTCCTGTAAGGAGGTGGCATCATGTGGAGCTTTTCCACTGAAGAGCGGTGAAGAGATGGTAAATTATGCAAGCTATGGCCGGGCCATACCCGCACTGGCATAGCCCTGCTATGGCCAAACCAAGCTGGTTACATCACAACCATCTGATTGGTCAAAATGTAGGGAGATATCGACCCTTCTAAAATAACAATAAAAAAATAAAGAAATAAATCGTGGTGTACTCCGTGTGAACGGTAAGGCGTCTCTTCCGTTTAGCTGTCGCTCTCCAAACCCGATGACTCCTTCACTCAGCCGACCTTCCTGCAGTGGGAAACCGCAGCGAGCTGGAACCGCGCTGTGAGTGGTCGCTCGTTTCGGTAGGGCTCGGTGACCCAGTGCCAGTGGAAAAGCGCCGATGGTGAGCCACCATCCATGTCCTCCAGTCCAGGTCATAGCTCGATTAAATTCGATTAGTTGGGCTGCACTGGCACTCAGTTGGCTGATTCCATCTCTCATTTGGGAGTTTGCATGGGATGGGGGGGGGGGTACGGCCTACATTCTCCAGTCAGATGAAGTGAAAGTCAGCCCCGAGCAAAGGAGACTGAGGGGGGACATGATCCAGGTATATAAGATCTAACAGGTTTGGATGCTGTTCAACCAAATTGTTACTTCAGCATTAGTTCAAATACAAGAACTCGTGGCCATAGGTGGAAATTAGCGGGAGAACATTTCAAACTGGAT
>JAODKN010000111.1:951830-962198 GCA_026774425.1 Petrocephalus zakoni
CGAGTGGGCGTGTCTCGCTGCCCATCCCCGGTGCTTGTGGCGTTACACTAGTGGGCGTGTCTCGCTGCCCATCCCCGGTGCTTGTGGCGTTACACGAGTGGGCGTGTCTCGCTGCCCATCCCCGGTGCTTGTGGCGTTACACTAGTGGGCGTGTCTCGCTGCCCATCCCCGCTTAGCGCTATGACATCACCACTTTCCTCTGGTGATACGGGGAGGTTCCCTCCCCTGTTAAAATGCAAGTGGTGTATGTTGGGGTGCCATGGTCCGGTGGGGGGCATAGTTGGTTCGGCACATAGGGGTGAGTCCCGCCGCATGGTACCGGCCCCGAGATGGCGCAGGCCAGGAAGACAGTAACAGCGCGGGCCGGCCGTGTTTGTGAAACGTGGTTTTGTCTTCTGGCCTCACTGCTGCTCCAGTACAGTCCGTGATTTGTCCTGGGAGAATGTAGGCACACTGAAGAATGTGGCATTGTTCAAGAAGTGGGGGGGGGGGGGTGTAGAAAACAATGAAGGCCCCCCCCCTCGCTGATCCACGCCATGCCAGCCGAGCGTCCTCTCTGGCTGATGATAACACGCCCGCCCCACTCCGGACAGATAGGCCCGCTGTTGTCCTGACGTCGGCACGCCGATACACGGGGCGATTGTTCCGGTGCAGGGGAATGTTGTGGGAGGCTCAGCCCTGGAGGTGTAGCACACAAAATCAGCAGAGACACATATTTGTTCCCGGCCTCTACAAAAGGGTACACAGTTTGCCCAGGAGCGTGCAACAATGGCCGGACAGTGTCTCGGCAGAAAAACAGACCCCGTAAATGTTAACAGTGTATTAGCATAAACTGCATGGAGAGAAGTGTCTCTTTGTCCTGAAAACCATGCCAGAAATTTCCAGAGGGCGGCGAAGACATCACGGCGATGCACTAAGAGTCATGGAGACGAGTGGATGGACAGAAAGGCGACTTGCACGTCCCCGAACTCACCGTGTACATACATGCATAGGCTTCCTCTCTGCTCTTTATGCAAACATTTACCCCATTGTGCCCTGCTGGAGAATGGCGGGGCTGTTCTGGGTGAAAACGAATGCAGTGCTCAGGGCTGGGAGGGAGCACACCATAAACAGGCAATTGTCCATAAGGGGGCTGAGTCTGTCTCTCTGTCTTGGTCCCGCTGGTGGACTGGTACCAACTGGGCTGGGCAAGCCAGGGCCTGAAGCGACAGGAGAACATGGACGGGCCTAGAGCAAGGTGCCGTTTGACCCTGGTCCGGTCTGAGCCACCGTAGGCCCATCTCTCATGAACCGCCATGTCTCCTCATGTGTGTATATGTGTGTGTGCTGCTGTCTCATGGGAGCGAGCAGCGGTGGAACGCGTGTCTGTATCTCAAAGGTGAGCAGGATGGTATTTGTGAAAAGAAGCATTCCGATGTGAATATTTTCATACATATACAAATAGCAAATAAAAGCATTATTTCAGTATGCCACTGTATTAAAATATCTGCAGTGGCCACGGCGCCATGGCGGCCAGATTTCATGAAGAGCATGAGGCAGGGTGGCGGTTCGGGACTCCTGAAGGACACCGCTGATATCCCAGAAGCCTCTGCTGCGGCATCTCTGAGCGAGACGCATGAACCGTGAGACATGCATCCATTAAAACACCACTTTTCATAAAAGTGCTGGATGGGCCAAGGTATATAACAATATTTCTCACTTTAAATAGTTATTACATAAATTTTTTTATATGCACCTCTCCCCATCCACCCTGACAATAAGACGCATGTTCCAAATTAAATCCCCCATCCTTGGGTGTGGTGGCAATGAGAGGTTTAGCGATTCTGCATATTTAGGAACAAATTGCCCTGCGTGTTACACGCACTGCTATTTTTCCAGTTAATTGTGCCACTTTTCTCACGGTACACTAGTTTAATTTAGGTGGTCTGATTGATTTCACTGTAGTGCGGACTCCCAAATCCCCGCCCTCCGCTCCCATCTGACGAGCGGCAGGAACAGGACGGGTCGCAGAAACGCGGCGGCCCACTTTTTGCAGCCGTTCACACCCCCTCCCCGCCTCTCCTAATGGCCCGGAAAGGTGTTAATGTGTTTTTTCAGTTAATTAACCAGTTCAATTATGGGCGCCGAGTCCTGACGGGGGGGGGGGGGGCGTTTGTCCTTCGGCAAGAGGGAGCCACGGTGCCCTGGTGGCACCATCCGCGCCATCTTCCCACTGCAGTAAACAAAAAGATCAACAAAAAACGCCCGTCGCCCCCTGGGGTCTAGGGGGTCAGATGGCAGCCTAAGGCCTATGGCGGGCAGCTATGGAGCTTCTCAGTGTAGCAGCCAGCAGCGAGCACCGTACCCAGTGTGCACGAGCGAGTTTAGACACGTATGACCCCACACACTCACTCACACACACACACTCCAGCATTCTGCCCAGCCCGGCGCAGGCTTGATAAACAGGACTGCCGACGTTTACTCTTCGGAGTGGCTGCTTCGTGTCATTAGCAGGCATTACGGCTAAACGGCAAGACCCGCGCGGCTGCGTCCAGAAACAAGCGCGTCGCATTTGGCGAAGCCCGATTGCTTTTGATTCTGGGAAAGAAAAGGCAGTTTGATTAATTTTCAAGGCCCCCGTGTTCATTAATTCTGTTGCTACAGGGAGACCTGGCTCTGTGTGTTCCAGACTTGAGTGTTTGCAAATGAGCATGTTATATTTTTCTATTCGTAATTTCTTTACGAAAACTGAATTAATTATGATTCTCTATGGAGGGCGTTTTTTTTTTTGCAGTATTAGCAGGTAAAATATGTTTTTTTTTCCTACAGTACAAGAAATGCGATTGTATCGTTCATCACCTTCCGTCTCGCTTGGCGCGCTCCGTCTAACTTTTGCTTGTGTTTCTGCTCCTACGGCTCAATTTTCTTTCCCTTCTCCATCTTTTCCTCGAGATCCGCCACAGCTCCGCGCGGTCCTTTCATTTATTTTTTGCGCGCGCTAGATTGTTTTCGTCCGGTTTCAGCAGCTGCTTTTAATGACACTTTAGTGCTTTTCTTTGCACCAAGTCAACCCTGTAAAAAAAAGAAAAACCTGGATAATGCCTTCACTTCTATTTACACAGTGCATGCGTCTCATATTCCCATTCACATTCATAAGGCAGAAATTGATGTCAACCCTGCCTAGAGGAAGAGTTTATTCATGTTGCCCGCTATCAGATTCCTTCTCAGATTGGTGTTGATCGATCGCAGGTCTTCATACTGGGACGACGCTCCCCCTGACAGCCACTTGCGAACAGATCAGAATTCCATCACTATAAATAGAGAGTGACTGCAGAGAATCGCTGTGAGATTCTCATTGGCTTTATGGGTTCACTTTTAGCCGCAACTCGGTAGAAGTTTTTTATCCGACGGACGCGAAAGACAGAGGCTTCACCTCCCGATATCGTGACCTCCCACTTGACCCGCCTATCCTGGCGGGCCGCAAGCCTATGTTTACACACCGGGCTTCGTGCGAAATACCAGTGGGGGCTAAATTGAGTTGGGAGGTAGCTGTGATATTTGTGGGGATACGTGTGAGCAGCGTGCCAGCGTGACACACCGCTACGATAAGCCACGGGCAGGCGGGCCTCCTTTATAGACACTTACACTAGGCCCACAGGTCACATGTCTTAAGCGGGTGGCGCGGACGAGCCGAGCGCGTGCCTCAGGATGGAGGGCTTTTAAGCAAACACTCTCAACGGAGAAATGGGTGGGTCTCCACTGATGGAGAGCTGGATAAGAACCATTCTTATCTATCACCCTCAGTGCCCTGAGTGCCATGTGTGCATCTGGCCTCAGGTTTGAATGCGAAACCCCCTACTTCCCTTTCTGTAACCCGGTGCTATTATTACTATCTATCATTACTCATATTGCTGCGTCGTGGTAGCTTCATTTTCATATTTTCCCCACCGATAAAAATTCAAACGCTGCTGTTTATTTATTCACCTGGTTGCTCGCGCCTCTGTTTTTACCCCGTGTTCCGGTTTCTGTGTTGATTGGAGGGCATTACCACTCGCGATTCGCCCGCGTGATCTTCTTCCTCTCTTTCAGTGGTTGTCGCTCTGCGTAGCGTATTTAAAGAGCGCTTAGCCGTACCCACAGCGGGCTGCTAACACGTCTCTGAGACGGGATATTTAACCGGAGCCGTTCAGGGTTAAGTGCCCTGTCTCCGCACTTTTTTTGAAGACGGATCGTGTGTTTTTCTGGGCCGGCTCCGCGGTTCTCTGATCCGTGACGGCGGCTGCTCCTTCCTCCTCTGCTCCGCACGCCGGACTCCGTGCTTGTGCTTGCCGGCAGCGTTGTGTAATTAATGAAGGTTTCTTTTAAATCGCGCGTCCCTCAAATGGCACGCCACAGACCCCGGGCGACATCAGATTGCCAATTATAAAAAAAATAATTGCCAACACATCCTAATTCTTGTTACGTCTGCTCTGTGGTCTAATGAAAATGTTGGGTCTTTTTTCTTTTGCTCATTTCTTTAGAAGAAACAAAAGAAAAACAGATACATGTAGCAAATTTTTGTTTGCATCTTTGGGTCAACACAAACCATTTGTTTGCCCCTTCTGGTCAACACAAACCATTCGTTTGCATCTTTGGGTCAACACAAACCATTTGTTTGCCCCTTCTGGTCAACACAAACCATTCGTTTGCATCTTCTGGTCAACACAAACCATTTGTTTGCTTCTTCTGATCAACACACACTCGCCAAAAGTTCTTCAAATAGATTTAAAGCGTGAACAGAGCAATGTGGAAAACTGAAACTGAGAGACTGTAGTGATTCAAATCTTGCGAGCGAGCATCGGAACCGAGCTGGTCGCGCTCTGGTACCAGCCGGCCCCGATGTCTCGCTTAGCTGTCACACACAAAAGGGACCTTCTCACTATAAACCTGCACTTGTCCTGCTGACTCCACGAAAAATGTGGGGAACAAACTCTAACAATCAACAAAGAAGGGCGTATAAAGCGACACTTGTACTTCGACTATGGTTGGGGGGCTGGAATGACTTTGTGGCAGGTTTGCATCACAATGCCACTCCCTCATTCTGCCACATGGGGCATTTCAGTGTGATTGCCAGAGATGACAGGAGGGTCGCGAGGTCAGTCCAGTTACAGTCCGACTGACTTTGTCTCTGTGCCTCAGGGATGAACTGGCGCATTTGTCTTGAATATGGGGGCAACAGGTAGGCCAGGAGATAAGGAACGAGGCATGTGGCTGAAAACGTGCTGCTCTAAGGAGTGAGCCTGATGGGAGGAATGGATGGAGCTGTGCATGGATGCGCAGTTCTGCATAATAAAAAATGCAGTGATAAACGCAGCGAAAAATTCAACGACAGCCAACCTGCTCTACCTGTAACTAATTACATTGGATCATCCGGCGTGTCCTAGACCGTGCTGCACGCTCTTGTTCAGTTTCCACTTGGCCAAAATGTGGCCTATATGCCCTTAAAAGAGCTTTGTGGGGAGGCTGTGCTTAGAGCTGATTTTCATCCGCCGTGTGTGACGAGGCGGTCTAAGGCTCGCGATCTCCGACCTTAAACGCGCGCTGAATCATGCATAAGCCCCCCCATCACGGAGGCATCCGGGGTGCCACTGTCATGGAACAGGGAGCAGCGGTGACGCACGGAGCGGTGGGGAGCGCGGCTGCCGGACAAGCGGGCGGGGAGGAGGGCTGGGAGACACTGCGGTCTGGGAGGCAGCCAATAGACGGGTCACATTCCACTGGTCCCCGAATCTCTGGAGAGGGGTCTGGCCCACGTGCACTAGCACGCCATGACCTGTGTCTCCCAGCTGCGTGGACAGACGGGCCTTGCAGGTCGCGTCTTAGTGAGGTACAGACGTGCCTTCCACCAGCCCTTCGGGGAGCTAATTAAAACTCCTTCTCGGGTAATCCGCGCTCGGGTTCTCTCCGAAATCCTGTGTCACAAATGTGCTGCCCGAACATGGATTATTTTTGCCACTGACGCGGAATCGTACCATCGCAACCGCTTTCATATATTTCGGTTTAACTCCCTATTGGTGTGGGAGTTTCCCCCCTTCCTTGCGAATCAATGGGACAGCCAGCGCAGCCATGGGAATATGTGGAAGGGGGTGCCCTGGGTGTCGGGCGACGGATGGCTTCCAGAAGCTTCTCCGGAGGTTTGCGCCAGAGCTATTTTAGCTCACATTCTTGCAAAAATCATCAAATAATCATCAGCATCGGCTGAAAGCATGTGTCCTTGTTTCCCCCACTTGAGGATGCGCCCGCCGCTGCACGGTGTTCCTGCTGTGCCTGGCGAGTCTCTGTGCCCGGCCGCCGATGGAGCTCAGGCACGGCCCCTCGTTAGGAGCCCTCGGCGCTCATCTGAAGAGGTCTTCATTAGGAGCTTTCGCCGCCGGCGATGGCACAAGAGGGTGTTTGCTCATCACTGGAATGGGCTCTAATTGGCAGAGACCGTGACCCCCGGATGAATCGAGTGGCATGATCCACCCTTAAACTTGAACCTGCGCTCCACCAGGGGAGACATCGTGGGGCTTGGGGGTGGGTGGAATTGCTGTTAAAACTGCACCGGCAGTACTTTCCATCCCCTCATGTGACATGTGTCTCTGACCCTCAGCGATGGGTGCAGGACACGTGCACAGTGTCAATTATAGATCTACATTTCGGTAATTTGCATCCTTTGCTATCTACTCGGGCAGAGCAATTTCATAAACGGCAAGCAGCATGATGCCGCCTCAGTATCTCCTCTCTTCTCCTCCTCTTTCTGATCACTCCATCACTCTCCCCTTTCCCTGCTGCTCTCTCTCTTCCTCCACTCTCTCCCCTCACCTTTGCTAACTCCATCCTCCTCCACCTCATTCCCCTGAATCCCCAGTCTCCCTGGGTAGATGTGCATCTGCGCTAAACCACAGGATTAAATGGATGTGGCTTTCTCACGGCCTTTAGGAGATATATGATCCGAGTTAATATTTTAGATTGAGTAAGAAGCTTGTTGGGACACGCTTCTGACCTACTGATCTCAGGTCAGTTACACTCTGGTGCACGGCTGCCGGAGGTGTGCTCCCACACAGATGGTGTCCCTTTCAAACGGCTGTAATATCTAGAGGGGAAAAAAAAATTACCCGAAATCTGCCAGCGTAATCAAGAAGTAAATTCTTGCTGACGACCGTTCAAAAGATGACACTACGGCACTGTTCTGCCTCCGCTGGCTTCCGCCTGTTTGATTAACAGCCATCTGTCTCTAGTTTTGCTCCGCGACAAGGGCGGCCAGACCTTGAGGTCGCCGTGTGTGGAGTAGGTGCGGCGGCATATGATGTTTACGGCAGCAAAACATAGGCCCCAGGACCCCAGCGGGACGGCATTGACCACCACCGTCACCATAAAGTACCTGCATTTACTCCCGAAAATGCCATTAGCACCCCTGTGCCATGATAACTAAGACAGTAAATTAATAAAGACCAAAAGTATCATTTAAAAAATGAAGGAGCAATAGACTAGGTTGAAGTAAAAGCCTTGTAGGTAACTTACTGCCAAATCTGTGTCTCTAAAGGTATACTCACACTTGTGCCTTGCACCACGCACGAGCACGATTGCCCCCACCCCCCCCCCCATTCTGGTCTACGCTCACATTGCACGCTGGCCCAAGCACGCTTCCGTCATCACCGTGCTACTTTTTTTGCACTGAAGAAACCATAGGAAAAAAGCAGAATGGACTCCAGTCCTTTTGGGCACAACGACATACATACATTTATCGTGTACACAACGCAGTGTTTTTTATTTACTCGTGGGGATAAGAAGATAATCCCAAATTTTTGTTAATTTCTCAGGGTTTAGTAGTGCAGACTAGTGTTGCACGGGATGTTGGTATTGTACCATGGTACCGCATTTTTGACTATTACAGTCATCACTAATTCTAATATCGCTAATGCTAACCATTGAATCAGAACCATGGACTCAATATGACTGAACCACTGCCGAAACTCCATTATACCCTATGGCAGAATTGCATGCATCGTGTTATATATAATACTAAAATGTCAGCTAGTTAAATATGATCTCCCTAGCTTCAAGTCAATGATTTATGTAAGGGATTTTATAATATAGCAGACAGGCTATGCTACATTATTAAACTAGCAACTAGCAATACCTACAGGTTATTATGCTACTCTGTGTTTTAAGCAATTAGATAATCAAGAATAATGCCTTGTGCAGGAAGTTTTTTTTTATATGTTTATTGAGTACATGAATAGATGAAAGCAGAAGAAAGTGCTGTAGCCATTATGGGTGCTTATATTAACTGTAAAAAAAATGACAATGTGCACAGCGTGCGAGATCCGTCCATTCCGGGTTCGGCTCATGTATAGTGTAGATGTACGCAAGCGTGTGTCAGGCACATCATGTCAGTGTTCCATACTTGGGCAGGGTTAGCAATCACACTAGGCCACGTGCCGTGCCCGAATCCAAGCAATTGTGCTCCGGCCCACCTCATCGAGTGGGCCAGGGCATGGTTAAGCGTACCAGAGCATTCACACTAATCGAACAACCTGGACTTTGCTCAGGCATGGTACGGATTGGCTCGCATGAGCACACCCTAAGTTCATCTCCTTCTATTTACTCTCCTCCCCGATCATGTTCACTTCCTCTTTGTCCCACCCTTCTCTTGTCCTTGTTCCCACCGGCACCTCTCCACCATCTCAAAGCTCTTCCCCCGTCTCTTACTCCGGTAACCTCCCATCCCTCCATTTCCCTCAGACTGCCTCTCTCCTGCAGCTGCGACGGTGATCCTAGACACCTACTGTGTTATATCATCCAACACACTTTGTGAGCCACCTATAAATCTACCCCAGTATTAGCTGTATATCTGACACGCTCTGTCTCGGTCTCGGGGGGTGCGCTGCTTCCTCCGAATGTCAGCGACGTCGGATGATTTACCCAGAACGACAGCAGCATAGAATCTACTCCCCGATTCTGGCCGAAGACCAGGAAACCTGGAGTCTCGTGGGTTCTAACAACATGATGCGCGCTCAACGTCAGCTGCAGGAGTGCCGGCGAATCGGACGTGTGTCCAAAGCAAACGGGACGCACACACTGATACCCGCACCATCTTCACTCATATGGCCCACTTAGCTCACTGATGGAAAGTGATATTTTATTATTAAGGCTTGAGACAGGCGGGTGTGAGTCGCCTCGCAGCAGCTTCCTATGGGATTGAGCTTCAGTACTGGGACCCAACCAGTTAAAACCTCACCGTTTCTGCATTGGCTGAATGCTGCCTGTACCACAAGGCAGGGTGGGGATCACTGGGTGATGATGTCTGCAGATGTTGTGGGGTCAGCGCTCTGTTATGTGCTGATCCAGTTCGATCCAGTTCCAGAAAGCAATAAGGAAGGGGCAGTGTATCAGACATCCCTACCACTGCCTTAAGTGTTAGCTGGAAGTTCTGTTTGGGTTCGAGGTTTGGGTCAGTTAGCTGTCAGTCATAGTGGGTGTCTTAATGGAGAGGCTAATTCACCAGGGTTCTCTGTAAGTGGATGGCGCTGAAAATTTTTATCGTTCTCGTAACTCGGGAAGTTCTCTTTTCCCTCAGAGGGCCCCAGGGGATCTTGGATGTTTGCAAGACCCAAGAAAGGGGTGAGGCCAAGGAGGGCAGGGACACTTGAAACCGAAATGTGGAGCAGGGAAGTGCTCCTGTCCCTTGACAGAACTTGATAACTGTCCATTGCAGGTGGAAAGAATTGAGAAGGTCCTCCCTTTGAGTGTTTCTGTGCAGGTAGCATTTGAAACGCCGTAAATGGTTGTCATCAAAGGGAAGGAGGACACAAAGGTGATGCTTATATGTGCCATGTAAAGGGTCTTTTTGGAGGCCCAACTGTTACACATGCTGTTATTGGCTGAGGGATCTGCTGATGCTCTGTGATGTGGGCAGGGTTGGGCAGGTCTGTGTGAATTAGCTAGCGTTCTGCGTCTACCATGCTTCATAATCACGTTTAGGAACCCAGCCACGGCAGTACACTGATAATGTCCAACATTGTCGCCTAAGAGGGGAACTTTACGTTTCCTCGAATGCACAAATTCTATCGCCGTGCCGACTCTTTCCTTGTCGTTTTCATCTCGAATGCCTTGTTGCTTCATACAAAGAAGTTATATCGCCACGAGGAAAATAATAAATCTTACCATTAACAACATCAGTTATCAACGTCAATAAAAGTGAATGTAGTGCGGGAAAAACAAATCGCACGGGCTATAAATCCGCAAAAATTTGCTTTGGGAGGCTGTGGCGCCAGCTCCTGATTGGTTATGCTTTTGTAATAATACCTGAAAATGATTTTTCTGGGGGGGGGGGTGTTCAGCGAAAAATGAAGTGCAACATTCCAA
>JAODKN010000111.1:962208-974700 GCA_026774425.1 Petrocephalus zakoni
CCCCCCCCCCCCCCCCCCCCCCCCCCCCCCCCCCCCCCCCCCCCCCCCCCCCCCCCCCGCCCCCCCCGCTCAGCGAAAAATGAAGTGCAACATTCCAAAGAGTGATATAAGGAACTTAGAAATTCACCGCATTTTGCTTCTGTTGGCTTTCATAAAATCCAAATGAAACCCCCCATAAATATCAGTGTTTCTCCGTTTATCATCGGGGAAAGGACAGACGGGGATTGGAAGGAAGGCCTACAATCTATGTAGAAGACTTCTGCGATTGTGGACGGCCATCGGCTGAAAACCCCAGAGAGGTGACCTGCAAATGCACCCCATGGCCCATGCAGGGCCAGCGTGTGCACCAGAGCTGCATGGGGTTATTATTAATAGAATCAAATATCATGCTATCCTTACCAGAGGCTTGTTCACTAAGATTTGCTCTCAGTATTGCTCTAACTGTTCAGTTTCACACCTAAAATTAGTATAATTTCCTTCAACACTTCTAAAAAGCAGTATAGACAATTTTGGTACACTAATTACCATATGCAAAACCCTATCACATTTCTAAATATTTAAACATCCGCATAAAATATTTAAAAAAACATTTAAATGCATGTAATATCTGTATACCACTCCTGTGTATTGTTTCCTTAAGAGCAGATTGCCAGCTCTATTGATCCACGGCATTGTGGGAACGGTGTTGTTATGTAACAAGAGCGGATCGTCCCCCAGACACTGAAACGCTGTCGAGTCTCGATTTCCCCGCCAAAGCTGTTCCAACAACTGTTCGAAAATGTCAGGAGCCCAGCGCTGGCTCACCGTCTAAATACTGCTCCCTGGGAATGCCGGTGAAGTCGAAGGCCTGTGCCGTGAAGGCGCCACGGAGATAACACAGGGAGACGTGGCTGGCGTGTCATTAAGCTAATCCTCATTAAATTCCCCATGGTCCCAGGGAGACTGGGGTGAGAGCTGTGACTGGTGGACGTTGCCCAGGCCTATGAACAGCTGGCATAGACTGCCCCGCCCCAAGTTAACTTTTGTGCAAGCAGTATTGGGCGGGAGACGAGCAACCCCATGTTAATTGGCTCAACAGGAATCCACCAAGCCACGCCTACCCTGTTGGGCACCCAGCACCGAACGGGCGTATGATGAAAGTGTGAGTCACGTGACATTTGTACCCACTTCCCTGCCCTCCTCGACTTGTGGATAAGTAAGGAAAGATGATTCTTCTTTTGGACAGAAGTCATCTCTAGACATAAGGGCTAAACTATCTGTAGGAGGAGCCAAGTTCAGAGTAAGACTTACACATGGTCACATGATGCGGGTCAGACATGGCGGATGGCTCTGCTTAGTCTGAAACCAGAACCCTTGGCGTCATAGCGAGGCGGGCTCATGGCATGATCGGCTCTGGGCTGGGATGTGGGTTGGGATAGGGTGTTTCACAGGAATACCAGACTGCTGGGATTACTGGGGGAATGCGTGGCGGAGGCCTCGAGGAGCCCATTCTCCCTGCTCCACTGCACCTGTTGAGTCCTTCAGTCAGGCAGTCTGGGGGGCCACTGTGGCCCACTTTAAAGGTACCAGCTGTGACAGGAGGGGCAGAAGCATGGGGGGGCAGTGGGATCAGCCCAACCTGTGGTACTTTCACCCCACAGTGCCCCCTGGCAAAAGCCCTCTTTCTGCTTTTCCGACACAGTGAAAGTGATCGTCCACCCCGGTCATGAACCCCCCCAAATAGGAAACAAAAGTGAAAAACTTCCCAGTCCAGGCAGAACCCGCAAAGACAGGAGGACGGGGCGCGAGAGCACGTGCACGAGTGTAATTTTTCCCTATTATCATTCATGCAGACCTCAGTGGTGGGATTACGTGGGATAAGGGGGGGCTGGGCCGTCTGGCCCCTTCATAACGAGAGAAACGCGGCTCATACACCGCGAGAGAAAGCGAGGGCCCCGAGAGCCGGAACCCGCCCTCATCTTGGCAAGAACCGGAATTATAATATGTAGCGGAAACTAACTTTGGGCCGTGAAAAGAGTGGTTGGTGTTGGGGGGGGGGGGGGGGGTGGTGTACATGGAGCACAGCTCTCTGACAGGACGCCGCGACATGATTCATATCATAACATCTAACCCCAGTAAAGTGACAGGCACCATGGTGTAACTGTTGTCATTTAAATCAACTACCCCCATCTCCGCGCCCCTCCGTCTGTGATGTCATACACTCAGACAAGAAGTGCTCGATGACACTTCCCCGCCCCGCTCCCCCCAGACCAGATGAATCCAGCGGCAATAAAGCTTAAATATGGGACTTGCTCGTCAACAAATCATCCTTGGCAATAGGACACGGCTGTCCGGATGAATTCCGACAGAGAATCCCACTCCGGAGAGCGAGAACAGCTGACATTGGTGGGTCTGCCGTGGTCGGGCTGCCGGCGCATCGCACTTTCTGCCATGAACAGAGAGTTTCTCTTTCTGCGGCAAAGGGAGACTCTTTTCAGCACCTTTGTGCTGCTCTTTGAAAGTCGCTATTGTGCCGATGCCTCCGCTGGGGAAGTTGGCTAATTGTCTTTGTGTCGCTCTGCTCTGCCCCTGTGAGTCACAAAGATGCCCTGTGTTCCTCCCGCGGCGAACAATCCCCCCCACTGTTCCCCGCGGCCGCTGGTGTCACTGTCCGCTGCTGCCACGGACGCTCTCGTGCAGACGCCGCCGCATTCGGCCACCAGGCACGCGCACGTACACGCAAGGATCCCCGTTAATCTGTTTTTGCAACCGCAGGCTCACATGGAACCACCAGCACAGTCATGAATATATGAATGGACCGGTACTAAATGAAAAACAGCACACACAAAATTATTGGCACACCCACAGAACCCCACACATACAAACAGGTGAGTACACATGTTTAGCCAGAGAGCCTCAAACACACCCACACACACAAAAGCACATGTACATACAAACACGTTCAGACATACACGTTTAGTCAGAGAGCCACAAATATGTTCACACACACACACATTTAATCAGAGAGCCACAAACACACCCACACAGACACACATTTAGTTAGAGAGCCACAAACACACTCATACACACACACACGTTTAGTCAGAGAGCCACAAACACACCCATGCATACAGGTATAACTAAAGTATAACAAAAACATTCACACACAGACCCATAAACACAGACTTGTGGTTGATAAAGTCACTGTGTCTTAGAAGGGAGCAAGAGTGCCTTCCTGGCGTCTCTGTGTGGGTGAGGAATCAGCTTGCTTATTATTTTCTTCTGTGTCCCAGGACATTTTTCAGCCCAGTGCTGCTCCGAATGCTGTTTACCTGCAACAAAGGCTGCCACTTAGGGGATCAGGATCAAAGGCAGAGGGCCTGCCCCCTCCTGCAACCTTCTGAAATTTCAGTTCCATCAAGAAACACACAAGACACACAGAAAGTGAAACGCACCCAGCTGGAGGCACTTGATGGACTCGCCGGGGATTTTCTCCCTCAAACTCGAGCCCCGTCCGTTTGAGTACCTGCACAAATCTGACAGGCACACTGTCTACTAAATATTACATGCGAGATGACAAGTTAAATAGGATTACGGCTCCAGTACTTGGAGTAAATTACTCCAGTTGTACCAGTTTACCCTGAAGACGCTATTAATCATTATTTAAAACAAATCCATCAAGTGGCAAGTGAACAAACAAATCTAAATGATAATAACAGCGGCTGACTGAAGCAGCGCGGCCGAGGCCCAGCTCGGGAGCGCCGTAAACGCCGATGAATTTCAATTCATTCACTGTCAGTTTAATGCTCCAGCAGTACGGAGCCCCATCTACAGCCATGCAGACGCCCGGGAGGACGGCTTCCGCACACTGTGAATACTTTGGTCTCAGAATCCCCGCACTGTCGCTGTCTCTGTCATGGGGGTATCCTGAAGAACAGGGGAACAGATTCTTGGACGTGCAGAGACCCAGGGGGGAAGAGCCCCATACTCTGCCGACACCCATGAGTCCTAATGGTGCAGGTCCAGCCTCCACCATGTTGACAACCAGGAGCTCTGACTCTTTGCGGCGTGGACACTCGGGAGTTTTCGATACACCGGGGTACAGTGCCCCAGCTGTGCTGAGCTCTCAGTGGCTGGGACGGCATCCCAGCAACGCAGCATCCTGACTCATTAGTGTCCATCATTGAGGAATTTCAGCAGTGTAGGTACAGCGGTACCGGCCCCTCCCCCAAGCAGGGGCGTGGCTCCAGCCCGAAAGCCACGTAACACCCACGAGTCCCAGCTACCTAAGGGCGTGGTAACACATGATGTCATATCTTCTTTATAATGGAGTCATTGAGTCAGCAGGGAACAGGGTGTTCAGTAGAAGAGCAGGTCTTGGTCGTTTTGCTTGTTGCAGCCTAGTCCTCCTTCTTCCAAGAGGCAAAGTATGCTGAGCTCTCCACCGCACCTCCCTGTTTCTGTCGGCAGTCATAATCAACCTGAAATGAATCCACGGCAACACCGTGCTGAGGGACATGTGACCCGTAAATGGCGGCCGCCTGCAAACTCCAGGAGCGAGCAACAGTGGCCGCATTGATTTATAATTGTGACGAATCTCGTTATGCTATTAGAAGTGCATGAGTTCAATTTGGCCTCGCCAGATCAAAGTCCGAGACCAGCGTGACCCATGTGATCTTGAGAGGTCGCCCCTGACCAAAAAAATTCGGGCCTCGAATCGGGCCGCCTCGCTCCGTCTTTGCGTCCACTCACTATGCTCCTACATTACATTACGTTGTACATTACTAGTCTACCTCGCGCCAAGATCTGTAGGGGCCACGTACCGATTCATTTGTGATCCCATGACCTATTTCTTAGGAACTCGTCAGCTGAAGCCAAAGGATGCACACAGAGGGTGTGGTGGAAAGGTCTGAGTCGGCTGTTTGCACTGCGGATACAGAGTGGCTACATCGTGGACAGCGACTCGCTCTCCGCCAGCCCCCTTTACTGGAGCTGTAATGAAATGCAGGCTGTCCTCGCAGGGCTCTGTTAATTACTTCTCTATTTATTTAGCGGATCTGTCGGAGGGGGCTGTCCTCTACCAGCGGATTGTCTGACTCCCCTGTTAAATAGCCCACATTCCGATCCTCTGATGCGGAAACTAACGAGAGTTCCGCTTTCATCTCAACCGCACATCAAATTAGCACCCAACAGATTCCTGATATAAAGAAGCTGGTTACCAGAAAAAAAAGAAAAGAACAAAAAAAACATCAATAAATAAATAACCTGGATATAGAGCTTCTGTGATGGTTGTGCAACAGGGTGGTTCCTCTGTCATGAGAGTGTTCTCGGTCACGACCCAAATCCTGCTGCAGCTGTAATCTAATAACATCCAACAGCATAAAACCACGAGGATGGGCCTCGCATGTTAAACTGGTTTCACGTCAGTTGCACTGTGAGCATTATTGGTGCCGATCGACCACATCTTTCCACGGGATATGTTCTTGACACCAGCAATACAGGGCAAGGAGTGTCCCAAAGGTGTCAGTGTCTGGAAAGTCTACTTGGGGGATTCTGTCTGTGGTGTTGGGGCTCCCAAGCAATATGCTGCCTGGAGCCCAGGAAAAAAATATATATATAAAAAGGAGAACTTCGAGCTATTCAAAGAAGAGCTTGTATTGTTTAGTGGGAACACCAAAAAAATGTGAATGAATGCCTTATACTGTACTTTAATCTAACAAGGAATAAATTAAAAATTATCTACCACCACTAATTTGTCACATAATATTTTATACCCTTAACAGACAGGACCAGCACACTGGTGCTTTTGTTTACACAACTGGCTCATTCTTTTCCCAGAAGCAGAGCTATATTGATATTTTCACTACTGATATATTACTACATATATTACTACTGATTTTGCTACACTACACCAAACTGTATGTTACTTTGATACTCAGCTGAATGAAGGGGCGACGCACAAACCTATAAAAGGCATCCACTGCTATGGCGAAGGCTGCCGGGTGATTAACAACAGTAATAATCGGCGAGACGGGGCTGGCGATTCAGCAGGACTCCAAGGCTGAGCTAGTCTTGTTTGGGGGGCCGTTGCCATAGAGAGGGCTCGACCTTAGGCCCCCCTGAACCGAAGTGGTTCACCAGGCCGGATCTGGTTTCATAAGTTTATAGGCTGCTTTTATTTTGGGCGCTGCAGCATATGGGTCAGGGTGCCATCTCTGTGAGAGCTGGACGGAGTGAGAAATAGATGGATTGAGAAAACAGGAGAGAGGGAGAGAGCAAGTGAGTGAGAGAGAGAGAGAGAGAGAGAGAGAGAGAGAGAGAGTGCTTTCTTTGCCTGGTTTCGGAGTCTGAGTGTGCAGGCATGCATTCATTAACGTAATTCCTCCTCTTTCAACAAGAGCACCGTCACTGAGCCCAGGAGACAGGCTCCCATAAAGACAGGCCCTACCCACCAGTACCTTCAGCTAGGGGCTGGACGGAGGGCTCTGAGCAAACCGCATCCAAGCCCATCTGCATGAGAATGGCCCCCGGTGGCCACAAAGGGATGAAAAGGTGCTAGGGGAGCCGGGGACAAACCCTTCCTGTTCTCGGGGGCCGTTTATTTCAGCCGTACCGCGGCCAGCTTTGCACATTCTTCTCCGCTTTGTCGAGCGTGTTTTCAAGCATTGCCTTTTTCGTATCGCCGTAAAGGGAAATGGGTGAATGGGACATCAAACAGACGGGAGCGACTGTTTCCACGATATCCGCAGCCATTTGGAGTCCTCCTACGGAAGCAGCAGCAAGACTCTTAAGTCCTGCACTAATTAACCCAAACATGTATACTTCAGAAACACATGCCCCAGTAACTACATTTTGCTTTAATAATGTTTACTTTTTTCATTTAAAATAACCATGCCATTTTAACAAGAGGAATTGTAAAAATACGTACAATTTTTTCCTTAAAGTGACTCCTTTTCTCTGGTTATCGGCCATGCAGATACATGTAAGCATTTACACTTTCCCTAGATTACAGGACTTTAATGACAGTAATTACAATGATGGTTATGCAGCGTACCTCAAAAATAATCAGTCCTCGTGTGAAATACAGCCATTTCCTCTTTACTAATATACATACAAGTAAGGAGATTTTTTCCCTTGAATAAGCCAGTTCATGCAGGTCAATAGCGTTTGACTGTACGTCCGCAAGGGACACACCAAGGCCCATGGCATGCTCCGCTATTGCGCATCTGACCTACAGTACTAATCACACACTGTGGTTATCCTTATTTATTTTGTTTTACTGGGAAAAAAAAAACTTACCGTGCGAAAATTTCACACGAGCCACTTATAACGCAGTTATCACATTTCATAAAAAGGATACTAATCGATATAAAATTAGCAATTGACTGTGAAAGTTAATACAACGTTGACCATTTGTTATGACGGATTATTGCAGTGGTTATTTCTCATTAATCTTCACCTAGGACCTTGGAAAAATAAACACGCTTTCTAATTTTCTTTCATGTAAATAAAAACCTCGGGACGCACATAAGATTGCTTGGTTTGCTGTTATGCATCGACTCCATAGAGTGAAGGTGAAAGCTGCAAATGGTTTATTCCCTTTAAACAAGGCAGGGAACGTACAAAAATACAGGCTAATCAGTTGTCCTTCTGCGCGCGGGTCTTTCACATCACGCGTCTGGTACTTAACTTTACCCTACTGCTGAAAATACAATTATACAGAATGACAACTTAACATACAGTATCTGCAGTCGTTTACCCATAAATGTGCTTATATTTAACGGCACCGCAATCTTAATGTCTCACAGCTAATTCCAATATTGTTCGCCTGCTTTCACGTTCATAATAAACACTGTCAGAGTCCTCCCAGTAGACCTTCAAAACAAACACGTAAAACCATAAATATCTCAGAATTGTGAAATCTCTGGACCACAGAAGCCTAATGGTCTACCTGGCATATGTAGGTCCCATAGTACTCTGTTGAGATTATCCTCCTAAACACTTTCACAAACACATAAAAGCCCACCAAACCATAACAGTATAATTGTCTACCAGTCTGTGGCGTCCTTGTGTTGCTAAACCTCCTCCTGATGGCCTTGAATTTGCACCTCAATTGGGTAAGGAAGTGTTTTCCTCATTAAGGACCACTAATTGTGACAAGGGCTGCCCAAAACAAACTGGGAGGAGGGGCCATAATGTGCCATGCTCGGGTAAAAGTGCATTTGACATGGATCAGATCACTGCAATTTTTGTAAAGCGTCCACCCCATTTTGCCATGAAGCTGACTGTTCATGACACAATTCCCATCTCTAGGAGCATCCTATGTCTGATGTTAGCCTAAGGGCTATTGCTCTCAAATGGCGGCTCGACCCGGCTGTTGGTATAGCCTCCGGAGGTGTCCCACCTGGACTGATCCCTCTCCCACCTGCACAGTTTTGCTGCCAATACTCTCCCAACGTTCCCTCCTAATCCCTGCCACCCTAATGGCTCACTGTCATGGTGCCCCTCTGGCCATCTGTCTCTGCTGATGGTCCACATTTATTTCAAAGACTGGAGCTGGTCTGAAAGACCAGCACGCTTCCCAGAGCCCCGCCTATGCTTCTCTGAGCCCACAAGCACAGAGCAGCCTGTCTCCTCATCGGCCGTTTTAGCATCTTCCTTATATTTGTCCAGAGCCATTGAATTAGTTACCGGTCGGCTCTTGGGTGATGGAATCATTCATTTCCCTCATCTTGTACCACCTAAAATTCTCACCACTTGCAGATCTTCTGAAGATGTTTACTGATTTCGGCCAAGAACCTGAGCTTTAATTTGCAATCATTATGATTGACTTGATGGTACTTGTCTAGAATGCTTCATTAGCATAAAGTTTTCTTAGAAGCATTAAGAACATTTAATACTCCTCGCCGCTCTCGGCCACCCTTTTAAAGCAGTACAGGAATAAGCAACGAATCATAAAACCAAAGAAAAAAAACGGTATTATCCGGGCTCATTCGCTGTGGTTGTCCCTAAAGCCGGTCTGCCAGAAGACCGATTTCCACTTGCCACACAGCAGATGAAGCAACCCTTCGTAACTTCGCGCATTTATCAGATATCCTGCGAGTGTTTTACTTAAAGTGACGTCTCATTTTCAAAGCAAAAACGAACAGAGACGAATCCTATTACAAACAACGTTTGAACGACTCGTAGACTTCTGTTATGGCTTTTATTACTGTCGATCTCTTTAACGAAAAAGTTTCGCTGTTTTTTTTTTAATGGAAAGAGAAAAAAAAACGAGGGCATGCAAAATCCTAACAGACGCCCCGTCCGCAGGTGACCCCCTCTACCTTGAGTTCGTACTACGGGAGAATCGTGGGACTTTCTGCGACTTGTGCATGTGTGAATGTGTGTGTGTGTGTGTGTGTGTGTGAGTGTGTACGCGTGTGTGCGCGTCCCTCCTCCCACACTCGGCCGTAGAGCTGCACAGATGATCATGTGCTTCGAGCCCAGGCGAAGCAAAGCGAGACAGTTGTTAGAGACCGAGAAGCCAGCTTTCATTGAAAGGCTCTGTTATCGAGAGCGAGCGATCGGGGAGATAGACATTTCCAGTACGCAGGCAGACGACACACACCGTAAGCCCCGGGGAACTCTAGGGGAAAAGGGACATTCGGAGGCCTTAAGACACACGGCGAGAAGAAGGAGGAGACAATTTTTACTGAAGAATAAAACATTAAAAAACCTTGGGCACTCGGGAGTTTATTCTTCGTTCTGACAAACTTGTGGGATTATAAAAGGGCACGTTCAATACGAAGACACTACCTCTTCCCCCTTTTTCGTTTTCTCCTTTTCTTTATTTTCTTTATTGTTTTTAATCTCTCCCCCCTTCTGGAACCGCTGACAAGCGGAGGGACCGAATCGCAGCACTGTGCCTAGAGAACTGATAGCTGTACTGGGGCCAGACAGGGCAGCGAGTGGGAGAGAGCCGGCGCTCGCCTTTTTACTCTATTTTTATAGTCTATTTATTAATTTATACTACAAAGTATTTATTTTTTTTCCTTATTGGTTTTATTTGGGGTTGCGCATTTTTTTTTGGAATATGGTTGGGGAAATGGAAACGAAGGAGAAGCCGAAGCCGACCCCAGACTATCTCATGCAGCTCATGAACGATAAGAAACTGATGAGCAGTCTGCCTAACTTCTGCGGGATTTTCAACCACCTGGAGCGGCTGCTTGACGAAGGTAAATCGCGGTGCGTGTGCGGGGAAATGAGGCGTGAGCTGGGGAGGTGGGATCGGGACGGAGGGGCACCGGGAGCGGGGTCGCCGACGCTTTAAGAGCCTTCCCCCGCTTCCCGTTTAGGCGCAGACGTATCTGTATGTGACAGCTCCCGTGTAAGCGGCGTTTGGAGCGGCGATCGCCGCCGGCCGACGCCTGACTTCTGGGCAGCACTGGAAGCGGCTGCGTACGCCTTCGTTGAATTGGCAAAAACATAATAATAAAATAAAATAAACGGCAAGTTTCACGCCGAGCGGATTTCTCGTGTTCTCGGTTAAAGCGATGCAGGGCACCGGCGGCCGTGGTTTCATTCGATAAACCACGTATTGGAGGGACAAATAACACATCCCCCGAAATAGTTCAGGCAGTGCCTACATTAATCTTGAAAATACGCAGTTAAAAAAAAGATTTCTTAGACGAGGGTTAAAACGAATGCAGTATGAACATAATCATCTATTAGTTAAAATGTTATACGCAAGTTGGCAAAAATCTGATGCGCCTCTATCAAATTAATATAATTTCCGCCCAATAAATTCTTATTGGCGTGTCTTGGAACAATAGAGTCGGATTTATAATGGTGAATATGAAACAGATTATTAAGATAACGTGTGAAAGATAATGTCAAACTTTTGTGAAGAAAATCTTAATAGCAAGAAATTACAATTAAATGCTTAATAAAATGCGTAAAGCTGTCATTTTACAATGTCCGGGCGGGTTTGATTGTGTTAGTGACAGTTAGTGTTAGGCATTTTCCTGCCTTTGGCTTAATCGGCTGATGAGGGGCTGCTGATTAAATGTCATTTTATGCACACAAGTTACAGAATGCAACTTATTAGCGGACAGCGTGCGCTCGCGTACCCAGAAAATATCCCCGCAACTATGTCGCGCAAAATAGGCGTAGCGGGGAGCCCGCGGGGCGCTCCTGGAAGCGGCCTTCCGCACGCTGCTCGGGGCGGCTCTGCCGGGAGAAACTTGTGGATAAGAGATGCCCTGGTGCAGAAATTCGGCAAGACCGACGGGGGGCGAAGCCGGACTGAGCACCAGGGGGCTCCCAACAGTTCGTTCCGAACGCTTCTGCTTAAAGGGAACCGAGAATCGCGCGCGGCGTCTCGTTCTATTATTACTTCATTAAGCCACTCTCCCAATAAGCTGCGCAAAAGCCGCAGTTAGGAGCCCATTTCCGCGCCGTCGGATGCTGCCAATTTAGCAAACGACTCGGAAAGACGCCCCCACCCCCTCCAAATCTTCTCACCCTTTGCTCCCAAGAATAGCATTTAAGTTATTTTCATTCTGTCTTTGCCTCTGGGGGGGGAATTAGGGAATTATTTCAGCAAGCGATGGCCCCAGTAAGCGAATGGGAGGAAAGTGGGAAGTAGCGGCGGGGTATCCGGATGGGGGGCGAGTCAGTAAGTGCGCAGGATTCCATCACGTGGCTGTCACAGCAGAGGGATCCAGGGGAATGAACCCCCCCGCCGCCTATGTGTTACTGCTATTACGGCGTGAATGAATCATTTGCGTATGCCCTAGGGCTGCTTAAAGGGGAAGGGCGCTGCTGCTCGATTCCCGTAAACAAGCAGGCCTATATGTGTGAGCAATATTATATATATTTCTGCCTTCACGTTTGACTGATTCAAACTTGGATCGTCCTTCATTATTATCGCCACGGGTCGCACTGACTTGTAAAATATACACCGGGCGCTTTGCGCCGAATGTTAAATATTTAGACGGCTATAAAGTCGGCTGTAAAAAGTTATGACGGGAGCTCGGGGTTCTAGCAGCGGAGAGGCGCTGAGTGCGCCGCGGGGGCCCGCGGGACCTTTAATTAATCTGCCTCTTTGTGAGGCCGGTAGAGCGGCCCCGGCTTCGTCGCGATGCCGTTTTGTCTGCTGCGTGAATCAGTGCTCTCAGGCGTGAGGCCGGCGACTCTGTCAATGAATGGAGGAAGCTGCGTAGCGGGGCAGCGCCTAATCGCGGGTGGCTTTGCTCAGGAGTTCGCGTTGCCCCGTCTCAGACACCGGGTTTATATGCTGTCCCAGCAGCCAGCGAGACGCCCTCTGATGACCTCAGCCAGCGCGCATGTGACCCATACTGGGGGACTGTTGGGCTCCTTTTCAAAGTATGCATGGTATTTGTACATACACACATATGCATGGGCGGTAGATGTGCAGTCTCAGTTGGTTTTAGTAAAAATCTGTGTCAGTGTGTCCCAACACAGAGTACATGATCAACACAGCTGGTGCACTGTCCTGCTGCCCTCTGT
>JAODKN010000111.1:975786-1006028 GCA_026774425.1 Petrocephalus zakoni
TCACCCACCCAGTCTGCCCGACCCCCGCCTTTCACCTAAAATTTTGAAAAAAAAATAAAAATGCTTTTTAACCTTTCCCATGCAAAATTAATGCCCCCCCCCCCCCAAAAAAAAAAACCCAACTCATGTGGTTTGTGTTTCTGATTGGTTGTGTGTCCTGTAATGGTTACTTTTGATGTGTACGTGACACTGAGCTTGCATCCAGATAGAAAGTTAAAACACAGCATTTTTTTTTAATTCTGCAGAAAACACGGGATTCTGAGTTCATTCTCCGAAGTGATTTAAAGCACAAGCCAGCCTTGTTGTGTCAGAATAGGCCATTTGTGATCTGCATCCGATCCATGGAAATGTATAGCTGAAGGTGGTGCTATGAAATGAAGGTCACATTTAACTGTGGAAAAGGGGCGGATCCCGTTTGCCGTTCAATGAGCAAAAGGCCGTCATAGGAAGAACGGAAAAACGGGGGCTAGTGCAGCTGGAGATTCACTCGCCCTTCTCCTCATAGGGGTCCCATTTTTCTCTCTCTCTAGGCCCTGCCAAAGATCCCAGTCTTCTGAAATTCAGGCACCCTGGGCCCATTTTAAACTCCACGCTGGCATTTCAGTCATTCTCCTCCGTACGTCGAGGACAGCCCTACATTAACGGACGTGTTTCGGTATTCTTGTGTTGTAGCCTTGCAAAACATAACCGCAATGGAAGCATCGACTTTGCAGAATACAGATCTGGGCACTTTAATCCTACTGATAATATGGAAAATGAAACTAAGGACGATTTAAGACGAGGATTTAATTTGTGCCGTTGCTCACATGAGTACTCGCTTAAGCTGTAGTTCAAAGCAGTGGTGGTATTTATCATCACCATAGTTATTATTGTCATTATTCGTATCTCATTATAATCACTGCAGTTACTGTCTCCTCCTGGAGAATGGTCAGTCTGCTTGGAAACACCAAGCAGCCCTAGACATTTCCTAAAAAAGAGAAGTGAAAAATGTGTCAGGGCCCTTAGCTACAAAGGAATACCATAAAGTTTGTAGTATGGATTTTATAGTATATTTCTTATAAATATATAAGTATCCTTAGTTGGCTTTAGACCCTATGCTTTGCCTCTAGCGTACTATTTCTTGTCTTTTATCTCAGTTAATTAATAAGGCTCTCCCATTGGTCCTATTATATTAATTGACATAACATATTTATGTTGTAACCTGGCTAGTGTAAGACCCTCCGATATGCTGGTGAACATCTGCTGTAACCTGTAAGGCGGAGTGGCACGCTGGCTGAGGCTGGGAGGGATCTGCAGGTGTTCAGTGGGTCACGTAGCCCCGTAACGGCCGAGTGGCGTGGTTCTGCCGAGCTCAGCGCTATAAGGCCTGACGCCGTAACGAAATATCACCCACAGCTTCATTGTTGGAGAGGGGTCCAATCTGCATGTTGTTTTACATGCAGGGGTTTGATTTTATGTTCTTTTTTTTGGGGGGGGGGGGTCACCACAGTATTATACAGGTTCACTGTCAGGTCAGTATGGTGCTTAGTAATGGTCACGCCGGGGAGGGGAGTGTGTAATACTGAGGGAGACTATAATAACGATGGTAACAAGAAGCACCCGCGTGCTTTAATATTAAATAATTGTGTTATTTACCCGCGGGTAGACTAATGAGATGAAGTGCGTTAGGCGGGTCATTACCGGCTGTCACTTGACTCCTAATGACACACTTCTTACTTCTTCCCTGAGCCCAAACTGTTCCTGTTCTCTTTTTTTTAGATGGCACTAGGAATTCATGAAAATGAATTTATCTTGATTATTTGATTGAATATTATCTTGATATTTGGGGTTTACGTCGGTCGTGAAATCAAATGAAGAACTGGTTGTTCCACTTTATAACTGCTAAAAATTATCTCGAAAACAATATATATATAAAGTTGTGTATCAAATTTCCAGCAAATCCATGTGAAAACAGTCCGTTTGGTTGAAATGTAAGCTTTGCTGGCTAGAAGCCATCTCACTGGTGACTTACCTCAGTCTGGCTTGGCCGTTGGTCGTAATGGCTTTCCTGCCGTTCTCATATTATAACTTATTATTTTTTTCTCGGTGAGGATATACGGTAATGGCCAGGCATGTGAGAACACACCTTGGCCCTTTATGGTGCCAATAGAAATAGCTGAAAAGATAATATCGGGGACTTTGAGGGTATTACTGTCCCTACAGCCTCCATCCGCACACCTAAATCTACTGCCACGCCGGCGGGAAGCGAAAATAAATAGGTGCCAGCTGAAAGGCGGCCTGCTATCAGCGGCCATCAGGATCCAGCCGGGCGGCGGAGTGCCATCGTCGGCTGTGTGATTGTGTGTGCGAATGCGTGTGAGAGAGAGAATGTCCGAGGGCGTCTGTCTGTGTGTATGGGAGCATGTGTGTTGGTGCATGTACGGCCATCAGTGTGTGCGAGTGTGTGTGTGGGGAGCCCTGCCATGTTGATGGGAGTGCAGTAATGAATGCCGCACCTCGTGCCTACAGGCCGGCACGCCCTCACCGTGATCGCAGGTTACGGTGCACGGAGACGACGGTCGTGTGGTTTCTTTTTCTCTTAGGGGACGGGGAGAGGTGCTTTCTGCAGGGCTGCGCTCACATTTTAAATAAATGAAAAAGCAGCTGACAGATTTCCATTTGGGGGAATAATCCCAGACCCCTTGGGGAAGGAGTAGCCATCTGTAACCGACTCACAAACAGAGCATGAATCATTACATGTACAAGCGTCTGTGTGTGTGTGTGTGTGTGCTGACTCGTGTTCTTGTGCAGCCTTATGTTTCTGGGGTTAAGGGAGGATTGGGTGGGCGTCGGCCGGATGAGGTCACCCCGATGGCTCTTCCCGGTGCTGAGGTGATGTCATGGTGTGCTGCTGAGGTCGTGGGCTGCCGCCGTCGCACCGGCCGTGAGCCCTGGGCCTCTTTGGGCGTGTCGGAATGCATTCCCCAGCCCTGTTAGGGCACACGCCTTCTTTTTGAAACAGCTGCAGTGAAGGCAATAAAGGGAACCACCGAAGGGGGGTGCTGGAGGGATTGTGAGAACTGTAGATACGGTAAGGGGGTGTGGTCACAGGTGGGAGGAGGGGTGGAGTAATGGGCGGGGCTGTATTGGCGGGGGCGGGGGGGGGTGAATAACAGCAGCAGGGTGTCTGAACTTGCAGGCTTTGATCTTTGATAATGCTGGTGTCAAGACAGTGGTGTCTGCTGTGTCGTAAAAGGTTTTTGTTTTGCATTATCCTTTATATTCTGGGGTAAATTGCTTAAGTTTTTATGGCCACATGATGCTCGTTTCTAGCAGTTGTTTTTTTTTCAGTGACTTAATCAAATAGGGAGGTGTCCCTCAATGTTACCCCAAAGGCCACACAGATGGCACCGTAAGGCAGAGGCTGCCCTCAGAGACGCCTGTGTGTTTATCTTCACCCCGCGAGGCACTGAATGCCTGCTGTTGATGGCGGTTTACGGAACTCTAGCCGCTTAGCGGCGCGTGACGGCTCTCGCCCTCCTCGTCTTAGGTGCTCTGCCACAATGATGTTAAAGTGAAAGCTTGCACTGTGATCTTCTCCCTTTGTTCACCAAGACATGAGGCCTTGGCCCAATCCGTGTCCTTGTCCAGGCTCTCCATGTCCTATTGGCCAGGCAGGAAGAGGGCGGGGCTCTGCATGACCAGCCACAGAGCTGAACAAAGGAAGATTCTGGAAAGCTATGCAGACTTAAGGGCTTGACAGATTTGTCTGAGGCCAAGTACAGTGTACTTTTCTAAATCATTCTCAAGACCTTAAGGGACTTAGAAAATCCATCCGTTTCAACCATAATTAGCCTAAGTAACCCCATTCATCGCATAATTGAAGTAATTAATTAATTCTGAACCAAAGTAGGGTGGGGGTGTCGGTAGCCAAAGTTAATTTATCCAGAATTAACTTGGATTCTGTCCCTGTGTTGCAATGTAATTCTCTCTCTGAAACCCCCCCCATGTCTATGTCATAGCTGGTAGTGGTCTTGGGTGCAGGAGGGGAATCTAAATCAGCACACCGAGAGTCTGTCTGAGGCCTGAGTGCAGCCCCAAGTGTAGGCAGGGTTGAACCATTCATACGCGATTTAATTTAAATTCCAGATAAAAAATAACATGTTTTGGGTTTTTTCCCGCATAGGCAGGAGGGAGCTGGGAGCCTGCTGCTGCTGCAAGTTTGGGAAATGCCACATTGGCATTTTTTCCCCTTTCTTACACCGTTACTTGCCCGGTGAGGTTTCTTATACATTTGCCTGTCTTAGGTTGAAATGGCAAAACTGCTACATCACTATACTAGGAGCCGCTGTTTTGTGCTCCGCCAAAGTATCTGTTTTCTGTTTGTGGAGATATTTTTGCAATATTTTTTCACCACAGTAATAGAAACACCTGAGCAGGGACACGTGTAATGAATATATATATTTCAAAGCCATTGTACTGGGAGTGAAACTGCAGGCACACAGGCTTCACGGCGCCTAAGCCATGCGAGTCTCGCACCGGGGTCACCGCGAGGTCACGACAGGGTAACGACCCTTACGGAGGGGTCACGGCCGGGCTCACAGACGCCTGAGCTTTATCGAAGCCACTCACGGGGACCTCAATGAAAGCCGATAGATTCCCAGTTGATTTTCAGTAGGGTCATGGTGTCAAAGAGGTCAACACAAAGCTCAGAGATTCAATAAATAACATTATAACTGGGTATCTGTAGGCCGTTAAAGAGCAGCTTGGGATACGTGGTATACGGCTGTGTTGATTTTTTGTGACATTTGTGTAAACAATTTATCTTGTGTTTTCATATCACGCGCCAGTGTTCAAGAAGTGCGGGTAAGCCGCCCCATGTGGACATGCAGCTTGCTAAATATGCATGTATTTCAGTGTGATCGCAGAGATTGCCCATTACTGCTTAATCCTTACCAGGTGTGATATAAATCTTTGTGCCTCACAGACCGCTGTGTCGTACCTTCAGACCCAAGTGCCTCATTTTCTAGGTTTTATCGGCTGGCTTGTATACAACCTGTGCCAATGTATATCAGCAGGCAGTTTACGTATCCTAAAAGTACTAATGGCCTCCTTCTAGTAAATGTTCTACAGATTTCTAGAGCACGCTTGCAGAATTTCTGTCTGCTGGCAGAAAAGAAACCCGAAGCCAAAGCACACAGTTACCGTGCCATTCTCTGAAAGGATTTATCACGTCTGTGACTTCGTAACTTTGATTTAGAGCTCATAGATTTTATGTCACATGACTCTTCTGCAGAAAATGTCTCAGTTGGGGTTGACTTGTCAGAATGGTAACTAATAAGACAGAAAAACCACAAAAATGTAACATGTTGGTCTCTTTCAAATACAGGGTGAAATTAACAGTGTATTTAGAAAGCCGATCTCTGACCTTTCAAAACGTCCTTTTTCGGTGGATGAAAAATAAGTAGCGTTTCCAAGTGAAGTGGGGTGTCTGTCAATTCCAGGGTTGGAGTTGATATGAGGGGATTTACGGTAACTTTTGCCGTTTATTTGAGGGAGGGGTGTTGACATCCCATTTAAATGAACATGCGACCTTTGATTTAGCTCGTTACAGGACATTAAACCCTTATTAACTCCTTAACTGTGACGCGGCGGGTTTCACGTGGTCAGAGCCGCCTGAGGATGAATCCCCTTCGCTTCATTAACAGTGTAGAGCTGCCAGTCAGAGCCAGTCACTGCAGGGAAATCTACATAAACAAACACACATGTTCATTAAATTTGTCAACGGGATCAGTCAGCCATCAACCAGCTCTGTTGAAGACCCTTTCTGGGGTTTATGAAGTCGCCCTCCCCCCAAATCAGCTACAATGCTCATTGCTAATTTAAAACACTTTAACTTGCCTTTGATGTCCTCCCTGATGCTACCAGCCTGTAGGAGGGGCTGCGATCTGTGTGTCTGATGGTGGCCCTTGAGGCAGGTGGGCTCGGAGGTAGGACTGCCCGCGCTAGCAGCCGGTGGGACCTCGGAGAGGCCAGCATTTGCAGCTCAGAGGCAGGGGAGGGCCCATATGCTGTCTGAGGCCTTGGCCTCACCCACCCCTACCCCCCGGCCCCCAGCAGAACACCTCGCTCAACCAATAGCCATAAATGATCACTTCCTCATTGGCAGCTCCGTAGGCAGGGCTGCACAGCACACACAGGCACACATGTGTTGTGTACAAACACACGCACGTCTGTATAATGTAACTGGACACAATCTGTATGAACATGCCCACGTATACTGCATAAAAACACCTACGCACATATATAAATTCACGCGCTAATACGCTGCGTAACTAAACACACACAGACACACTATGCATGACTACACTCATCATATCTAAACGAACACATAGGTATACATGCTCCCCCCTAGGGAACCCAGTAGTGACCCGAATCCCAGCTGCCCTCCTAGCATCACAGCATCACGACAGGCCACATCTGAAGCTGCTGCCTTTCTCTTTTCAAAGAATTTGGAAGCACACCGGTGCCTGGTGAACGGCCGTGCATTTTACACGGTGCGGCAAAGCTTTTAAACGCCCAGCCTGGAAGCATGGATCCCAGGGCGTTCTTAAACTCATACCGTTACATCTCATCCCCGTAACTGGCAGCCTCGCTTTCCCTAATTCCTAATTAATCTTTGACGATCTTCAGAAAAAAAAAAGAAATGCACCAAAGAGCATTTTAACCAAGTGCCCGACCCTCTGATGCAATTACACAATCAGGCTCTGTTCCTGGGATCGGTTAATTAACTGCACTGTAGAGGTGCGACGTTCATGTTCTCTTCTTGTATAAAGACTGAGGTGTCGACACACCTGTACACAGGGAGATACGTCTCTTTACGTGAAGGGCCCCTCTGATGTGCTGTGACGAACAGCATCTAAAAGGGAAAAACAGTATTCCTCCCCCCTTGTTTATGAATCGACATGTGGACGTGTGCGTGTAATAGTTCTGATGTGCATCCCTCACACCGGCACTGTTTTCCATAATTAGGCCCCCCCTCCAAGCCGCCCACAGCAGCCTGTCGTTTCAGGCTGCTTCCGCCGGCATTCCTGCATGCCGCTCCGCCGGCCGCGTGGGGCCGCCTGCGTGGGTGTGCGTGCAGCGCCAGCGAGCGGGAGGGGAAGCATCTGCTGGCTTCCACGTGTCACAGTGTCCGGGCACGTCGCCGTGGACCGGGGGCCTGGCTGTTTCGGCACAAGGCTTGTTACTATTTATGAGCCGCATGGCTAATGCTTAGCTTAGCATACTGGCGCACTATTCATCCCTTCTTCTTATTTTTAATAATCTGCATGGACCTTTCTCGAGTTTAGACTATGGTTCTGCTCAGTCACCGAACGTCCTTCCTTTTTGTGTGCTACTTTCCCTCTCACATTTTATTCAGAGTATGGGAATGGCTCCACTAGCCTCTCTCCCATGATTCCTCTTGGGCACTCGGGTGTTGGGGGGAATCAGGTAGAGGCCTTTAGCATCCCCCGCACACTGCGGGTTTCCTCTTACGGCAGCAGAGTCAATGGTGTCCAGCTGAGCCGGCTTGACAATAGAGCCGGACGCACACGCTCCGCATCTGTTTTTCCTTCCTCTGTCAAAGGTCAGCGCCGCTCTCATTTGAGGCAGATTTCTCAGTTCCAAAAACAGCAGTCTGATCCTGGTGCTTTTAAACGGTCAGGCAGCCTACCTGCTCTCGTACCCCTCTCTGTGACTTCAGCCATTTAGCTCCGAGCGTTTTCATGCATTTTCATTGTGCCATTGAAGCCCTGCTCTCTTGTTGTCCGTTTATGGTCAGTCTCAAGGTCTCTACGCTGTACTGCTGGTTCAGTGCCTCCAATCAGCAGCTCCCAACAATCCTCGTGACCCCGCCCACCTCCCTCCCCGGTCTCTCGTCCCTGGTTATAGCTGTCATTTGGGTGCACCCACCGTGTCGCTCGAGACAGGGGGCCAAAATAACAAGAACGGGAGGAGACAGGAAGTGGGGGATGCCTGAGGACGGTGTGCGCCGGCCTTCTGCATCTCCGAGCGACGCGCATGCTGCCGAGAGAGCGGGGAGACGGGCGGGATGGAATTGTAATTCTTGGGGAAGAAGGGGCCCAGATGGCGTCTCTGTTTGAGACCTCGCCTCTGCCTCCCCCCCGACCGAACCCTCGCTTTCAGAGCGGCAGCCTCTTGTGGCGCTCTGTAATTACAAACACAGGAGGGTGTTAGCGAGATGGCTCCCCTTCTTCCTCTTCCCCCCTCCCTCGGGCCGCTCCCCCACACGTCTCTCTTCTTCATTGATATTACATCATTTCGACTCACGAGCGTGGCGTTCCCGACATGGCACTGGCGTTATGCGGGGACAGCTTGAGAGTCCTGAATGTCATTGCGGCGGGACTTATTTACTTTGTGAGGCATTGCTCTCTTCATTATTACTATTATTATTACTATTATTATGGAAACTGATAGGTCTCATTCTTAAAATGTATGCAAATGCATGCGAAATATACTGAAGTCATCTGCATATTTCCCAGAGTGAAAGGAAGCTCTCTGCAGCGATACGCAACAGAATGTGTGAGAGATGAAAGGGGGCAGAGTGCACGTGGCTGCTTTCTTTTGAATGACAGTCATTCATTTGAGAGATCGATTGGCTGCAGTGGGTCAGGTGGTTTTCTCCCTCCTATGATTGAAAAATTCAGCGTGGCAGCATAGCGCTGTTTGATGCTTCCGCACCTGCACGCACACACACACACGCACACACGCAACTGAGGCTGCCTTGATGAAATGACAGCTAATGCCATTAGGCTGCTCAGAAAGCCTCATTCAGCATAAGAATCAGCAGAAATGGAGCGGATCACCATGAGAGGTACCTCCCCGGTGAGCCTTTGTGCTGTGAAGGGCGCCCGCTTTTCGGCTCAGGCTGCGGCAGCACCGAGAATCGCTCTCAAGGACGGGGACCGTGGAAACCCGGCCCCAAGTCCCCCCGTCGAAACGGGGCTGCTGAGACCTGCCTTTCTCTTAATTGTGTGCTCAATCGTGGCTTTTAAAACACTCGATGGAAACGAGACGGCCACAGTTTACCTTTTTCTGCTTAGGTCGTGGTACCTGCCGGTAACTAGGCGGGATGCGGCAATGGTGGATGCGGGCCTGATGTGGGCACGGCAGCCTGCAGGTGCTCGGTGAGCTCTAGTGTAAAGAAACCTTGCAGTGAGTTCGCGGTGACCTCAAATACAGCCCCCGTGACAAAGGACACACAGCCCATCGTTACCCCATTGTGTAATAAGAGGTGTCGGACTCTCTGGGATCTTAATAAAGAGGCTGTTTTTAAGCCCCCCGGGTTTTGGAGGCCATGTGATTAAGCTCCCCCAGGCACCCGCAGTGATTGCTCTCTGTCGGGAGGGCACCATGGGGCACCTCAGCACTGACGCTTTCCAGCCATTCCCGGCCGAACCCCTCGGCCTTTCCCTGTGCACGTCTCTATCACCTGTTGTTTTTATCGTTTTTTTTCCTGCGTGCCCCAGACTGTGTGGCGCTGTCGTCCTGACAGATGAGACACTGTCTGAAAAGAGAGTTAAAAAAAATTCCCAGGAGGGAACTTGCGCTCTCTGCGTGAGTGCCTGAGTGTCGCGTCTCGTCCTCCCTCTCTTCTCGCATGTTGTGAGTGCGTGCGAATCTCGCGTTGTCACCATCGGTACCTGTAGGAATTTCAGCCTGCGCTGTCGTGCCGTGTTTGTGCATGGGCAGGCGTATGCTTGTTTCTGTGTATGAGGGCACAGAGATGTGGGGTTGTGTGTGTGCAGGTTTCTAGGGCTGTCTATGTGTATAGGTGTGTGCGTGAAGGCGCTTTAGATATGCTCGGCTGTGTGACCACAGTAGCCCTTCAGGCCTCTGCGCCCTGCAAAATGATTGAATTCTGAGGTCTAGAAAGCTGACAAATCACTAAAAATGCTGTTAAAACGCTGTAAAAACGTTGTCCATAAATCACCCCGTGACAGTTTAATCATCCTCAGAATTCGGGCTCGGCCTGACCGCTGGACAGTAGGTGCCACGAAAAAAATGTCTTCGAAAGAACATCTCGACCAGACTAATTTCATTTAGTTTGGCTTATTAGACGCATCCAGCCGCCAGGGTTTCTGCAGTAAAATCACTTGTTTAATACACAATGAAGATTCTTTCGATTCTTTAACCTAAAGGTGCCTTATTAAACAGAGCAGTGTAAATGTGTTAATTAAATCAAGGTCCTGATGACGGGCTGATAAGACAGGTGCAGCCAAAAGGATCCCGGATGGTATTTGGGGCTGGCGTTCACAGCCGTTTCCCTGTGAAAGCACGACTCTGAAATAGCCTCAGTCAGTAATCTGCCTAGATGTAAAAATGGCAAGCCACGTATGCAAATTGCCGGCAAATCGCTCTGGATTGATGTGTCCGCTTAGGCAACTGAATAATTTAATGTTGCGTGGACTCCCTCCCACATTTCTGCAGGCTTGGAGCGATTTAAGGTGTCTTAAATCTGATCAGGGAGGAAACGGACGCAGAATCCGGCAGTGGGGAGATAAAAGACGCGGGATCTGCTTGGGGAGAAAACGAAGGCTGCAGTCTGAGCTGGAGCAGTCCATTGTGTTTGGTGTGCTGCTGAAATGCTTCGGTCAAATTGTGGAAGATCAGCATCTTACTTCTGAGGCCTTTGTTCGCTCTCGCTCGCTCTTTCTTGTCCTCTCTCTCTCAGGCCGCTCGCACTGCCGCTCTTTTTAAGCGTTTATTTGGTTGTGACCTCATTTGATTAATGTCAGGTGTCATCCTGGGTAAACAGCAAGGCACTGTGGAGAAGAATGAAGTGTTTTTTTTCCGTTTCCCCCATAGCTGTATAACAGGCTCCGAAGCGGCACCAGCTCCAGTACTACACATGCAGCCCCTCCCGTTTTTGCATTTTCGGCTGGCCTCATCGGGGCTGGGGGGGTGCTTAGCAGCCAGTTAACAGGAGTGTGCAGGCCCTTGGGGGGTCTCGCTGTCAGCCCAGCGTTTGCGGCTCTGGCAGGCCTGATTAGGAAGTCAACCTGGCGCCGGTTTGGCGGGGGGCACGCACATCTCGGCCCCCCCCCCCCCCCGAGATCTGCTCAGTTTATCCTGCCTTCACAGAGTCACACGTTACGTCACAGCAGAGCCTGCGGCAGCCAGGAGCCAGAGCACCTAATCTCTCCTATGAAATATTAACAAAGTTGATAGTTTTAATAATCGTTGGCACCTTATGAGGTTCCCCTTCCTTGTGCCCCCCCCCACCCCCCGGCTCTCTGTCCTTCTGTCTCCTCTGGGCTCCGTCTCAGCAGCTTTAAAAATGGGCACTCATTGCCGTTCCATTAGCTGATTGGATACTGTGCAGTCGTCACCGTCAGTAGTCGCTTGCTTCAGGTTTGCAGTCCGACAGGGTGGCGGCATGTGGAGCATAGGGTCCAACGGAGGGGGGGAGTTCATCCAGGGTGTAGCTATTTTGCAGTAGTGGGTTTGGAGTTACGTAGAGAAGGGGGCTTCTCAAAAAAAAAAACAGCCCCAGGCTGTGCCTGGAAGCAGGTCTATAGCGGTTACTCTAAGGTTAGCCCCTTGCAAATTCCAGTCATGTCTCAGCTTTAAATAGTTTTTTTTCTTCTTTTTAACATGCCCCTCCCCCGGAGAGAAAGAGTTGTACATCTTAATTCTGCGGCATCCCAGAAAGCCGTCGAGTTGATCGAAACCCACCGGAAATATAGGGATCTCCCCTGCAGACTGCCCCTGTGGTCATGGCAGCACGCAGCGGGGTCGACAGTAGTGCCAGGATGCGGGAGCACGGCTCTAACGAGCCGCCGCAGACGCGGCGTCACGGGGCGGCGGCACGCTGCACCTGTTTGCCGCTTTGATTGATGCGCTGCCATGGCAGCCAGCGCTGAGGCTAACAGCCACGATAATGCACTCGCTTGCTGCACGGCTCTTAAAAGGCAGTGCGTGTGTGTGCCCGCTGGCGTGCATTCACAGCCCCCCCCCACCACCATCGCTGTGCCGGCTCTGGACGGCTGGGAGGACAGGTGTGGGCGGCGCAGACAGATGTGCGGCAGGTGCAGACGCGTGCAGGCAGGCCGGCTCCTCGGCTGCAAGCAGGTGCTCTACGACGCCGCCCATGTAACGCAGCGGCGGGCGCCTGTCACCATGGCAGCGTGTCACCAGCCCACGCATGATCCCGCTGTGTCCTTTCTTGCAGAGATCAGCAGAGTACGGAAGGACATGTACAACGACACGCTAAATGGCAGCGCGGAGAAGAGGAGCTCGGAACTGCCCGACGCTGTCGGCCCTGTGGTGCAGCTGCAGGAAAAGCTTTACGTGCCTGTGAAGGAGTACCCTGACGTGAGTACTGTGCTGACTGGGGAGAGGCGGGGCTGTGGATGGAAGGCTGGGCCTTGGGGAGGGGCAGGGCTCTGACTAGAATGGACTGGGTTTTGGGAGTGGGCGGGGCATAGGGAGGGGCGGGGTAATGTGAATCATCCCAAAACCTCAACTGAAAACAGCTGATCCAGGCCAATTTGCTGCTGGTTATTTAGTACATAAATCACACCAAGCAGAGGGGAAACATTTAAAATGAACTCTCTGCAAACTGGCCCACACTCACGCGGTGACCTTGTCTTTGGCTTTGTCCTGCAGATAAACACATGGGAGCATTTACGTTTCCTCGTGGCACAGCAGAGTAGCTCTCAGCCTCTCTAGAGCAGGAATTGGTAAACAAATTCACCTATCCGAACCAAGCGGTGGTTTAATTAGAATTTAATATCATGTCCGACCTTCTGCCCTTCTCACTGCATACAGCGATGAGGTCAATGTCAGGCGGCCAGCTAATTAGCCCAGTGGATAAAATGCATTTTCGCTCGTTCCACAATCACACAAACAAATTAGGTAAATGTCACGTGCAAGAGGGAGTCTCTCGCTGGCAAGGATCTTCTGCAAGCGGAGAAACCGTGTCGCCTTAATCCACTGAAATACCGGCATTTGAAGGCTTCTCAGCCGCCTGAAAGTTTTATTTTCAGCTCCAGAGATAAACAGCCGCCCTTTCATCCCCCTCATTTGCAGGGTGAGTGCCGTGGTGCTTTGAGTGGCTTGGCTTGTTTACAGCGAGTACATAGTACGTCGCCGTCATTGTGCGGCTGCGATTTGAGGCGTTTGAAGTGGCTCGCGTAATTTGTGTAGAATTAATCATTTAGCAGGTCCAAGTTGAGCCTGATGCCCCGAAACAGTCAGGACGTGTCCTTGTGTGGTCTGTCACTGCCTTAACCCCACAGCTGTTTCAAAGATCTCTAGTCTGTGATCGCTACAGCCTGTCTGCAGAGAAGGATGCCCATTTTATGATGATAAATGCTTTGTTTTAGGTTTGTAATAGTTGCTAAGGACTAATAGCTATCCATTCATCTTATAAAGGCTTATATCCTGTTCAGGGTCGTAGGTAATCATATTTATGTACATATGTACGTATAACTTATTTCTTTAACTCTGGGTGAGCACAGATCTGCTCGTCATCAATCGCGGGCGATTTTATAATCAAGGATGTCCCCTCAACTATTAAACTGCCAGTAACGGCGGCCATAATAAAGCGCAGATAAAAACGATTAGCTGTATCGAGGCGATTTCCTCCACAGCAGAAAGATAGACTGGAGCCGGTACTTATTTTGTGTAAACACAGCTGTGGAGGGGCCCATGAGAAAAGCAAGCAGGCCCGAAGAAGTGCTGGTTTTCACGGAAACAGGGGCCGCTGCGAAGCATGGGAAAGGTCGCGGGCTGAAGTGCGATGCGATTTGGGGGGGGGCAAACGGGGCGTCTGGCTCAATAATCCAGCGAGGAGGGTGGTGTTTCACTGTCACCTCTGATCACCGGCAGAGCCCAAATAGAGCCAGCGGTGAGCCTTCCAGCTGCCACGCAGCAGGTGCCCGCTGTCCGGAGGTGGTGCAGGGTGTGGCTGTGCTTGAGTGCCCATGAGGGCCATAGACACGGGCCGCGTGCAGCAGTGCACCTGTCCCCTCGGTCACATGTTAAGTATTCTTTGATAGTGATTCTCCGTGGCGCTTTGCGGCGGCTGCCGTTTCCCTTAATCTTCTAAGCAATCGCATGGAGAATCTCCTCACTTAAGCCTCCTCACCCAGGGAGAAGGCGATGAGCTCGCAGCTGATTGATCCCAATTAACTTCCTCCATTACCAGAGAAACGTCTGCGTGGGCTGCATTAATGGCCATGGTCTGTCAGCCGTGTAAACATGGCTTGGGATTAGCGCCCGGGATCTTGTGGTGGAGCCGAGGGCAGCATGAGGAGACCTTTCTGTACCATCCCTCCCATTTTGGCTGCCCAGTTGTGCCAGTATTTGTCCCTAGTGGCCCCTGAGGACTGAACAGTACACATGTATATGGTGTGGCTGAGCGGTGAATCCATGTGGTCATAATTCACAGCCAGTAAAAGGTGTGTTTGTCTGGCCATGTCCCCAAGGCCAAATACCACCATTACTGCAGGTGTTGACATGAGACGACTCTCCTTTCTCCCCGGGAAAACACTTCAAATCCTGTCTGCATGTGCGACATGTATTTATTTGTGCACACACCAGCTTGTGCGTGTTTGGCCGTAAGGTTTCGCTTCAGACTCGCGCCTCAGCCAGCCGTGAGATTTACAGTCTGTGTTTCCTTAATGGCTGAATCGGGAGGGGGGCAGATGAGTGTGGCAGACAATACCAGTGTATTTTAGGAATGGCCTTAAAATTTCTCTATTCTTAGCTAAGTGAGGAAACTCCCAGTGTGAAGATGGCTACCCTATCTGACACTGCAGGCTCACATGTGCTGCAGAGCAGTGTTTCCCAGTCCGGTCCTCTGGGACCCACAGACAGTCCACGCTTTCGTTCCCTCCCAGCTCTCGGTAGGGAGATGTGAACAGTGTCTTGTTGTTTGCCCAAAAATGTGAACTGTCTGGCAGGGAGCTCAGGGGGGCAAAAACATGGACCAACTGTGGGTCCCTGTGGATCGGATTGGGAAACACTGCGGTAGAGGATGCCTAAGCACGCCAAAACCCCGGAATATATCCTAAGCACTGTGTTTTTTGGCTTATACTATTCATTCCTCTTTAGAAAGTTTAGGCACCTTGAAATAAGAAAAAGAAATCACATTTCTAGTACTATAAAGATGAGTGCATGCTGGGTGATTTTTGTGACTGAATTGCATTTTTCTGGAATTGTACAAAAACAATGGGAGCAGATGTGAAAAGTGTGTGTGCGCGAGTGAATTTGCAGGGGGGGCCTTTGTCCACTCCCGTTAGAGAGAGGCACACTAATAGGGGGGAGCACCCACAGGAATGCTTACTGCCAAAATGTAAACGCTCTAAACACTGCACAGTGGCTCTTTAGGGGGACATAATCTTCCCATCCCGCAGTGGAGGGGTGCACGTGTGTGATGGCACGGCTCGCTGTGTGCGCGTGTGTCGGGGACTGGAGTAAGTCGGTGGCGATATGCCCGCCCCGGGGCCACCAGCAGTAATGGCTACAGCAGCTTGGCAGACTCGGCAAGCAGAGGCCGCCGTGGCTGCTGGGCCCCCCCTGATAAAGCCACTCTTGTGTTTTGTGCCTGTTTCCGGGGCAAGACGCCGCGGCACAGAAATTAATTTGTGCTGTCAAGTTGGGCGGCAGAGCTTTGAGGTGGGCCGGCCAATCCAATTTGCCGCACATGTTATTAGGCTGGGGAATAAAGGAGGAGACCGTAAAACAATGCCGGCCCGCGTGGTTCTGCACAGGCTCGATGCCTGAGCTGCCATTCCCTTAGCTGTGCGCCAGCCGCTCTTGTGCAATGGCGAAAGCCTCGTGCGGTCAGGCTCTGTCCTTTTCTGGGTCACACGCCTCCCGCCAGAAGATAAGCGGCCATCAGCGATTAGTAATAATTATCCTGGATTGATCCTCTTTTGTTCGCTCCATTTGCTCGGCCTTGGACATCCTTGGGGGGGCAGCAGAGTGGAGGGGAAGAGCTAGGGGGTTAATGATGTGAGATCAGAGATGATGGATGCCAGTATACATGGAGGTTGGTGGCAGAGGTCAGAGAGTCTTTGAAGTCGACAGTGACAGGGTTACTGTATGTGTGTCTGCTACTGCCTGGCTCAACCCAAAGGAAGCCAATCAGGTAGTCGAGGGGAGTGATTTACAGCACATAAGCCCTTCCACCATGGGTTTCAAAGCCATGGCTGGTGGGTAACTTTATGGAGAGCACAGGTATCTTAAAACAGCGAGCTTTTTAATGGAGCCTTGTTTCTCCTTGTTTCCTTCTGTGCCCCTCCCGGGCCGTCTGACATGTACTTGGGACGAGTCTCCCCCCCCCCCCCCACATCTCTAGAGTTGTCATTGTTTTAATCGAACCACAATGAGACGGTGCCATAAATCTCCAAAGAAGCGATGGACCAGTATAAATTTGGAAGCCCCCTGCAGTGGGCATGATTGATCGGGCTCTGTTTGCACGCGTGAAGCTCGCCGGGGGGGGTTGACTTTGGTGTGGATGGGGCAACCAACCATTGAGCCACCACTTAGACTTGTGAGGCTATTGGAAAAGAGGAGTGAGATGCTGCGGAAATGAGGCCGCTCATCACCGCCTCATAACAAACACAAACAAAAGTGCGTGGGGGGGGGGGGGGATCAAGCGGCCGCAAAGCAGCGGAGCTCCGGATCACTGCTCTGCTAATGAAGGTTAATCACGGTTCACCGCGGCAAATACCACGACTGCCGCACCCTTTATCACGCCGGCACCGCAATACGACAAGCAAACCTGCAGAATGCATTATCATTGAAAATAATTGGAATCACTACCATAAATAATATTGTTCATATACTGTCATAAATATAATGAAGGTCATTGGTTGAAATCTCGTGGCCAGCAGAGTGATGTCACTGTTAACCCCACTTAACCCCAGTTGCTCCAGCGAATGTCGGACTTGCTGAGCTCCACTTGTACATCACTTTGGACATAAGCATATGCTAAACAAGTAAATGTATGTTTAATTCTATGTCGTGACATAGTGGTCCCATGATATTTATACTCTGTGCTATTTTGGGGGAGCGTGTGCTGGCGGTGGCCAGTTGCCAGACCATGACATTGTCTGGGGAGGGATGTGATGAGGAAGAGGCCAGTTTCCTCCCCCCCTCCGGAAAGAATGCACGTTCACCCACCATCCAGTCCCTGTTGCCCCCACGGCTCTGAATACAAAACCCATCCTGAAGAGGAATTAGAGCTTGGTGGTGTTAGCATCCATGAAATAATTAATTTGCCCATTACCGGCATTTGGTCGTTTATCTTTATAATAAGATCATTTGGAGTCATTTGGAATCCACAGTGCTTGCATTTTTAAATGGCCATAATTAGATTTTGCTCTATGTTTTGCTGTAGTTGATGGAAAATATACTTAAGATCTATTGTACTGATTGTATAAATAGGCTGCATTCTTTCAGCCCGATATTAGGAATTCCATTACATCTAAATGGTTTTTACACCCTCTGTTAGCTTCCTGTGGGCCCTGGAGACCCTGATCTTGAGTTGGAACAATTCCACATTCCCTTTGTCTTTCCATTCGCCTCCATCTGTAGTCAACGGTTGTTCGCTTATCGCCATGGGTAACCTGTGCCAGCAGCCTCCTTGTGACTCTTGGAATGCCAAAGATCTATGGACTGCCATAACTGCATTCTTCTTCAGTCATTCATTTGCGTCTTTATTAGAATTTTGCAATTTTATGCAGAAGAACATTAATTTTTTTGCCAAAGCATTTAACATCAAAGGGTAATTCATGTCTTTAACTACTGTGCCACCTGCTGGAAGCTGGAAGATTTGGTGATGAGCATATAAATTTTGTAATGCATGTGGAATTTTACTGATGGTGGCCATTATTTCATACTTAATTTATATGTACCTATCTGGCCTCATATTTGGTCTGTGCAGCGCAGAACACAGAAAGCATAAATATTTATATGATGCCCAAGAATACAAAACAAAGAGGTTGCAGAGTCACAGAGAGACATAGAGATGCATGCGGAGCAAGTACACAGCAAGTACACAGCAAGTACACAGCAAGTACACAGCAATCACACAGCAATCACACAGCAATCACACACACACACACACACAGAGGAGTAAACGAGTGCAGTGCTAAATATATGGGGTGAGATTCCTCCGTCCTGCGCACCTGCTCAGCTTCTGCTGTGCGCTGGAGGGCCGATGGCCTTTAAAAGGAAGCGAACGCATTGTGGACCTGAATTAAAAACAGCCACAGGGTCTGTCACTCAGCGCCCCAACAGATAAGGTTAAATGGGTTAAGAGGAACAAGGACTGCGGGATCTTAAATCCGCCGCGCGCGCGTGTGTGTGTCTGTGGTATGTGTTTATGAGTGTCCCGCCTCTCCTGTGGTGACCCATCTCTCTTTGTCTGCTGCCTGAATGTTGCCAGTAGCTGCCAGAAATGTTGCACCTTGAGTAGGTTGAGAACTCTGGGTATGCACTTGTGCCACTGTGCCACCCTTAAACCTGGCTGCATTAAATTTCCACAAAAGGGGCCAGAATTGTGGCTAAAACATTCAAGCATAAGGATGGGCCACGTTGTTGTACCTTTGCACTGTGTTGCCAGACCATAATATGCAGCTGTGGCAATGGGCCAAGCTTTGAATTGGAAAATAATGCAAAATTGAAAAATGTAAAAATGTTTGCCAGGAAACTTCAGAGCTCTGCTTCTTTGGAGGGAAGAAAGAGGACCGGCCAGTGAAACCCTACTGATGTCAGGAGAGCTTTGTGCGAGCTTGCGGGACTTTTTAACTCTGTGTGAAGGTTGTTTTATTTTGGTCTGGGTGGTGCATCATGGGATATCCCCGGGGGGTGTAATGTCAGAGAGGCACGATTGCTGTTAAAGGGGGCGGGTGCTCCTCCTCGTTAGGAATGAACCTGACGGCTTTCGCTGTCCCTCTGTATGTCTGGTCCTGATTTGACATTAAAGTTTTATTTCTGGCGAGGGCCCGATGTTGGGAGTGGAGAAGGGGATCCGTTTCAGTTGAGGGGAGCCTGGGGGAATGTGGGAGTGGGGGTTGGGGTGGGTGTCAAACCTGGGAGTGTGCCCTTTTCAACTGTGCCAGGTGTTACTGTTTAACATGACAGCTGACAAACTACCGAAACGGTACGGCATTCAACCTGCGCGGTAATAAAGCGGGGGCCGGCTCCTGGCCCGTTAAGCACTCCCCCCCCCCGCTCGTGTGGGTTGGCCGGATCTGGCGAGTGCTGGGGTAATACCTGCCGATACAGATTCTGTTTTGCATTCTGCTCATGATGAACCTTTAGAAGAGTTTATGAAGCAAATGATTGAAAACAGCATTAATTAATGATTAAATGTTAACATGTTGCTTATTTGATGTTTTTTTCTATCCATGTAAATCCCTTCCTCAAGGACTCCTCCTGGGCCTTATAAACTAGAGAGTGGCCTTTTCTTAGCCTATTTTTCTAATCAAATGCTGCTTTTTATCAAATCAACAAATCTCTCAGACAACATGTAGAAGCAGCCATATCCCCCTGCCCCCCTGGGGACTTGTGCAACAGTTTAATCCAGCTGCCACAGATACTGCCACGGTCTTATTTTGCGCGTGCAGATGTATCATCGGTAGCCCCTGCACATCAATTGCTGTAGCAAGAGCTTGAATAATTTGATTTCTGTTCCGTCCTTGGTGGAGATGTGGTGATTCCGGGCCGCACGCTGCCTCCCGAAGAGAGTTTTACCACAGGAAGTCGGAGGAAGGAGGAAGACGGGAGGCGTTAATATGTCAAGCTCTGTGAACTGTCGCATGAGCGCATCCGTTAAGGGCTCTCCTTCCCGTGCCGTTTGAAGCTGGCTTAATGAGGCTCCACCCTGAAACTGGCACCTCCAAAGGCCCGTAGGCCCGACACCAGGGAAGGCAGCCACGTGCTGGGCTGCCTCCTGTCCGTGCTGAACCCGTGGATCATTAGGCAACTGGACCCCTCCCAAAACCCCACCCCAGAGAGAGATTAGGTGGCCAAATGAAAAGACGTGGTTTGAATTAGCAATGTCGCAGTCACAGTCAGCTGTAACTCGTCCTCCCCATTACTCAAGGCCCCTCGGCTTCCCCTTAGCAGGCACCCACAGCCCATGTGACCATCCTCCCACACAGCTTCACCTGTCGTCATGCTGACACGGCAACATCTCACCATCTCCAGCATCTTTTAAAGCAGGCGTGGCAGACGTAGTGTTTTCGGTGCCGTTCACGGCAGCCGGCCGCGTTCACGCCTCGGCTTGTAGACGCAGGCTTCGGGCACTTGTGCAGGCCCACGTCTTGTCAGGCCGGTTCAGGTGCGGAGATGTCGCTGCGGGTTTGCCAGGACTCACAGCCAGAGCCCCGTGCGAGTGATCGCTGTGCTGCCGGCTCCAGCCGACTCATGGCTCTGTCACGGCCAGTAGAGGCAGATCGACATAGACAGCCCCCCCCCCCAGCTACACTTCTAACGCCTGTCTCTCAGGACAGGGGACCCGATCCTCAGTCGATGCCCCAACGATCGGCTTGCTTCGCCTCACCTTATCTTGCTGCCTTCAGCACGGTAATGATCTTGAGCCCCCCTATTCGGTGTGGGGACGTTGCCTGTCAGCCGTATTGTCAGCGATGGAGTTCCAGATAAAACAGAGGTGGAGGGGTCAGGCGCCGACACATATGCATGTGTGTGTGTCTGTGCGAGTGTGTGTGTACACGCTGTTGCCAAACAGCATCTCACATGGCATTTCCTAGGCTTATATCAGCCTGTGTACGGCTCATGAAAATGTTTATGAAATGACTGTCAGACGCCAGCGGTAATCTTGTTTGAGAAACAGTGTCAGGCTGCAGAACAGCATTAATGAAAGGTGCTGTCTGCCTGCCCCTGCAGCCCCTCACTCCCCGCTTTCCCTGTTTGTTTCCCCACAGTTCAATTTCGTGGGGAGGATCCTGGGGCCACGTGGCCTGACAGCAAAGCAGCTGGAGGCCGAGACGGGCTGCAAGATCATGGTACGAGGGAAGGGCTCCATGAGGGACAAGAAGAAGGTGAGAGCGCCACCTGGCAGCATGGAGGGCACCTGCCATGTGTTTAGGGATCTGAGCCAGGGCACAGCAATCTATCACACTGTTGTCTGGCAGGAAAGGCCTGTGTCTTACCTTAAGATCCAGTGATGGAACAGCAGGGCTGTAAGGCCTGGATTGGGGCTGGCCCTCTCTCTGTCCTGCAGGGGGCCAGATGATGATGGCTAAAAGCCAGAAGGTAGAGAAGCGATCATGTCCTCAGCGGCCTGGGAATGAGAGAGACTGTACTTTATTCTAATTAACCCAGGCCCCATCAGCGGGGCAACTGGTGAAACCTGCCTCCCACTGTCCCCCTCCCCCCCAGTAAAATAATTAGCTACAGTGGTGATGTGTCTGGGACGATTGTTTGTAACATGAAAGCGTTCATATTTACTGTTAATGTTTTTTTTGTAGTATAGTTTCCCAGCTCTGTAACGCCTTTATACTTTGAAAAAGAAAGGCGTTTCCTTTGAAATGCAATATGAGTAACGAATGTGACTGGTTCATGGCCCCCTCCTAGTCCCTGGGGGCCCTTCTGCGATGTCGCTCCAAGCTGTCAGTGCTTGGCCCGATCCAGCCCGTCCCAGCCCGGCACCTTCTATCACTGGGAAGGACGGCATGTCCTCTGAGTCGGAATGCGCACACGGGATTCCGGGGCGAGCGCTGGTGGGGGCGTCTACTAAAAAACAGACGACAGGTGTTCAAACATTGTCTTTGGCCCAAGATGTGTGCGTGTCACAGTTGGGGGGTGGGGCGGGGGGGTTCGCCAGTCATATCTACCAAGCTGAACATACTGCTCCAACACGCCCCACCGGCAGGGAATTCGGCACAGGGTGGGGTCAAGGGGGGTCGTAAATGGTACTCCATCTCCTTCTGAAGCGCACGTGCTCGCATCCCACCCAAGTGCACGTTTATTATGACAGGAAGAGCCGGGAAGAGACACCGCACCACGGGCAGCCGTGAGACTCCTTTAAAAAATAATGAGCTGCATTTTTTGAAGCTGATTTTTGTTTTTTTGGTCCCCCTCCCCCCCATCTGTTTTAACTCTGCACCTTGGCGGGAAGGTCCTCAGCCAGCCGCTGTGCATGATAATGGGCTGTGTCCGGAGCACCGCACAGCTCGCCGTTTAGCGTTAGCGGCCGCTAGCTGACGTGCCGCACGCTTCGCCCGCTGCCTCGCTAACCGGCTCTGACAGGAGGGCGTCGCCACCGCTGCCTGCCTCTGGCAGACCATCTATTTGATTATTCCAGAACAGGTCTGTACCCTTGTCCTTCGTGAAATGTGCTGCGCCGCACACGGAATCCTTAAGCGTCACCGAGGCCGGCCGACCCCGCTAATGGAAGCAGCTCGCGCCCAGGTAGATAAAGGCGCACCGATTTCCCAGGGTTATCGTCCTCCGCTGGGCTGTGGGGAAGAGGAAGATAATGCCTGTCACCCACGCTCTCATCTGCACTGGGTAAAGTGTCTAATCCCAGCGTTTAAGAGTCTTGCCCGGCATGACGAGTAACTGAGAGTTTTTTTTATATATCTGGATGTCAGGAAACAAAAGGGATCCAGCTGGGGGTTTGGGGGCCACTGAGGGGTGCTGGATTGTCTGAGCGTGGGCCCGGCTGCTGCCCGCCCACCCTGATCCCAGTGTGCTTGTCCCAGCCTGGCCATGCAGCCTGCTTCTTGCAGCGATGTTATGGAGGGGAACTCTGCCCAGTTATCTTCATTAATTCCGCATCCGTGAGCATCGCTGATGGAAATGGTGTGCCAGGCCTTCTGCCAGGTGGGGCGGGTGGGGGCTGACTCTGTTGTTGCCGTGTACACCCCACGGCCCCCACCCCACGCACACACATCTGGAGCTTCCGACCACACTCCTGTCCCCGAATGAGTATGTGGAAGCACACACACACACTGACACGCCATTAAACCACACACAGAAAAGACCGGCCCTTACACGCATGCACACACAAAGGCGGCAGGTCTTCACTGTCATCCATGCGGACAAACACCCCCCCACCCGGCGCCACACTGACAGCTCCCCGCTCCTGCACATCTGCCCTTCCCGCGTATTCCGGAACAGCTCGCCTTTAATCGAACACAATGTGATTCCCTCTCTCCGCGTTAATTTTAGCCGCGTAATAAGCGCTTGCCGCGCCGCCTGTGTGGAAGCGGGGAGCCTTAAAGCGAGCGCTGCTGAGGGGCGAAGCGACGAGCCGCAGCCTCCCCGCGGCTGACATCATCATTTTGTGACAATGGCTGTCGGAGGACGCGCTGTTCTCGGCGAGACCCACTCTGCTCCGACCCGCGCAGTTATTATGGCTGTCACCGCCGCTTTGCCCCCCCGCCCTGACCGATACCACTGCGTGGGACAGACGTACTGTACCTTAGCGATGTCGCTACGGCGACATGCGGGGCGGCATTTAGCGGGAGAGGCGGCGCCCCTCGAACCCATTACCGCGCGGATTTACAGTCCCGCGCTTTCAGTTTTATCGCTGCCTTCCTCAGAGGCGCTGAGAGACGCCGCCGCCTTTTACGGGGGCGGGATGAGCTCGAAACTGCGACATGTGGGCGCGGACGGCATCGACGCCCGATCCGCTCGCCTTCGGCCGGCGCGTCTCGTCTGTGTCTTGGCGCGCGCGGGACCGCGAGGAAGCGGCCGCTCGCCGTCACGCGGTCAGCTCGCGGTGGCGCGCGTGAGTAAATATTTTGACAGCTGGGATTGTCGGCGCGGCGCGCGCAGCCGGTCGCCGGGAATGCGGTCCTGTCAGTCTGTCACCTGAGGTTCATTACTCATCAGTTGCATTAGTCACTGTCCCGCTGCATCCCTAAGCGCGCTCGCAGGCGCAGATGCGCCGCTTTCTGTTTGGGTTGGCTTGCGAGATTGTTTGTTTGTGTACAGCCTGGGTGTCTCCTCAGCAAAGGAGATGTTCCTACAAAGCTATCAGCAGCGAGATGAAACGGCTCTTAATGTGTCTCTCTTTTTTTAACGATATTGACGTTTTTTTTCATCGCTTGCCTGTAAGTCGAAGTTAGAGTCGACTAGAAGTCCCCACAGACATATCGAAAGCCCATGTAAGTGTGTCCGTTTTCGTGAATCGACACACCCCCCTCCACCATCTGCCCCACAAGCAGAATTCCTATATATTTTTCTGCAAAACCCTCAAAGAAGGTGCTCAGATGTGAAGGGGACCCTGGTGACGAGGACGCCGTCGGGACATTGTCATTCCGGGGAGCAAACCTCATCACCCCGGAGCGTGCAGACGAGAGCACAAGGGCACGGCCCGGGGCGGGCGTTCTCACGAGCTCCGGGGGGTTTAATGAACTGTGCTATTGTTTAGTTGCTTAGCAGAGTGGTTTATTGTGTTATTGGGAGATAAAACCGTTCTTCACCGTGCTGAAGAACGTGGGGTGACCTTAGCTGGAGTGCCTCGACGTGCTGAAGTCTTCACACACTTCAGGTCCACTTCTTGCCAGTTTCTCTTTCAGACCTGTGGTACAAGGAGCCTCTGTAAGTGAGGTGGTCTGTACCATTTACTTAGGGGTGGGGGAAACTAAAATTTCCTGCCCATTAGGTTTACCCATTAATACATACTGGGGAGGAGGCTTGGAGCAGCACAGGGCACATGGCTGGGTACACCCCATGCAGGTTGCTTTAAAATTGAAAATGTTGGGACCCTTAGATGTCCCAGCATTACATTGTGTCTCCATCACCCATGTGTGAAATTTACCAGGGTTACCGACCTAAGGGGCAGCCATCTTTTCCTACAGTGCAGTCATTTTAAACATGGAAGAGGCGGATACGCCCCGATGTGAGACACAGCAGATTGAATTTTTGGACCTTAGTATTGGGGGGTTTGCCTGTCTACATCTGTGAACACTTATTGTATTTTTGTTTCTCCCAATGTGTCCCAGCGCCCCCCCCCCACACACACACAAGCAGTGCGCCATTGACAAACAGGAATCCCTGGACAGCATCCCCTCTTCCTCTTTGCAGACTGTATCCAATTAGCCGTGTGTATCTCATGTCATCTTTGCTACGGTCTCAAACTTGTTTTTTTTTCTTTTCCTTCTTCCTCTTTGTTGGGACTTCTTGTCCTCTAGGGGATTTCATTACCTTGGCTGAGATTACGAAAGAAACGGGGGGTGGATTTATGGTAATTGATTATCCTCTAGTGCCACTGTTGTTCGTGTCTGAGGGTGGGGTGGGGGGGGCAGTAAACAAAGGCTTTATTTAAAGGCATGGCACCATTTAAAAGGCTGGTATTTTTCTTGCAGGGGAACGTCACCTAGACAACGTTTCTGTCATTTGCTATTGGGGGTGGGGGTGATCCTGTACTGTTAGATGGATGGCTACCTGCTGCCAGATGTAGTGCTTGTCACAGTTATAGCTCTTTGGCTTGTTCTCCGGCATTATCAATGGTGTGCCGGAGGGTGAGTTGGGTCTTCAGTGCCAGTTGGCGGGGTGGTGACAAGGGGCGGGGGGTTAGTTCTTTAGCTGCTGAGTGTGGTCAGTGTCAGGTGAACGGTGAGGTTGTGTGATCAGCAGAGATCTCGTTTTGTTTTGACTTGGCCGCTTCGTTAAGGGGCGGACGATTGAGAGGCAATCTGGGCTCTTTTTTTTGAGAGGTTTATTTTTAATTAAGTCCTCTGAGAGGTATGGGGAGCTTCTGAGTCCACAGTGATGACGTTCGGCTTCACGGTTGTCCATCAAGGTCCATCTCCCTTCTCAGACCCAGAATGCTTAAAGAAAACCCCCGGAAACAAGTCGGGGAAAGATGTTCGGCTTTAAAAATGCAGCCGGCGTTGTCATTGTTTTTTATCGCTTCTGCATGCCAGAACGCGGCATTTTGGAATATCACACTTGAAGTATTCGTTACACCACTGCCGTTTCTAAAATTACGGAAGGAACCTGCCTTTTTTAAATTGCGTAAGATGGAGCGCCGCGGCGCCAAGCATGTTGCCGGCGGATCCTCGGCGTGAATCTGCATAAATATAAGGCTCCCCGTCATGTTTCCCGGCCCGCCATCATCCCGGCTGCTGCCACCTGGCCGTCGCCACGATAAACGCTGAACATGCACGACTGGGCGGGACCTGCGGGGAGCCGCGGTGCCGGCAGAACCGGCGCAGTCCGAATGTCTGCATCTGATGGAGAACCTGACCGAGCCGCAGCACCACAAAAAATGCCACTTACATTTCGCTAAGAAAGAAAGCGGGGGGGGGGGTCGGTCCCCAGCCAGTCTGGACAACCGGTGGCATCTGTTTCATGTTCCCGATCTTTTTTCTGGCCATGCTTTTGTATAACTGCCAGCAACCCCCCCACCCCTCTCCCGCCTCTCTCTCTCCCCCCCACAAGCTGCCTGATGAGCTGCGGCGGCTGGTTCGAGCCGCGGGTTGCCGGATCGGTGGGGAGGGTTTAAGCAGATCTACTAGCTGGCTCTTCTCTTCGTCTTACATGTGCCTTTATTTCCCCGGTGGGCCTGTAACTGGGGGGGGGGGGCGTGATGGAATCGCTCACAGTTCCCCTTCAGAGTTCAGCGTCCGCCTCTCCCTCAGAAATGCGGCTAATACACCAAGGTCAGCACGAGGCCGTAAAGGTGATGACGCGCACCGCGCCTTTTTCGAGCAATGTTGCCGGGCAGTCGGCAACCGGGCGAGACAAAGAACAACTCATCTGGATCTGGAGGACTGCGGGAAGTTGCTCACTGCTGAACTGCAGGGTTTTCCAAATAGAAATTTGTGGCCCGATATCGATGGGAAAGTGCCCAAGCAATATCGATCAGCAACGTTGCTCAAAAATTGTCCCTGTGTATTGTCACCCTTATACGGTCAGATGGCCCAAGATGGCGGCCACTGTTCACGTCAGTGTCTGGACTGTTTGGGAGACACAGCTACTACTACACATTAACAAACTGTGTTTCGACATAAATGTATTCATACACAGAACAATTATTTAGCCTCATATAATCTCAGGTGGCCAGCGTGATGGCTCACACTTCCAGGGTGGAGGGTTGAAGTTCCCCCCAAACTGCTGCGTGGGTTTCTCCCTGTCGTTTGTGATGCAGTTAGGCTATTGGACATCCCTAAATCGCCAGTGGTGTGTGTCGGTATACACGTGTCCTCCAGGCTGCCCCGCAACCCCAAATAGCAAGAGCTGTTGGAAGATGCATGGATCCACGTTGCTGAAAGAATTGGGGCCGTTTCACATTTCCGTTACCAAGCTGCTATTGTTCCTGGCGTTTTGTTTCCGGATGGTTCCACCTGGCAGCAGTGTTGTTCTGCTCCGGCTCCCAGTCTCGAGGTCGGCTGATGTCGCCGGTCGGTGGTGGACCACCATTCAGGCCGATTTGATGTCTGTGTCTCATTGATTGGTGGCTGGTTAGCCATTAGCCGACACCCCCCCCCACCTGTAAAGGCTTCAGTTCTCCATCCTGTACATTTCATAGCTTCTTAAATAGAAAACTGATGCTATATTTTACAGATGTTATTGACCATCCCAGATGCTAGAGATCTCTCCGTTATAAAAATGGCAACTGTACCTGCAGTTATATTCTGTGTGTTGTATGTGTTATCTGTGGGGGAGGAGCTTGCTGAAAGAGGGAATACTGCCGGGCTGCGGCCATTTAAGGTTCTTAGAGGGTGATCATGCTTTTGTGTTCCCAGGAGGAGCAGAACCGGGGGAAGCCAAACTGGGAACACCTGAACGAAGACCTCCACGTACTCATCACGGTGGAGGATGCCCAAAATCGGGCCGAAATCAAGCTCAAGAGGGCTGTAGAGGAAGTCAGGAAGCTACTGGTGCCCGCGGTGAGTACTTCTATGCATCGCGATGATGGGGCAGATGGAGAGAGGAGGGCAGCCTGGTCAGAAGGAGCTGCCGCGATACAGCTGACCGTGCCAATACTGCAGACGCCCGCCCTCAACCGGCAGTGCCGGCGAGCAGGGGGGCGGCGCTCGTGAGAGACATGGCATGCCCCCCGGGTGGGCGTGGGGTGCGACAGACAGGTTTATCTCTGCCGTCTGAATGCCGTGAGCCTTTCCATTAGCGAGAGTGGCTCTGTGACGACACCCCAGCATCTTTCATATGCGCTGGAGGTCTGTTGCAGCTGAAATGTGTTAGATGGACCGCAGGTTATTATTAGAATATACATTTTTATGAGAGCTATATAATAAAATCAGTGCGGGAGAAGCTGCCCTTTAAAACCAATTATCATAAATAGCACAGTCCAGAGGGCCTCGTGCGTTATCGCAGGACGTCAACTGGCAGAAAGCGCCGGAACCTCTGCCAGAGTCTGGCCGTCCCCAGCACCGGGCTGGGTTTTTATTTTTTTTTAATGTTGCTTCCCTGACAACAGAAATGGGCGCCTTTCTGCTGAGCCGCCGCTTTCCATTTCGGCCGCCTTGACGTCACGGCCAGGAAGCGAGAGACACCAGCAAAAAGAGGGAAGTTCCTCGGGAAATAGCGATTCCGGGGAAATCGCTGGCCCTTGTGGTGGCGTGCCGGAGCCCGTGGCTCCCCGCTCACGAGTCCGGAAATCAACCGGGACGGTCAGCGAAGGCACCAGCCGGCCAGGGTCCTCCCGATAACAGATTCGCTCACGTCTTTTCACTGATTAAGTTCGGTGTAAAATAGCGAGAATGTGTCAGCTGCGTGTTTTTTCCCTACAGGAATCCGCAGCCTTGCACATAATGGGTTTAATTTTCTCCGTGCAGTTTATTCATCCTAGGGTGAAAAAAAAGCCCTGCCAGGGAAATTGCTCTTATTTATTGAGATAGTGGGCAGATGAATTTCCTGGATGTTTATGAAGGCTTGACATCTTTCTTGGAGGATTTTGAAGGATTTATTTTTTTTTGCCACTGGAAAAAAACAGGCAATGAGATGAGACGTGTAATTCCACGCATGTAGTGCTGCATAATTTAATGCGAGTTATGCATCCTTCTCCACACACAAGGAGCATTCTGCCCCACTCAGCGATAGCTTTTGACTTTGCATGTAAAGGACAGTCATGCTCGCACACAGACTCTAATGCAGCAGCAATGACTGGCCTTAATTGATTTTGTTATGCGGGTGGATGGATGGCGAGCGCGGGACAGGGGGGTCACGCCGCAGGTCCCCCCTTGCAGGGTCGCGTCGAGTCGGCAGGTGTGTCTCCCATGGCAACGGCTCTTGGCAGGCCTGTCAGAGAGAGGAGACGCATGGGCGTCACAGACGTGGATGCGCGTTACTATAACTACGTCCCGCTCTGGTTCAGCTGTGACACGCTGGCTGTCTGCGTTCACGGAGGCGTGCTCCTCTGTCATTTTTATCATTGGCTTCGGCTTGGCCCTGTCTGCTGTCACAGCTGCCTTTCACAACGGTACCTTGTTTGTGGAACAAGGTCCAGTGCCATGCACACCCCCCCCCCCCAACAGAAATAAACATCCTCACGATCGAGATATACATGTGATGGTCAGACATTGGATATAAATACAGGAACAGGATATCGACATGAGGAATTCCCGCAGTCTTGTTGTAATTGGTCATGTGACCTCCCCAGCGCTTTGGTAGAATGTCAGGGTGTTTAAATAAAGGCTTAGTGTTGGCTTGAGGGCAGTCATACATCCCAGTGGGCTGTCACGGTAACGGCACCCAGGGGACCTTCACCAAGCCTCTGCTGGAGGCTGCTATGGTTACAGTGTTTCTGGGAACTCCCATGAGCTTTTTAATGGTATCACTGAAGAGGTGCTACAGTGCCATCCCACTGAGTTGTGAGGCTCGCATGCCAAACCGCATGGAGGTGCTAGTGTCCTGCCTGCTGCCACAGTAACCGCATCCCGGGTATCGTCACCAGGAAAAAGTCTCCAGAGCTGCCCGGGACTGGCATTCGAAGCCTCTCCCTCCCACTGGGCACAGCTGGAGCCTGCAGTGAAAGGGAACGCCACGTCAGATCACAGGATTTAGGGTTTGTGTTCCGAGATAGAGGATCCATTACATTCATTGTAACGTTCGTCCCCATGGGAAGATGGAGAGATGGTGCGCAATCGCGAGCCTACCACTGTGCTGCCTTGGGCCCCCCAAATCAGCGAATAGGCTCTTCTGAAATTTAGATGCAGATTGAAGGCGCCATGTCACAGGGCACAGTGTGAATGGGGACCTGCGGCTGGGGCGGGGTAGGGGACCTGTGGCTGGGGCGG
>JAODKN010000111.1:1008668-1019666 GCA_026774425.1 Petrocephalus zakoni
GTAGGTGGTACCATGATTTGTTTTGCTAATCAATCAAAAGCGTGCAGGGAGCGGGGGGCGGTGGAGGGGAGGGGGGGATGAAAAGCCCGGCTCTTTGTGCTCGTCCCCATCTGTTCTCTGCGAGCCACAATGGGCTCCCTCTTGCATGACATGTTTTTCTGCTGCTCCGTCTTCGCGGGTGCGAGGGAACCAGGCGGGGATCCAAAAGAGAGGAGCCCTGCCTGTGAATGGGGCGGGGGGGAGGGGGGGGCGCTGAAGAATACAGATGCTTTTTGGACCATCTCTTTCCTTTCTCGCATTTATCTCGAGCCCTGTAACACAGAGCGCTTAGGTTACTGAGCTTGGATACGGCCCCACAAATCCGTGGCAACACTCGGTGCAGCCAAACAATGTTCCCGCAGCCTTCCCGAGGCGCTCTGGGAATACTGAACTGCAGCGTGGACGGTGGTGGCATCGGCTGCGGCGGACGCCGGCCATCACTACTTCCCCAGAGTTTGTTTCTCGTGGCCGGAAGTAAACGCGGCCGGGCAGGGGACATGGGCCGCGCTCGGGCGCCAGAGCGGGGCTTTCCGATTCGCCCGCGATAAGCTGGGTTCCTGAAGCTCGCGGGGAACAGCTGTCAGATAAATATGAAATGCGAGGCTGGGAGGAATGAGTTCCCTCACTGGGAAACAACACACTGCGGGAATCCAGCCGGCCCAGAGCGGCAATGAACTCACGTGTGTGGGGGGGGGCGTACATGTGTGAACAACGGGGAGTTCTTTGGTGGTCACATGAGTAGTCGCCCAGGTCTTTGAGGCCCAAATACCATCAAAAGGCTCTTTGTTTACAGCTGGAGTGTGGAAATCCTGAGCCTGCCTTTCTTGTGCGTGCCGGGGTAATGCGCACTGCTGGAGCTCCCGCCCCACCCCACCCGAACTCAGAGAGGGTCTCTGATAGGGAACGGTCACCACCCCAGTCCCCACCCACATACACAATGCTGAGTTTTTATGGTTTTTGTTGCATTGTTCATTATAGTGTGCGCAGCCGACACAGCGAACTGCACTCGCCAGTGCAGGTAACGGGAATGACGAGCGTAACTGCCCTGCCCTTCTCGAAAGAGTGCGGGGGTTTGACACGGAATGAGGTGGCCGGCTGGGGGGGGGGGGGTCGCCTTGGCAACCAGCTGGGCCTTCTTTGGGAACAGGAGCCATGTGACTGACATGCCCCTTGAACGAAGGCCTTAGTTCTTTACTTAATTCAGCTGTTTTGCAATAGAGACGGTGAATGCAAAGGCCCAGCTGAAGCAGGGACTCCTCACTCGGGGTGGCCTCGGGGGGGGGGGACTACCAGGTGGCAAGGTGCCGATTCTCATTCTCATGTTATATATAGCACGATTAACCCGGTAGCCTCAATTCAGCTTTATTCAAATAAAGTCTTTAAGAAATGTCAGCTTTGAAAAGAAAAAAATAAAATCCTACCTGGAGAAAACGTCTTCCCTCAAATGCCAGTCTTTTTTTTTTTACTGTGGTTTTTACTTTTAGCAGGAAGTCGACAACGTGTCACTTCCCCTTTTAAAGGTCGTCGTCCCCGCATGTGACATTTCTGTTTCACGTTGCGAAAATAGGAATTGAGATGCTTTCCTAACAAGTCGCGTTGAATAATGCACCCGGGCCCTAATTGAATTAACATTTTGCTGCAGAGAGCGCAGCAGCCCGCGTCTTTACAGTGATTTACTTGCCTTAATCGGACGATGGCTCGATTCCTCAAATCAAGCTTATGGCTCTAAAGCACCGAGCAAGACGGGCAAACCTCTGAATCTCGAAGGCACGTCTTACATATTAAAATATGAAATAAAAAAAACAAAACAGTCTGCCTCGGCTCATAGACTCGCGCTATAATGGAAGCTTATTCCCGGTCTGCAGTAAACATCATCACAGCGAATGGTATTTCAAAATAACAGTGATTCAAGGGTAGAGTCATTCCTGGATTTGAATATTGCATTCATTAACATTACGTGAGTATAATCCACCGAAGGGTGGTTTAGTTGCAGAGAAGCACTGTTTCGCTCGTCTGAACTGTGTTGTATATTTGTGGGGTTCATCTTCCACTCCGTGGCTTATGGACTTTACCTTCCTCCCCGACCTTCCGGAATCACCCAGTGGAGGCCGTCCATAGCTCCTCTGTGGGGGTTCCAGCATCCTGCCCATTAGATCATCACGGTCATATCCTGCCTAGAGCTTATGTCCGCTAACTTGTTTCCTCCTCACCGCTGGGCAGCTCCTTCTCCCCGCAGCCCATAACTCACCCCTGGGGCGGTTCTTCAAAGTCCTTCTCAGCCCTGGGGTGGGTGTTCTCCCGTAGGGGTTGATGCTTAATATGCGGGTATCAGATGGACTATGTGACATTTACCCTCAAAGGCATTTTGGTCTGAGGATGATGTTAGCATCCTTCCTCAAACCCCAGAGTTAGATCACAGCTGCAAACACTCCAAAAGCATAATGATGTGTAGTGAGTCGGCCTGTTCGTTTCCAAGCTGTTCAGGACCAAAAGTGGCGACTCCGTGGTAACAGACGACAACACAACACAAAAAAAAAATGGTCAGATGAGAAGACTGGCGTTTTATCTTTACGGCTATGAGGGGCAGGCTTGTCGAGGGGAGACACTGGAGCTGTCTCTGCAGATCAGAGGGGCTGATGGACGGTATTTAGGGATACGAGGGCCCGTGTTTCCCAGACGGGATAATGGCTGATGGGAAAACAGGGCCTGCGAGCAGGATGTGCCACGAGGCGCACGGATAAGCAGTCATGTCAGTGTTCACAGCACAGCCGTGCTCTCCTCATTTCTTTGCATATAAGACCACATAAGGGCATGATCCCAAATGTACCTTGGACACGGGTCCGAACACAGGCGTTGACCCAGAGACCCGAAAGCATTGGTTTGAGGGGATGCCCCCGAACGCCTCCCCATGAAGACAGACTGTGTGTCTGTACACCCAGAGCAGAACTGTGTTAGTGTGTTAAATGAACAGTTCTTTGCAAATTCTCCCACAGGGGGTGACCACTGGGTCCGAACCGCAGAATAAAATGTGGTGATTTCTCAGTTCATTAAAGGCTAATACCATCAGCAGGACATGGCTGTTCATGAAGGGCCTTCCTTTACCTCCTGGTGCATTTTAGCTCTCTTCCAAGCAATGTGGTGTCATTAATGTCATATTGGGGGTTTCCTGTAGAGGCCACGTTGACCAGCTTGGGGTGAGCTTCGTCCCTCAGCTTCACATTGTCGGCAGGCGAAAGACGGCACCAGCTAACGCGAAACGAAAGATACTAAAGATAACAGCAGCTAAAGTGAGACTTCTGTAGATAAGAGAGAGTTTAAGCACTATACAGTAGAGTCTGTCCAGGGAGCTCTGTTTATGCCTAGCCCAGCGCCTCCGTGTCTTCACAGCCCCCCGTAACCGGCAGAGCAAATTAAGGTCACGCTTGACGGAAACCCGCTTATTAGCATGTGGCGCTGGTGTGGCATCCTGCCGGACCAGGAACACAGCCGGCTTTATTCAGAGCCAATTAACGTGGAAGCTGGTCTCGCCAAGCCCGGGGCAGAGAGAGAGCAATCCTGAAGGATCAGGCGGGATCCGCGTCGCTGCCCGCCGTCCCCTTTCCCTGACCTGCTGTGATTTTCCCATCCTGAATTCCTTCACACGCACACATACAGACTAGGATGACTTTGGATGCAGTTCACCTCCCCCTGCCCTGTTCCGGACAAGCAGGAAAGGATTCTGCACACCCAAAACTGTTCTCAAAATAACCCAGTATCTAATTTTAACCTTCATTTATTTTGCACGCATACAAAATAAAGAAGAGAGGGATTTCCTCGATCATTAGGGTGTTTTCCTACACAGTCCTTCGGAAGCTCCAGACAGCTGTTTGCATGACATTCTGTGTCACTGATCCTGTCATCTGAGGACCCCAAACTTAAGGTGAGCATTTATGACACCTGCCCAAGGCTGGAAAAAGCTTTCAGGAACTCGAGAAGCATTTCAAGACATCTTCAGGCTGTGACCAAGTCCTGGTGGGTGTTTGGTGCCAGATTGTACATTTAGTGGATAATTAGTTTATTAGGCCACCAGCTGTCTGGACATGACACGTGTGGCAGATATATGGCGGCTGTATGCAGCTTGCCAGGCCTGCTGGGTGACGTTCTGCCCCCCTGCCCTTCTTCATTCTTTCTTGCATTTCCACAGATCCTCACGCATCCGTGACAGATCTGGAAACACCCAATACGACACAACATCTTATCGATAAATCCTCGTGGTTCACCTCTGTCCAATAGGCTGGTCTTCATCACTATAGCAGCGACTGTGAGCACCAGCTAAAAAAACAAGGTTGTTTGCACATGCATATTTAACGAGCATTTATTTAATTAGACAGCCAATTAAAAGAGGCGGCAGTCAAATTTGCATACATATTTGGATTAAGATTCATCGACGCTCATAAAAAGCCATTAGAGGCATAACGTCCGGCGAGATGTTGTGTCTGCAGGTGTGCGGTGCTAAAAGAGACAGGCCGCCACACATCCAATCACGGCACGATTATCGGCGTCTTCCTCAGCACAGAGCTCCAAAGCCTCTGTGATCCCTGGGATAAAGAGATGCTTGTAGTTTTGGGAGCCTCAAAGTGACGACCGTGATCTCACCCCTACACCATGTGCGGCGTTTGGGTTCATGCCACGGTTCACGCTCTGCGTCCTATCTACTGCCAGTGGGGGCCACATCAGAGCTGTGGAATGGGGTGGAGGACACGGGGTGAATCTCAGTACCATGAACACAAAGACCATACTTATGGTCTTCATCCTGGTATTGCTAACCTTTCCAAGGATGAAATTGGGGAGCAGTGAATCATGGGATTGCTCGTTTGGTGAGGATACAATCGATGTATCCTTGATATTTGGGACGGAGCAAGACCAAGATCCGGGGATCTTTGGGGGTCCTCTGTACTTCTGTTCTTAGTTTTGGAACTGGTCTTCGGCGATGAACGATGATGTAAAACAGGTACACAAGAACATAAGTACGGTCACGTACCGTTACTGAGATTCACCCACGGTGTCTCCCTGCTGGTCTAGGTGGGGACCTCACTTATCGAAACATCTCACTTTGATGACCTCATCTAGGTAGTGATGCATCAGCCATGTTTCCTTTTTCTGGAAGCCTAGTTCCGACCCCACTGAGTCATCCTGTGTCACCGGACCGGTTTATCCAACCCGGGGCAACTTGCTCGGCACCACACCAGTCACAGAGACGGGCATGACCAGCCCCAGCAGTCTCGTGCTCGGAAAGGGCACGGCAGTTTCGGAGCCAGTGCCGCGGGAACGACTTCCCTTTATGCCAAAAATATACCTCAGGGCCCGGTCCAGAACAGCCAGAAATGGAGCCTGACCCACCATTCCGGACAGGAAGCTCCTCAGGACCATTCACCCCGTCAGCCCTTTAGAGGGACAGGCATGTTTCATCAGACGGCAAGGCCGTGGTGAGGCATGTGTCGCCCGCGGTCACAGAGCGCTGGAGACATCATCGGGCAGCCGACCGGGCTGGCGAGCGCTCAGGCCTCGCTTAATTAGGGGAATGAGCGGGGAAAGGCTATCGCTTATGGGGACTGCATCTGACATCCGCAGCACGCAATACGGCCGTCCGGCCAGCCTACATTATGGTCCCCGGCCTTTTCAGAGCAAGAGTGAGAGGGATGAACTTTAAATGCCCACCTCACGGCGCGGAGGGGGGGGGGGGCGGGGGTAGGGGCAGATAATAGAAAATAATGCAAAAAGAAGGATGATATTGGACGGCTTTATCGCCTTGAGCTTTCTGCATTCAGCTTAAATTGACCTTATTGACGTTTACTGCCCGTGCCGTTAGCCGGGCGAAATACACGCAGATGCCGTGCCCCCCGTCCTGAGCTTGTGTGTGTGTGAGAGCGAGAGAGAGAGAGAGAGGGGGAGGGGGAGGGAGGGAACAGGCGAGGGCTTGAGAAGGGCGGCACGTGGATGTGAAGGATGTGGAGGACAAAGAGGCTACAGGGGACATGAGTCACATCAAAGACGGAGATGAGGAGATATGGGGTGAGGAAGATGGAGGGGCAGGGGAGCGTGACCCAGCGCATGCTCGGCACGGGGGGTAGCTTCGTTTCGGGGGGAGCCGGAGTTAATTGGGGGCAGGTGTGAGGCTGCCGCCCGGGCCTCCTCAGCCGGCTGGACTGACAGGCACCTGTGACGCGTCGCTCGATAAGCTTCCACACGCCAGTCTCCGAGCAGGACCGCGGCGGGGGGGAGCGTTCTGTGACAACACAGTGACACTTACTGGCTGTGATGTGCAACTGCAGCTCATCCCCACCCCCCTTCCTACCCCACTCCAAACGCTCCGCTTCTGGCCAGCTCGCGGCTCCTCACCTCCTCAGTCTGTGTCAGGTGACATTTGGCTGACGAGTATCATATGATAGCATTCTTCTGCTGCCCCCACCCCACCCAGACACTGCTGCATTTCTCTAGGCATTAAAAACCGTGGCCCAAGGGCAAAAAAACAATTTATCGATCCCGAGCAATTAGGACTGATTTACTGGTGCGGTAATGTATTCTGTCCCCCGACTACGCCGCCCGCTATTCCTTTAAATCATCTTCTCTGCAGATATTTGTTTTATTTATTTTTTTTGTGAAGAACGAATTGAACAATACCGTCGTAAAGCTCCCGTTCGGGTAAAAAAAAACAAACGTTTCCTGCACGTTCGCATTAAGGTACGGCCGCAGCGCGTCCTCGCTGTCACGGACGCAGTGCTGGCTCCACGCGGCCGGGAGAATACGGCTGAATCCCTTGAGGCCAGCTGTGTGTCCGCAGTGACAGAGGGGTGAGCGTGTGGAATGGCCGGCCAGTCAGGCATGCAGAAACTCTATGGTGTATCGCAGCTGGAGGACTATGTAGATGAGGCTGAGCCTGAGGGTGGAGGCTTAAGGTGAATAAGCCTTTAAGCAGGGAGCGTGACGAAAGGCCCTCTGCCTCTCTCAGAGCCCCTCCTGTTTGTTTACCTCTCAGCTGCCCATGGCGACAGGGAACCGCGCGCCGCTGGCTGTCAGGTTAGCGGCCGCTCGGTGACACCGAGTGACACCGAGTGACACCGGCAGCAATACCGGTGGCTTCTCCCATGACGCCATCTTCTCCCCTCAGGCGGAGGGAGAGGACAGCCTGAAGAAGATGCAGCTGATGGAGCTGGCCATCCTCAACGGCACGTACCGGGACGCCAACATCAAGTCACGTAAGCGCTGCGGCGGCAGGCCGCTCTTTTCCCCCTCCAAACCCGAGCTGGGGCAAGCAGGTGCAGGAAGGCGGGAGGCGGCACAGAACTGGCAATGGGAGTAACCGTCGTCTGCTTAAAATACGAGAGGAGACCACGTTTCTCCTCAAGAGACATACTGACAGTTTATAGAGGCACATTTATTTTAACATCCCGTGGGAAGGGTGCGGACCTGTGGCATTTTGACACAGTTCCTGAACCTGCCATCACGTTGACCTTTAACCCCGAGGACACTCTAGATGAGATGAAAATGCGAGGTGTCTTCAAGGGTCCCCTTATATCGTATTTATAATCTCTCCTTGAGTTGTATGTGACTGTGTTGTAGCCTTTGGGTACGCGTCCAGGGCACTGGGGCAATTTTCTTAAGATTTCGTTTCAGTTCCGCCATGGTTCCTCGCGGCGATGCATGTGTGAGGCGGACTCAGCTAGCGTTATCTTCACGGAGAGGGCTGCTACTGCTTAATTGGTCTGGGGATTTGATGAATAATTGAAATCCCTGCAGTTTAGGAAACCTTTTCAAACCCGATTTGAGGAGAGACGTGAAAAGCTCAACAAGCACGTCCTGACATCTCCGGACTCATACGAGCTGGTCTCACATACCGAGCTGGTCTCACATACCGAGCTGGTCTCACATACCGGGCCAGGGAGTGTGTCTTATGTGTGCGGACATGGCCGTGTCCGCTTGGGCAAGGTCAATAACTGCACCACCAAAATACCCCCTGAGGCAGCTAGTATTCTGTTAAAAGCCTTAATGGCGGGAAGGTTGGTTCATTTTAAAGTAAATGTTAATGACTCTTTAAGTCATTATGTTTGTAGACTAATTACTAATTAGACTTATGTATATTTAACTAATGAGATATAGCCATTAGCTAATTGTTTAATTGAAAGCCAATTGATAATACAAGTCATTGAAAAGACCTTAATCAAACACATTTGGTTGGATTGGTGACCCTCACCAGTATATTGTACAGCAGCCACTGGTTACATCCATGCCGATTTGTTGAGAGGTTATAGGTGAAGAAGCAGGTGGGCAAGCTTTGACTGCAGTGATGTGTGAAAGGCTTAGGTGTGACTGCACCCAGGTAGAGAAGCTCCTACTCTGACTGCATGGAGGTGTAGAAGCTCCTGCTCAGACTGCAGTGAGGTGTAGAAGTTCCTGCTCAGACTGCAGTGAGGTGTAGAAGCTCCTGCTCTGACTGCAGTGTGGTGTAGAAGCTCTTGCTCAGACTGCAGTGAGGTGTAGAAGCGCCTGCTCTGACTGCATGGAGATGTTAAAGGCCCTGTTCTGACTGCACTGAGGTATAGAAGCTCCTGCTGTGGCTGCAGTGAGGTGTTAAAGGTCTTGTTCTGACTGCAGTGAGGTGTAGAGCTCCAGCTCAGACTGCAGTGAAGTGTTGAAGCTCCTGATCTGACTGCAGTGAAGTGTTGATGCTCCTGATCTGACTGCAGTGAGGTGTTGAAGCTCCTGATCTGACTGCAGTGAAGTGTTGAAGCTCCTGATCTGACTGCAGTGAGGTGTTAAAGTTCCTGTTCAGACTGCAGTGAGGTGTAGAAGCTTCTCTTTTGACTTTATTAAGGTGTAGAACGCCCTGTTCTGACTACAGTAAGGTGTAGAAGGCCCAGTTCTGACTGCATTGCAGTGCCCCTTCTCTGACTGCAGTGAGGTATAGAAGCTTTTGTTCTGACTGCAGTGAGGTGTAGAAGGCCCAGCTCTAGCTGCAGTGAGGTGTAGAAGCTCCAGTTCTGAATGCAGGTCTGAGGTACAGAAGGCCCTGCGCTGTCTGTAGTGAGGTTTCGAACCTCCTGTTGTGACTGCAGTGAGGTTGCATCTGGAAATCAGGGGCCTCATTTATCAAAGTTGCCAGAAATGTGCATGTGCAACTTTTTACTTGAAACCCTGGGTTTATCAAAAAAAAACTTGACAGAAAGAAATACATATTTTTATGAAGTCAGGAGAACTATGCAACATTTTGGACTAATCGAGAAAAGGTGACAGATTGTAAAACAAGGAACTGCAAGTAAATCAGCGAAATGACAATTCACATCGCCGGTCTGTGCCTTGCCCCCGAAAAAACATTACATCCAAAAATGTCAGCTGGGATGTATTTTAATTATTTAATTATTTTATTGTACTTTGCTGGGATTCCGTTTATTTGAGCCATGCAACGACTATTTATTTGCCTTGAAGAAATGTATTTTCCATTTAAATACTGTGTTTTATCACCTTTTCCCATTAATTGAAAATATCTGTAATTGTCACTGGTTGCACTAAATGTGAATCAGTCAAAGGTGTCACTTTCAGGTCCAGAAAGTAAAAATCCAGACCAGGATTTTGTTTCAACCACACAGTCACAGAGTGCTCAACTAGTTGGTTGAAACAAAATCCTAGTCTGGATTTTTTACTTTCTGGACCTGAAATTGACAACTTCGGAATCAGACATTGGTATGCTTAGATCTGCAGATAATAATGATAATGATAATGATAATATTCTTGATAGTGAAGGATTGGAAGGGAATGAGTTTTCTTGGAGCACTTTTCATGGATTACTTATTTGGTTACTGTTTGCACTATGTGTAATGTCAATGGCTGTGGGTGAACCGGCGAACATAACTACATCTTGCAGCGCTGTCCTGTTTTTCTAATGAATTCGGGGCATTTGACTGCACTGACATTGAGATAAGGGCACCTCAAAACAAATTAAAGTTTGTGTATCAAATGCAGAACAGTACAGCATAGAGCAAGACCGTGCAGACAATGAAATGCGTGCTAATTAAGCCCCCTTTGTCAGTCAGAAGCCATTCCATTCTATTAATGCACAAGTAATTTGTGATGCTGACATTGACAAATATAGTGGCTCTGTGGTCTGGGTCACCTTATGATTCATTCATTTGGAGTTTCAAGCACCACATCATGTTCTCCCGACTGCTCAGGCACAGCACCATGTAATGGTATGTTTAGGTTTGAGGGTGAAGATGAGGAGTTGGCCCTTGATAGTGGCACTCACACTGGCAATGTGCACAGTCACTCATTTCCTTCGCTCTGTATTCAGATCCGACCATTTTTTTATTTGTAGAGCTGATGGAATTTACTGCCGCGGTGATCTGCTGCCATCCAACACACTTTTAAAAAAAATTTATTATCATTGTACATAGTACAAGTGCACAGACAACAAAATGCAGTTTGGCATCTAATCTGAAAGTGCAAAATAGTGCAAGAGTGCTAGAAATGCCAGTACAATATATACATATCTACGTCTGTACGTTTTTTACTTGTGATAAATGTTATTAGGCCCGCAAGTGTAACATTTTGTCATGCCTCTACCTCACAGTGTTTCAAATTCCTCTTCTTTATTGTTCATTTCCAGTCTCTATGGTCAGGCTTCGCAACCAGAGATGCTTTATTTGCGTATTATATGAGCCTACAACTCATTTGCTTTGACTATTTATGGTTATTTTCGCGTGGCAGCCGGGAGGGATCTCAGGCTGGTGCACGTACACAGATTGGCAGTCATTAGAAGGGGAAATGTCCGTGTGCCAGGCTTGACAAACCTGATTTCTTTTCGGTGTATTTATTTTCCTTTTCATGCGTACGCATTTTTTCCACAATTAAGTTTGCGCACATTTTGATAAACGAGGCCCCAGGCCACTTCTCACTGTTGACTGATTTGCTCTGAGCTGTGCGGTC
>JAODKN010000111.1:1020431-1031661 GCA_026774425.1 Petrocephalus zakoni
TTCTTTATTGTTCATTTCCAGTCTCTATGGTCAGGCTTCGCAACCAGAGATGCTTTATTTGCGTATTATATGAGCCTGCAACTCATTTGCTTTGACTATTAATGGTTATTTTCGGGTGGCAGCCGGGAGGGATCTCAGGCTGGTGCACGTACACAGATTGGCAGTCATTAGAAGAGGAAATGTCCGTGCGCCAGGCTTGACAAACCTGATTTCTTTTCTGTGTATTTATTTTCCTTTTCATGCGTACGCATTTTTTCCACAATGAAGTTTGCGCACATTTTGATAAACGAGGCCCCAGGCCACTTCTCACTGTTGACTGATTTGCTCTGAGCTGTGCGGTCCATGCATTCGACTAACGGTGCCTCTGTTTGTCCCCCCCACCCCGTACCCACCCACCTCTCTCTCTGGCCCCTCTTCTCCTCTCCCCGCCCCGCCCTTCCCGGGTTTTTGGGCCCACCACAGCTGCCCTTGCCTTTTCTCTCGCAGCGACCGCCCAGGCGCCCCGCCTTGTCGCCGGCCCTGCCCCAGTCCTGCCCCCCGCCGCCCTGCGCACCCCTGCCCCCGCCGGCCCCACCATAATGCCCCTGATCAGGCAGATCCAAACAGTCATGCCCAACGGGACACCCCATCCCGCTGCTACCCTGGTGCCCCCGGGGCCCGAGCCGGGCCTCATCTACGCACCCTACGAATACCCGTACACGCTGGCCCCCGCCACCTCCCTCCTGGAATACCCCATCGACTCCAGCGGGGTGTTAGGTAAGCACGCCGACCTCCCGCCCACATGTCCCTGCCAGGGTTCCGTGACTGGCCCCCCGCGGTGGGACCCCATATCGCTCTGAGGCGCCCCCCGCCCACCCCATTAGGGACGGCGTCCTCACTACAGCGCTGGACTGACCTCACGTGAAAACGTACACGGCAGACTTAAAAAAAAATAAATAAATAAAAATGCTAATGCCACCCTTTTAAAAAATGCACCGCTCATAAAAAGCCTTTTAAGGAGCGGGAGGGTAAATGAATGGGCAGTCAAGGGCTCCCAGACAGGGGTAAATTAATAAGAGGAGGCAGTCGGAGCCCCGCCCACGGCCCGAGCAGCCAGCGCCGCCGTGCGATTTCAGCGGCCTAGAGCGCCGCAGAGGCCGGCCGGGTGATGGCCCATGGCATAGAGGAGACGTGTGTCTCCATGACAATTTTTAAGATGTGTATAGCTGGTGGTCTGTTTGTGTGTGTGTGTGTGTGTGTGTGTGTGTCTGTGTGGGGGGGGGGGGTGGCTGTGACAGGAAGATGGGCCACGGTGCTGAGCGACGATTTCACTGTTCTCTCTCTTGTGTGACCTGTACAGCGTCCTCAAAGGCTGAAGACCTGCCCGTGTACTTTGGGTTGCACACCTGTCACTTTCCCATCACAGTGCAGCGGGGAGAGCCCTCGTCCAGGGCTCCCTTTTAAAGACAAAAAACCCTGCCCCCACCTCCCCAGGCCCCCCCACTGTGTAGCGCAGGCAGCGGACCGGCCTGCCCAACCCCGACACACAAACTAAAGCTAAAGCGAAGCTCCTTCCCTGTAGAGTCTACAGGTTCTTCTTTCATTAAGTGAATTGTGATTTTTCTTTTTTTTTTTAATCTGTATCTGATGTAAACAGCAAAAAAAGAAAAAGAACTGAGCCTGGAAGCACGGCTGTCGCTCCCCTGGGGTGTGCCCAGAGGGCAGGGCATCAGTGGGGGTAACATGAGGACCGTGAGGGGGCAGTAGGGGCAGTACTGTCCCATGAGGGTGGTGGGAGCGGTCTGGGGCCGGGGCGACCTTGTAGAGAGGTGTGTGTTGCTTTTCCGAAGACCGACACTCCAGGCACTAATTTGCGTTCCCTTCCTTTATTCTTTAGGTGTGGCTTTCCCCACGAAGGGCTAAAAGCTTTCAAGGATGGTCTTACTGAACCCTCATCCGGTCTGAGTGTTAACACTTGCTTTTGTTTCACAGCTGCCTTTAATGACAAAACAGTGAGTTCGGCCTAGCAGTCAGTCAGACAGCCCCGCCCCACGTTTACAAAAGCCACGCCCCCAGCACCCCCCCCCTTTCCCCCCAGGGGGCGTCGCCCCACCTCCATCACAGATGCGCGTTTACCGCGTGACCTGAGCGGACTGTTCCGCTGACTGCTATGTTTTTTGGTTAAAAAAAAAAAAAAAGACTGAAAAAAAGAGAGAAAATTCTGTCAGGCTTTACTAATCACTTAATTCGTAGCCATTTGTTTCTGCTTATGGGTGTGATACTTGAGATTTGCTACTGCATTCGTGCCTAAATGCTCTCATTCCTGAGCCTGTTCAGAAAAACCATCAGTATTATATTTAAAAATATTAACTGGAAAGACAGCCCCACCCCGTGCTCTGAAAAAGTGAGTAGTAAAGTAATATTTGCCTGTATCTAATGTCAGTAATACTGTACAAGGGGTTACACCACAGCGGATCCATCTGGTTAAGGCAGCTCAACATGCTGACCTGCCTGCTACTATGTTGGAAATCCTTCATCGATGTACTCTTTGGAAAGTACTATTGTGCCTTAACTTGTAATTTTTTTCTTATTTACATAATTTGTTAGATGTTTTTTGGTCATTTTTTATAAAAAAAAATCTGCTGTTTGTTGAAAAACTGACTGTTCATAAGACTTGTGTAGGATGAATGATCTAACTTTTGTTTTGGTAATGTTGCAATCTAAGCAGGTGCGGTGACTACTAAGGTTCGAAGGCACGAAATGCGGGTCCATCCCTACCAAAGGGTGGTGTCCGCTGACCGAGGTTAGTTTAGTTTCATGTTTATCCTGAGTGCAACTCACTGTCGGTCTAGACCTGTCTCTGCGACCCGCGTGCACGCTCTCCGGCACTGTTAACCCGCACACCGGGACATGTGGTCCGTGTTGTAAAGCCACCCCTCCACCCCACCCCACGCCTACACACTCCAATCCAATCCAACCCCACTCCATGCCACCCTTTCAGAACTGATGGCGCCCAGTATTACCAGACACAAGGAACTGGATTTATTATACCCATATATCACAAGTGTTGTTGAAACAATGACCACAATATGTAAGCACCCTCACCTATACACATATACACACATACATGCACACCCCTGCTTTTAAAATGGAATGGTACATTCCTTTCAGTTCCATTATTTTGATGACCATGTGACTCTTTCATGCTGTTAATGAAGGATAATGGACTCCCTATATCAGTATTTTAACCCCCCCCCCCCCTTGTGAAAAAAATAACACTTTAGTCTTCACGTTTTGGTCATACGGTTTATGAATAGGTCATTTTTTTATGTCAGTGTGTATTTATTTGTTCTCAGAATTCAATTACTTTGATGTGACTTTGCGTAAATAGGACTTATTTCGATTAGCCCACTTGAGTGTATGTATAATTACAGACCACGTACGCCATATTGACAGATTTGAGGCAAGACCTGTTTGGCGTTCAAGCCTAAAGTGGACTGCATTTCTCAAATTGTACCTCAGTCGATAGCGAGTCATTTTGATGGCGGAATTGAGCACTTCCACTGCTGTGAGAGAGATTGCAGGCCGTAGGTGCGTCTCTCTCACACACACACACACACACACACACGCACGCATGCGCGCGTGAGGAGAAGAATGAAAAGAGCTGGGAATTGTACACAGCGCTTAACGTGTTCTGGCCAGTTTGCGACGAGGGGCACCCAGGGTGTCATGTGGGCAGTGTGCAGTGGCGGCCGCTAGGACAGGCGGGTCGGTGCCTGTGTGAGGTATCCTTACCGGCTCTCGCGTAGATATAAACAGCTATCATCTGCAGCCTTATTATGTCAAGTACAGACGAACAGGAACTAAAAGATGCATCATCGCCGCTTCTCGCGGAGACCCCCGCACTCGCTCTCGGCTACATCCCAGCTACGGCTCAGAAATGTTACGTTTCTTACACTGGATTAGAATTCTGTTTCCTTCCTGTGAACCACCTCCTGTGAAAAGACTCAAAAATCTGAAGATCTGTCTTCCTGCTCGGCTACACTCCTCACACACAGACACGTGCGCGCGCACACACACACACATAAGCATGCGGTGATATTCAGCAAATCTGTTCTGGGCACAGGCCCAATTCTACCACAGCAGAACCCGCACAGCCCACAGCGGAGAATGTGATTCGTTCTAATTCATTCATCCTACTGAGGAAGTCGAAATTCCAACCTACGGATAATTAAATGTGAAATACAGCGAAACAGAGTGAAGAGTGAACAGTTTTTCACTTGCTTATTGTAGCTGTATACACAATAAGTACAGAAGCGAACAGCTGTGACAGTGAATGAACCTTCAGTCCTTCTCTCCCTTCTTTGTCCCTCTTAAACCCTTAGACCCAGATGTAATGTGCCTCCTATCCCGAGCGCTAAAAATAGACCTTAAAAGTGACACGCTTACCCTGAATCCCTATAACTGTTCCTACAGAGGCGTTTCCAGGTGGCTCCTATGCCAGCAGCTTGGGTCGTTTCGGTAAGACGAGTTCAGCTCTTTGGGAGCGGACGGGTTGAAAGTCAAAACGAAGGAGATCCGGGCCGACGTAGACGTGTAGTTTAAGAAAAGGCGAGCGCTGTTTTTGGGTTGTAGCTGGAGCCCTTTGCCGTGAAGTCGTCACATTCAGACTCAAAGTCTGAAAATCCAAAGTTTTTTTTTTTTACTATATTGTTTATTTGTTTACTTATGCAATATTCATTTGCGCATAACCTTGACCAATAGAGACTCTTTCATTTTGAAAGAAATATTGGCATTTAAAAGGTTTTATCTCTTTTTGGTTGCACTTTACACGTTTACGCAGCAATTTTTAAAACGGTTCGAAGTTAACATAGGCATAACCCGCCAGATTATTCTTAGGGATACAAGCAAAGGGTTTTATTAGCATATATACATACTGGGCCTAAGGGATTGAAGACGACACCATTTACAATTACAAAAAGCACTGTAGCAAAGCGCTCTTTTGAAAAAAATGCACGCCGCAGTCCTGACAGAAGCAGTGAGTACAGAGATTCTATGAGCACACTCACCAATGAAGGTTTTATCGTAATACCGTGCCGAGAACTCTGGCTGCACTGAGCAGGATTTTAGTACCGTGTTACTAAGAGGTAAGACTTTAATATGTAACGACTGCAGACTAAGTTGACCCCAGTAACAGGCAGCGCTGACTAAATTAACTGAAAATGAACAGCACGTCTTGAAATTGCACAACTTTTGAAACCTGTGTGTGACAGACTGGGGGCCTCTGTCAGAGGAAGGAAGGGGGGGCAGGTGTACGGAAGGTGTAAGAGGCTATGCTACTTTACCATTGAAATCACTGTAAAAATGCCTCGATCAGTGAAAATAATGAGACATAAAAAAACAAGTAAAAAGTACAGCACTGCATTTTCTTTGAACATTTTTTATCAAGATGCAGTGCTGCTCTTATGTTTGCTTGGAGATTGAAGTTTGCTGTCAGGTAACAATAAAAATGCAATGGCAGGTTTAAGATGCAGTCCCTACATCAAGGATCTCCAGAACTCTTGAGTCTGTAGGTGCAGGGTAAGCATGGTGAGGGAGGGGGAGGGTGTCAGAAAATAGCATGAAGACCCCCTAGATCCAAAAAAATATATATCCACCAGTGTCTGCATATTTACAGACTTTCAATCTGGTAAAGTACGTTGGCCTTGTTCATTTGTACACCTGAAGGACTTCCCTTTGTATGAAAGTAAAGGAACGGCACGGCACAAGTCCGATTTTGCACTGAAACATGAAAAACATCTTCATCTCCTCTGCCTTGGTCAGACAAGTGATGCGCAGAACAGAACCTCAGAATAAATACCTAAACATACTGCGAGAAGCTGCAGTCTTAAAGTCTTAAACTGACCACTGTGGAGTGAAGACATTGTAGGGTCCACTTCGTGGATGAGATGTGACCAGACAGGAAATGCATTAAGTTCATATTCCACTTGAGAACTTTGTTTTTTTTTATTATTATTATTTTTTATGGTTTACAGTAAGCTTCTTTTCTGTTCTGTTTTGTTTTTGTTTGTTTCTTTTTGTTTTGCAAAGAAAATAGTATATACCAGTGGCTTCTTAAAAAAAAGTATATAAATATATATATAAAAAATATAATGCAGGAATGTATATGAAATGTCAGATTTTATTGTATTTGCAAAGAAATAGCAATGATATTCTAGAGGGCTATTTGTAGGAAAGAAAAATATGAGACATAGCAACATTATAGGAGCATTTAGAGAATTTCCTATATTTTTGAATATACTTTAGGGCTTTATACAAATGACAGGACTTTTCAGTGTTTATATGCAAGTGCTTTTTATATTATGTGTCCTGTGAAACTGTCAATAGTCTGCAGAGCTGAGGGCCTTGGCCATTTCTCAGCCTCGCGTCTGATCACTGTACTGCTATAGATACCCCATGTAGCATCGCTTCGTGTTACGAGGGCAAGACTTCCATGTTGTTGTAAATAGATCAAAACTACCTTGAAAGGCAATAAAATTTTATTGAGTAAAAAACCACAACGACTTGTTCGGACCATAAATTATTTTTCGCACAAGTGCTCCTCTTGGATTTTTTTTTCTCCCCGTTTCCCTCCAGATTCATCTGTTGTCATAACAACACATTGACATCCACCATCACTGCTGGCTTCACTGCTTGCACTTGCGAGAAACACTAATGCTTAATAGCAGTCAGGGAACAGCAGCAATTCTGACCCGGTCCAAATGTTTGTTTGTTTCCTCTCCTTCTCCAGTAGAACATTGCCAGAGTTCCTCCATTCACTTGACTGCTACTAACCATTAGCACAGTTACCATAGTTTTGCTTTTTATTTATTCTCTTTGTTGGTTCCTCTTCCTCTTTTTAACCCTTTACCTGTGGGGGTGGGCTGTCCGTCATAGGTGAAATCATGAAGGCCTCATGATTTTGCTTCATTAAGCAGATATTGTCCTGTGATCTCCCAGTATTCGTTGCTGTAATTAGTCATGTGGTCATCCAGCCGTCACTAGCTGAAACTAATCTCCTCTCTATCTTTTTTCCTTTTGTTTCTTTTTTTTTCTCTCTTTTATTTTATTATTTTTTGTTTGTTTCCTAACCACCCAGCCGCCACCGGCAACTAACCTATGACCTTCTGACCTCTGAACTCTTCACCCAATGACGACCTGATCATTGCCCGCCTGCAGATCACTGCTCTGGTAAAACGCCTTCGCTTGCCTGTCTTGATCGCAGCAAGCTGGGGTACAGCTTGCCCACCTAACAAATCAACATAGCGACCCCCCCACCCACCCACCTCCCCCAGCAGCAACTTTGCTGTTTATTCCAGTTGGGCTGGAAAGCCCCGAAGACCTGCACTGAATAGTCGTAAAGCAATAAGGTCTAATTGTGCCCTGACCCCCCCAACCTCCACCTTCTGCCCCTCCAACACTTTGGCACACCCCACACCATGTCACCACCCCGCAGTGAGGAAGACACGAAGCGTGTTGGAGTTCTGTTGGCATCCCTCCTAGCTGAAGTTCCCCCTCCCTTCCTGGGCTGTCCCGGAGATCTCTGCTCATGGTAATGGAATTGGCTCTCAATGTACTGAGCTGTGATGAGGCCTCGTGCATGAACCTTTCTGGACGGCCAGTCTACCTGCGGATGGTGGGTAAGGGGGGGGGGGGGGCAACACGCTGATTCTCACACCTCATCTATGGGGGAAAGATGGAGCTTTGTGATATCCAGCTGGGACTGTCTGAACACCACCCAAGAGGAGAACGTCGGCTCGACCAGCCCTCCGAACACATCTCAAACTCCATGGGGGTGGGGAGCGGAGTGAGGACAGTTACACCTGGTGACAGCAAAGGTACATTAATCAAGGTTCCTGTTACATGGCAACTATTTTTTAAGAAGAACACCTTCCTTGTAAAAAAAAGTTTCCTTAAGGATGTAAAAGCCATGCTTGCCTGTCAGCTGTACACGTGTATTAAACTTGTAGATAAATGTATGACGTTGAAGACAAAAAACCCTGACGTAACAGGTAGATACTTTTATGACACAAGGGTGCTGGAGAAGAGAAAAAATATATTTTTAAAAAGTGTGCTTTTATACTTTCAAGTATTGTAAAGATGGGAAAAAATGAACAAAGAAACCCTTTATTGCATTGAAATAATCGTTTTCCTTTTGTGGATGGAGAAGTATTAAAGACCAAAACAGCCTTTTTTTTCTTTTGTTAAGCATTTAAGGTGAGAAACAATATTGTAAGTGCCTTACTTTACTCTCGGTCATTGAGTTTGAATGTCTCATCAGTTGGTTGTTTGACCAGGTCAATCAATGCCACCGTCTTTCCACACATAACGGAAACACCGCGAGTCAATTGTCAAGTTATTCTCCCGCCCGCTCGCCGTGGCACTCTAACCGAGATGAGAGCTCAGTCTGCCGTAAATTCCGCCTTTTCTCTAGTTCCCATTGCAGCACTTTTGGATACTCGAGGGGACGAGGCCAGAGTCAGGCGCTAACTGTCTGGCCTGTAAGTCCAGCTGGTCACCTGTGACAGGCAAATACAGAGGCTAGAACTTGCACCATGAAGACCAGGCAACGAGGGTGGCAATCTAAGTTCCTGTTGTCTGCGTGCTGCTCAAAATCTTAAATCCTGTTAGCTCCTCCAGGATTCTCCAAGTCCTGTATTTCCAATCCAATCTTCATAAGTCCAGCTCATGGTTTGTAGCAGGATTTGCTAAAGTTCACCTAAATATGCCGACAGGCGAGCCCAATGGGTTTGGATTGAATCCCACTGTGTAGAGATTTTGGAAGACCTTGGTCACACGTGACGCGTCAAAGTGGCTAAATTAAAGTCATAAAAAAGATATGCTGGGAAATATTAGGCTCTTGCACGTGGCGTTGCACGTGGCGTTGCACCACCCTACTCTGTATTGCATTATACTGTCACCCCCTCCAACTCCTTTATTTACTATGCAACAGGTTGGCCTTTAATTTTATGTACGGTGAGATTCTGTGTCACAAATTAGTCTTCCTGATTGATGCCTGATTTTGTTTGGTTCATCTTCAGTAATGATTGTGCAGTGTTACTTTGACAATACACATACATAAATGATTGATATTATTATTATTAGTAGTAGTAGTCGATTTATTTAGATGTTTTTACAAAATGAGTATTAGAATGAAGATCGTAATGGTATTTTTTGAAAGGTTTCTGATCAAACTGGGAGGGCGGGGGATCTGGAGTGCCCCGCTTGATGTTAGTGGGCGGGGAGGACAGGGACACAGAGCTCCTCTGTTTGGATGGCGGCTCGGAGGTGGAACCATTGTGAGTGAGGCTGTCCAATCGGATCATATCTGCCTTTATCCACTCACTCCATGTTAGTGTTGCATTAATATATCATATATATTTTTAATATATAGTTTTACTGATATAACCTTTTAGTTGAATTGTTTAATTAATTTCCCATGACTGATATGCCTGTGTGCAAAGCAAGTTTGTTATTATTATTATTATTTTATTTTTTTGTTATTATTTTGCTGGGTTTTGTAAAACAGCATAAACTTCACTCTCTGTACTAAATTGCAGATCCTGACCCCTGTTTTTGGGTAAATTCCAATTTATTGCTTACAGAACAACAACCTGTATGTATTTACAGCCATTGTTACGAGTTTATAATGTATTTTTGTATCTTATTTTATATGTATGTGATACAGTCTGATGACTTCTTTAAAAAATGAATCTGAACAACACAGAACACTGACAGCCCTGCAGATCTGAGATACTTTGGCCTAATTTCCTTTGCAGCAGCCGGCCTGGGTCCCTGTGCCGGGCCGGATTGTAATGAACACGTACATGTGTACTTTGTTTCTCACTTTTTTTATGTCGCTTGCGTTTTCTTCTGTCTTTCGGTTGTAAATTGTCCTTTATAACTAATAGTATTATTTTAATAAATGTCATAATACAAATACTAATACAAGCAGTCTTCTTTAATAACTTGGGACGGCTTAATCCGACATTTCATTAAAACATCATGCCTTAAAAAGTGAGATAACTAACAGGTCGCGAACCTAAAGCGACGTCAGTAATCTTAGTTTATGATTAGGCAGTATTGCCTTAATGAATAATTGATTAATTAATTAATAATTAATTTAAATTCCAGTAGAATGGTGAAGCAGCTGGCCGTTTCCCATAGCTGTGCAGAGCACCTACACTCCTGTGCGCTAATTTAAAACATCTGCTTATTAACTCATAACCCTTAATGAAGGAAATAAAAATCTCTCATCGCAAGGAGACCTGGGCAGCTGGCCCTAGGCCTTGCCGCCGACACCACGTGGGTCTGCCCTCCCGGGCTCCAGTCCCCTGATGTTTGGCAGGATCCCTTTATATGGCATTAGGACGGGTCACATTGTCACCCGCCCCCACCTCAGCGCCTGAGCTATATGATGTGACAGAGTGAAATGGTCAATTGTCTGTAGGAACAAGAGAGGAGAACGGGAGCCAGAGAACGTGACTCAGGATGCCGATCTCATCAGAAAGTACAAAAAAAAAATAAGAATCACTTCTTCTGTCTCATGTTTGGACCAGTGCTGGCTGGCTTTATCCTGACACCCTCAGGCGCCGTGCCAGTGCTCAACCCTCCAACCAGGAATCAGCCCTTGGCTGGGCCACCATGCCAGGCAGCGGGACCAGCTCCGTTTTGCTAAACTTATTCTAGCAAGTAACAGCATCGCGGATGAATCGCGGGATTAGCTTAATCAACAACCATTTTTTCGGCATTTAAGAGTGAACAGAAGGCGGATAAACCCTAATGAACGAGCCGCAGGCAAATCAATAGGTTCCCTTGTGCTGCTTAATGTCTGAGAGGTTTGTTATCTGGGATTGTGGGATTGCTATCTGCCGTTATCTCCACGGCTGCCAGACTGAGCAGAGTGATGCGCCAGTGACCTAGCGCCCCCCACCTGCCCCGTGCCCCAACTGCGAGGCAACTGCAAACCCGAAAAGCGTGACTCATGACCGTGTTTTTGTGGACGGGATTGGCGCCCTGTGCCTGTGAGAGTGCCCCTTTTTGTGGGCGGGGTTGGCGCCCTGTGCCTGTGAGAGTGCCCCTTTTTGTGGGCGGGGTTGGCGCCCTGTGCCTGTGAGAGTGCCCCTTTTTGTGGGCGGGATTGGCGCCCTGTGCCTGTGAGAGTGCCCCTTTTTGTGGGCGGGGTTGGCGCCCTGTGCCTGTGAGAGTGCCC
>JAODKN010000111.1:1044714-1058668 GCA_026774425.1 Petrocephalus zakoni
GGCCTTTTTAATTGCTTCCCCACACTGGAGAGAGTGGGACAAGGAAGCATCAACATACACACCAAGGTCTCTCTCATTTTGGAGGATGCTAGTCTTGTTTATGGAAGCCTCTCATGTGATCTCGCAGCAAGCTTTGTATCTTGCATTCTCATATCTTTCCAGTTGGCCCGTCAAGGGAACTAAAAAGTTTTACCAGGCATTTCCGGATAGCAGGGGGCCTGCACTCCTAACTGCTGCGATGTGGGAAGGTCCACTGTATTACACTGTTCGTATCAACAGGTTGAGCAGTTTTGTGCAGATTGTTTGACACAAAAGTGCAATTTATACAGTTGTAAAATGGTCTTTTGGCACCTCCATGCTACCATGCAGGTGCCACATTCGGAGCGCTGAATGGACTGAGGATGGGTTTAGTGGAGACCCGCGACATGGCCTGGTCCAAGCCCCGCAATGTACAGTAAGTACTGACCTGCCCGGCACTGAGCCAGCTTTTTACCTTTTCACCCTCCTTGCAGGTTTTTAATGTAAGGCCCCTGTCAGCAAAATGCAAATAATTAAGTTTTATAGCTCAGAAGGGAATCCTCTGCTAAAATTAGGTTTTCAAAGGTGGAATGAACTGTAGAAATTTGTGTCGTTTAACGAGACTACTGCTGTCGCAACATTTGTGTGATATTTCCCCGAAACTTGCAGTTTACAGGCGTTGCATTCAGTTTGACCACCAGGAGTCACTACTCCCTCAACTTTTCTTGAGCACATAAGTTGGTCCCAGTTCAGTAAAATATTCAGCTCTATATATGGGTAATGTGTGTTGAAAATAAGTGTGAGATAACAGTTGTTTGGACCCTGTGCTTTCTGATAATTGACAAGCATTCGATTGATATGGTTTTGGGGCAGAGTGTGGCTCAGCAGGTTAAGCTCTGTCCCTGTAATCGGAAGGTCGCTGGTTCAAACCCTTTAGCAAGGCCCTTAACTCCCTTAGCTCCCTGGGCTAACTCTCACAGCTAGAAGTCGGGTGGGAGGTGAGAAGAATATGATTTCCCCATGGGGATCAATAATTCAAAATCTGAAATAAAGGTAGTAGTCTTTAATAATTGACGTTACTATAAAACCACACCAGTCACGGGATAGGACACAAGCCTGGTGAATTTTGCAAGATTGTTACAAAACCTATTCGAGTCCCATGTTTAATCAGCCCACATTCACCTGCTTAGAATGCTGTCATTTGCTATGACTTGGCTAAACTGGCATTAACTTGGGTGTTTAAGTGGAGTTTGTTAAAGGTGAAAGACTTACGTATTTTATTTGGGTATAAGTGACATCATGCTTGGGATGATGATCCAAAATTCAAGTTTGTTGATTTGGTGTTAACACGTTAGGCGCCTCTGAAGTGTCAGGTTTTACTGTAATAAAAGAACGCAGTCAGGGCAGGCAGCATTTTGAAGGTTCAAGTCCTGGGACTGATTCTTAGCAAGGCACTTAACCTGAGCTATATATCATGCATGTAATGCATCAAAAATTATGAAGAGGTAAATTATGAACCATAAGATTTGGACTGAAGTGACAAAAGCTGACTGAAATGAGGAAGCTGGTAATTACCTGATAATTAGTAATTATTAGGTAATTAATAGTTTCCTTGTTTCAGTAAACTTTTGTTGTGTCTAGTCTCCCAGAAAGCCTGGATAATTTAGTATGTTTGCCAGGAAATCTAAGGCACTAGCTTGACAACAATGGTAAACTTAATTTCTGCACTTTGAGGTTTGAAACCTCACCAGCAATGTCTGAATTCTAATTAGAGGCTTATAGCTTTCCCTGTACTCCTCTGTGCCTGCTGTAACCAGCATGGCTGCTTATCCTTAGTGGCTAATTTAGAGGTAGCGGCTACATTTAAGTGTGTGATTGAGGTATAGAAGGAATGTGAGCTTATTCTATTGTTGCCTGTGCTGTAATTAGCTCTTCTGGAGCATGAAGCCAGCCAGTGCCTTTCCCCCCATGCTGTCTGCCACTAAGAGAAAGTACTATTGAAATTTCAGTGGCTTTGATCCAATAGTTTAGTGTGAGACAGAGAACAACTGTCTGATTTATGCACAACTGTGTGATTCGCATGGGCAGGTGAGCTGGGCTGCTGTTCATTAAGAGGCTTAAACTTAATTTAAGGGAGTTTCCTGCGATGAATCCTAAACAGTCAGCAGTCAGGCTTCGGCAATTACACTTCCCAAGGTCACAAAGGTCGTCGGCATCCGTCAGCCTGTCACGAACATTCTCAGTACCGTGTCCGGGCCCGATATCCCCCCCCCACCTCGCAAACACACCTGTGTTGACTCTCTTGCGGAGGCTCAAACGCAGCTTTGCACTGGAAGCCCAGCCACACAGCTCTCACGTCAGTTTCCCTTAAAGGTGATGATACACAGCAACATTTTGAGCAGCATTGCCCTGCAGTGCTGCCAGCCGCAAGCAAACGGCTGAGAGACGGGGCAACTAAGCACAGCAACGGACATTTGGAAGCAACCAATCAGAGAAGAACAAATGTTTCCAGGGGATAGACACTGCTAATACAGACGGTGAAACTGTTGCAGCTGTCACTGTTGTCTTGGGTTCAAAATCTATTTTACATTTCACATATAGTGCAACACTGAATGGATACAGTGGCCAAAAGATTATTTACCATCATTTTAGCATTTTGTGCCATGAAATGAAAATGAAAATCTGACTTTACCTCGGCATAGCTGAGTAAGGAGATTTTGGTACATACCGTGAATCTCAAACACTGGCGTTCCCTTTTTCAAATCCCGCATAATTAAAAGAAGATGGTAAAACGGGCTGATTCAACCCTAGACTTTTAGGTAGCATTCTTAACTACGCCCCAAAGTTGGCATACACCGGCGCACTTTCGGGCTGAGTGGGCCTTCAGTTTAGGGTCCGCGTGTGTGTGATGTTTTGCCTTCAGGCTCCGCGTGTAGTCGTGCTCCGTTTGTGCACCAGGACAAATAACACAAGGCTGTGATGTTACACGGACATTATCACAACTTTTCTTTTTTAAATTGATGAGCTGCCCTTCATTTATTAAAAGTGAATTAACGAGGCACAGTAGTGATCAAAATTAGAGAATGAGTGACATTTTGCAATTTACAAAATATAACTAAATGTAAGTAAATGTACTGCTTATCTGAATTCGCAGTTATCCTATCATGAATTGAAGATATGGTTTTAATCGTATTCTCTCGGTGAAGACTGTCCCCCATCACAAAATAAAAGTCTGTAACTCTTCGCTGAGTGTAAACACAATCCCGTCATGTACTTTTGTTTATAGGTGTCAGATGAGGCGTTTTCACGTTTGTGTGTGTGTGTGTGTGTGTGTGTGTGTGTATATATGTGTATATTATATAATATTCTGAGGCTTCTGAGGGTGTTTTGTTTCTAGGACAAAACTAGGGTAAAATGTTTTGGGGAGATTTACAGACTCCAGAGAGAGAAAGAAAAGAGACATATTCCATGTCTGAATTAAACCCTTAAAATCAGATGTCTATTGGCTTTTTAAGCATTACATGAGGCACATTCACTCTTTTACGTTTACACATGACAAGTAGCCGGCATAAAATATGAGGAGACGTTTCTTCTGTTAGCACCACTGTTGCTGAGAGGCCACCATTTTTGTTGAATTTTTCTGACGCTCCATGTTGGTCATTTGATAATCTACTAGCATTCTGATTAGAAGATTTCAAAAAGTTGCCCCTTGCGATGAAAATTGTCTAAAAAGCTGCCCTGTGTATCATAACCTTTATTTGCATAGCAAAGGAAGTTTGCATCTCACTCGAGACTCCGCTGTGCTGATGTGTGGCTATTTCATGTTGCAGAGTGTATCTCTTCCCCCAGACTGAGTACCATGTCCTAACACATGGTTTGTCTGTCACATTTCAGGATCCTGAACCTGGTCACTCGGCAGGGAGCCATGTGGGCAAACACGCTTGGCTCTTTGGGTGAGTGTCTGCGGCCGTGACCCCCGACCACCCACTGCGTCATCTCGGATATGTGATATGACAATGAACAACGAGCCAGCTGTGTGCCTGACGCTTTCTGTCGGTGGTCTCGCTGCTGACTCAGTACTGGCTCGCCTCGGGTGTGTTCCTGAAGAGCACAGCACTGATTATAGGCTGTGAAGTCGATTTGGATGAAGCACTAAGTCACTCCAAACCATCATTTGAGCAGAAGACAATCCTTTATGCCCCACTTTTGGGCCACACACCTTGAAAAGGCAGAGCTGGCTGGCTGCAAGTGTTTTCTTATCGTTTTGCTCTGCGGTGACCCTGATGAGTCGTGCGTATGCATGAGTGTATGTGTTCATGCTCAATGAGGTCTGTCACCCCCCCGTCCCCGGACCTCACCTCCATGCACGTCCCTCCCGTTGCCTTCTAGCCCTCCTGTACAGCGCGTTCGGGGTGGTGATTGAGAAGGCACGGGGGGCTGAGGATGACCTCAACACGGTGGCTGCAGGGACACTCACGGGCATGCTGTACAAATCCACAGGTGAGGGGCAGATGGGGGGCAGTATGAGTGATGAACCCACATAGACATGTTTGTTTATGTGGATGCTTTGGCTCCAAACAGCCCGTATGATCTTAATTTTTCATATTTACTGCTGATTTAGGATTTTTTTTTTTCCCATAATCTCTTTTTTGGTTCAAAGGTTTTACTTTTGCTGATTTGGTATCACGTTAGGCCTCTTTGAAGTGTTATGTGACCTTTGGGGACAGAGGCATTTGACAGCAATAAAAGATGAGGAAATCAGGCCACAAACAAAAACAATGGTGGCACTTGTGAGGACAGGGCGTCATTTTTCTGGCAGGGCAGACCCCATCTGCTGTAGTTTCCTTGAATTATTTTAGAGGAAATTAACTGAGCATTGTGAAAACAGCCCACGGAAATAGATAAAGTTTCCCAGACATGCACCATTTCCTCCTTTTAAGTAATAAGATTCTCAAGACTTTGAGAGCACAGTGACTATGTGCAGCACCCAGGAATCTTGATGAATTGGGGTATGGCAATCGATTTTCACGATCTTTAAGGGTTAATGATATCAAAATGAGCCAAGAGTCACGCCTCAAGCATGTTATACACATTATGGGCTTCGCGTGCATCTGTGGCCCTTTGTGGAAATGAAACTAGAGATTTCTCAGGTGAATTTGACTGAAGCCGTGCTTGTGGCTGTGGTATTTTGTGGTCAGGTTATGGTATTTTTGTTTTTTGTTCTTGTGGTTTGGGGGTTTTTGAATGGAGGCTGTGTTTTGAAGAGCGTGATATGAAATTTTGGAGAAAACCTTTGAGTTGGCCAGGCTGTTGGGGTTTCCCTTGGTGCTGACTCGCTTATCACGGGTTGTCAGGTGGTTCGTGGAGCCGGTCAGAGCTCCATGAACCAGGTGCAAGTTTTCTTTTCTAGATCAGAAGGTGCTGGTTGGCTTCCAGGTTTTACTGCTGGGGTCAGTGACCCAAGGTAGAGACTGATTAACACTCTGTGTCTATAGAGTTCATCCTTCCTTTCAATCAGCATGTTTTATACGCCCCCCCGACGTCCCCCCCCCCCACGTCAGCCGTCACTATACAGCATACATTTATTCACATTATTACCGCTGCAGGCTTTTAAGAATGTTTTCTTTGTTGTAAGTGTCGAGAAGGCTTACGGTGCATTTACACTGTTTCTTTGCGTGCGTGCATCTGTCTGTCTGTCTGTTTGTATTTAATATCTTGTGGTAAAACCTGTTACTTTTTAGCTTGTCGGGACATTTTTCTGGGGCCCCAATATTCACCTCAATTTTATAATAACCGGCGTATGCTGTCAAATAACTCAAATAACCAAAGGTCTTGTATTTTGTTTGGTCACTTTTGGTTAGGTTTGAGAAAGGGTCATGGTTATCATAGTTAGGGTTATGCTCCTAGAAAGTCCCCACAATGATAGTAGTGTATGATGTGTATTTGAGCACACGTGTTTGTGTTTGGGGGGGGGGGGGTGTGGCTGCTGCAGACAGGACAGGTTATCACAGGCCTCCTGTCGATGGGTGTGGGGTCGGCTCACGGCCCTATCACTCTTATCACTGCTGCACTCTTGGTCTCAGTGCCTGGCGGGGGAGGCGGGGGTTGGGTGCTCTGTTGAGCTGTTAATACTCGTCGTCTATAGTCTGACATCCTAGATTAAATGAGTGACTGCTCAGTGCTAAAATAGTGGATAATGACATGCAGTAGGTTGTTGGTTTGAGTCCTGGGACGGACTTTATTTCTTGGCACTTAACCTGAGCTCTATATTCTGTATCTAAGGCATTTAAAATTATGAATAGGTAAAATTATAGACTAAAATGTTAGTTAAGTAAGGAAAATGCTAATATTTTTTTAAATCTTAAGTTAAAAGCAGAGTGTGCTACTGCCAAACAGCAGAGCTGTCTTGTAGCATCAGGATAATTACAGCAGTGCGAATCCTGTGTGTCTCTGTGTGTCTGCACAGGTGGGCTGCGTGGAGCAGCTCGTGGCGGCCTGGTGGGTCTGGCGATGTCAGGACTCTACGCCCTCTACAACAACTGGCACCATCTCCGGGGCAGTACCCCAAGCCGCTACTGAGTTCCCCGCCCTTCGCGGGCCGATGCTGGGTGCCCCGGTTGCCCAAGCGTGTCACTTGGGCTGATGTGACCCCCCCGGGATGGACCAGGGCGACGGCTGCTCATAGGAGGCTGCTGGCTCGCTCACGCTAACTGTCAATCACTTCACTGCATCGTTACTTTGACCGGGAGTCACATGACCTGGACCTCCTGTTGTGTGTTCGTTTGTAATTGAAAGGTGACTGTAAATCCTGCACCCCCACGACTGGATACGCCCTTGGCTGTGTACTTCTGTGTGCGGGGGTGGGCATCATGTCTTTATTATTGAAATTATACCTTATTTTGTGTTCTTAATTTTGAGCAATTCTGCTCTCTTGTGGGAAAGTAAATGAATGTTTCGATTGCCGAAGTAGCTGAGAGGGTCTTACTTGCTTCCCCCTCGTTACCATGGATTACCATCTAGATAGTGTGCTGTTACATTCTCTGCAGGCGGCCCGTCCTCCTACTCATTATTTTGGGTGTTTAATTCGCAGGCGTTTAGTCTGCTATTCAGAAGCATCCTGTCGTCACATGAATTGACTCGGAAAGAACCTTGAAATGAATGATTTAAGTAAAACCCAGTGGGCTGCAGGTCTTGAGTAATTTTCCCAGAATCCCTCAGTTGTGAAACGGCTCCGCGCTCATGAGGCACATGTGACTGCTGTGTGGAGTCACAGGGTCTCCTCCTATTGGATAGGCCTGGTGTGGCGCACCTTTCAGTACACGGGAGGCAGCTCATATCCCAGCTGTATATGTATATAAGGGTAATCTACTCTCTGTGCCAACTGCAAACCGTCATTTAAGAGCCGTACCCTTGCACACATGGGTGAAATAGACTAACACCAATAAAGTCCAACTGTGCACGGTACATACATAAAAAAAAGGTGTATGACTTTCTATATTAGATGTATATGTAATCGATATGTAATTATCAAAAATTGCATAAATATCTAACAAATAGTGACTGCATCATGTGGAACTGTACAGCGGTGACTGTTTAAGGATAAGAAAAGCGAGCTAAATTAGACATATAGTGGTTATGTTTGTCATAAACAGAACTGGTGGTTCTTTTTCCTCTAAAAAGCTGCCATGTTCCAGAGGTCAGAGTGTCTGTGCAGTAATCTATATCACGTCGGGCCATCAATGTCACATATCACCAAGGTTAGAATGCAGGCACTGGGCTAAAGGTGGGAGTGCAGTCACCCGCTGGTGTCACATGACCTGGCTGTTAGAGACCCGGGTCTAAAGGAGGCTTTAAAAAGCGTGCATGCCTGTGTTACCAATGCTGCAGCTACAGCTGCGATTCGAGGGGGAAAATGGAGGAGCAGAGACACTCGGCTGAATTCTAAGTAAGATGGTAACGGGGGGAAAAAAATGCTGTCAAAATAAACACCAAGGTCAGGGATCCTAATAGGATACTGGTTTGCATGCGGAACCACACTTTGGTGTGCAGTGCAGTGCCGATAACATCCATCACTCGTTTTGTTGACAACAGTAGAAAATCTCAAGCACTCAGTTTTGTCACGTCCAGCGCTTAAAATACAAGACTAGTACTCCCATGTCTTTTAATAATGAATGGGGAGGGTGGGACATGTTGCCATGCAGATCAGTCAGTCAGCCTTCCCTCCAGGGCTTATGATTATGGAAATGTGGGTCTGCAGTCCGCATATTTTTTCTGCACTTCCATGCTTTTGCAAATTGTTTTTGTAAGTTGCACTGTAATAGCAGTTTTACCAAATCGTACCTAATAAAGAGCGTGGCTGTGTAATCCACTCGTTTTAATATCCAACCATTAATTAAGTAAAAAGGATATGACCACCGAATGCTTAATTCTGGGCAGGCAGAAGGCTGTGCTGGCATATCCTGCAGCCTTTACTAGTGGCCCGAGTGGAGAAGTTCCCTCTTGCGTCATCGGTTGAGCAACACAAAGATCTGGCTTAGACGCACCATCAACAGGAGCTGCTTGTCGCTACACTGCCAAAGTCCAGCTCCTCCAGTTCAGCGCTTAAAAACACAACCCTTTCCTCCTCCATAGGCGGAGGCTTCAAGGAGAGACACAGCCGGGGAAATTGATTAATCATTTTTATTAAGTTAAATGACAGGTTACCAAAGCAGGGAGAAGCACTCAGTGTAAAGACTAGGCTTGCTTTTAGTACAATATGGTAAAAAGCACTTGAATACAATGGCCCGCTAAGCCAGGTGACCGGTTTCATCCCCAGCGTCCATCAGAGGGTTATGGGGTCCCACAGGGTGACAAATGAAGCCACTGCAGGAGCCTTGAGTCTGCTGGTAGCCATATTTACCGTCTCCGACGCTGGACTTGCATCATCTCCTCCTGCCTCTTATCTAGCACATGCATTCTTGGAGCTTATCTTGTCTGGCTCCACAGATGTTCCTACCGACGGAAACGTTAAAGGCGAACTACCAGCTTCACAGGCTCCCCCTGTGCCGGCTATTGTGTGGCCATAGGCGGCCCCACTACCCCCACAAAGCCAGCATAATGCAATTGGCAGGGCGGCTCTGTGTTCTCGCCCACCCCCTGGCCCACAGGAAGTCGGTCCCCCTGAGCCACAAGGGCACTGAAAGAGATGAAACCGCCCGGGCTACCTGCACCATATTGGGGAGGCTGATTGGTCGGGGGGGTCAGAGTGAGAATAAGCTTAGTATTACTGCAGCAAGCACCTTGAGAAGTAGTAATAATTTAGCATTAGCAGCTGGACACCTGTGTGTGACATCAAAGGTAATTGTGGAAATAGTGCTGGACCTAGATCAACATGAAGATGTATTTGGATTACTACCAGTTTTCATTTTATATATATTGTCTTGACATTGAGTTGTCATTCAATTGAAATGGGGAAACATCACTGCATGCCAAGACTCCTGGTTAAGTGTGGTACTGGTGGCTGGTCTGCTGTACTTAAAATCACTGCCATTTAAAGAAAAGAAAAAAAAAGTCAATCATCCCATAAAATAATAAAATCCCATTAAAAACACTGAGGCCCAACTCCTTAAGCATGTGTCCACCTCTATATTAGCTGAATGTTTTTTGGATGCACAGACCTGGTCCTACCAAGCGGCCTTCAGTGTTTCCATTCTGAGATAATTTCGCTTATTTAGATAGTGTGCCGCACGTCCGTTCCTCCCACCATCAGGGGCTTAGGGGAGCCCTACTCTTTGATTCAAAGAAGTTCGTACAGAATTGTCACAGAGCACCCAGCCTTGCACAACAGCACCCATGCCACTCCACACACTAATCTGACCAAAGGGGGAACAGACCATATTTCCACGGACATGAAAAACGGGTGAAGAGAGGAGTCCAGTCGCCTCAGAGTACTGTGAAGAGGGGACCAGGGAAGGCGTGTTCAGAAATCAGAAAATTCCTAATGGTTGAAGAATCTTCTAGTGGTTCACATCTGGAGGAGAAGAAAACGCACAGAAAATTTATGCTGGATATTGGAGATGATCACAAGAAAACAAAAAAATATAAAAAATGTTCTGACCTGTATAGGTTCCTTGTGCAGCCATTTCTCCTTGTCTCCGCTGAGCTTCATGCAGGAGAACAGATCGCATACTTTGGGAAGGCCATATCGCTCCTAAAAAGCAGACAAGATAGCAGGTGATGCCCCGAGGCTCTCCGGTCCAGTCGTCTGCCTCCCAGGCTCCAGCAAAAGCATGAAGTGGCACTTACTTGGACTTGAGTCCTCTTGAGCATCAGCCACTTGTCCTCCTCTGAGTCCAAGCTGGTTTGTGTACTGGGCTGCTTATGGTTCTTCTCAGGTTGCACCCAGTCCCCCACCCAGGCCTTGTGTTTCGGATTCTCAGAAGTAGAGCGCTCCTCCCTACTAGCTTTCTCTTGGCCACAAGTTAAGGGCGACACCCAGGTGGAGAGCGAGGCCATCAGGGGAGAGGTGCCTTGCCAGGCCTCCAGAATGGCTTCCACCTTCTGCTGCCGGGTGGCCGACAGCTTCGCATTCTTGTCGTACCCTTCCTTCTTCAGCAGCCAAGCACCGAGGGCTTCCTTGCCGCAATTCTCGTCGCAGACGCAGTCCTGGAAGGTGGAACACGGCTCGTTGGCTTTACACACCTGCTCCACAGGAATCGGCGGGCACTGCAGCAGCCAGGTCTCCACGGGGGCAAAGGGGGGACTTTGCTTCAGGCACTTCAGCTTGCCCAGGTTCTCGATCTCCACGGCCTTGGTACGCGTGGCGCAGCACGAGCCGCAGTCCGTTTTCAACAGCCAGTCGTTGGGAGAGAAGGTTCTGTGAAAGGGCTTGAAAACTTCCTTCCACTTCTCTGCATCTTCCAGGCACCCCCGCTTCTCACCACACTTGGTCGGAGTGGCCAGCCAGTCGTTCAGCTCATCCGCCTCGGCAGTCTTCTCCTTCTGTCCCCCAGCCCCCTCCAACTCTTCCTCTTCCATGTCAAAGTTCAGCTCGGAGTCGTCAATCTTCTCGATGGAGAAAGTGGAGCTGCTGCTGGCATTGCTCATGGTCCGTTCTCTGGTGGGAATCTCCTCCTTCAACAGCCAGGCCTCCAGGTCCTTCAACTGGCCCCACGCTTTCAGGAAGTCAAATGACACAAGGGAATGCCTCACCTTTTGGAACAAAAAATACCAAGTAATTAATTATTAAAAATCAGCTAACAGTCAGTTAGTTTAACTTAATTAATACACCTGCTGCTTGCTTTTGTCCTGTTATGTTATTCTCTCTAACATCAACAACTTCCAGACACGCTCTGGTCTTCACTTACAGTGCCCTACATCACACGGCTTACCTGGACCTTCTCGCCAGTGCTAAGCAGCCAATCCTCGGGGTTCTCACTGGCCTGGTACTGAACTGGACCACTGGATGGAGGGCGGCTGCCCAGAAGCCAATCGGCGAATGGCGATTTATATTCGGCATCCAATCGCTGCAAACGAGCAGAAGTTAGACTGGCAACATGGTCCCAGGGGGAAGGGCAGCACTGATCTACAGGATGTCTGACATATGGACTCTCCACGGACCTGTTTCTTGGTAGCGATGGGGCATGCCTGCTGCAGCCAAGGCCTGCTGGTGGAGCTCAAGCTTTTGGGGGTGCTGTTACTGACCTCCATCTGCTAAGGAGAGATAGACATACTTACAGAGTATGTGGGAAGCCAATGTCTATAGCAAACATGTCACTCAATTACCAAGCCAGCAGAAATATTTTTAATACTCAATCAAATAGCAGTAAAACCCAGTGGAAGGTCCTTTTGTCTGTAAAGTAAGCATCCAAGGCCAACAAACATGAGTGGAAATGGCCCACAGGAGAATGTGTTAGACAGCATCATCCCACTGACCACTAAGAGCAGGTCAGCATCCCGCTATCCAGCAACAAAGACCCACTGGTAGTTCAGCCCTCAGCCGTACCTGGGTGGCAATGGTCCCGAACGAGGTGATGGCCTGGCGCAGAGCACGGACGTCTGCCTGGAAGCTCATATCCGGGGTCTCCTCTGGTTTCAGGTTCACAGCAGACAACCTGGCCGGGACAAACACTGTGAGAATGCAGCTTGCCCAGGCAAACGGCACACGCCAAGCCACATAATAAAAGCAGGTCTGAACATGGGACACTCCTCATCAACCCTACAGGGTTCCATAGCGATCAGCGATTCCAGACACAACACAAAGCTAATCTGTCCATCAGATACAGGCAAGGAAACACTTACTTCTCCAGGCAGCTGGCGATCTGATTAGCCAGGTCGTGGCTGCTGGATTTTTCCAGCTGATGAATGAGGATATCAAACTGACCCAGGAGCTGAAATCACAAGTGAGAGGACAGCTCAGTGCCGAGGTCAGAAGATGGAACGACGGCACAAATGCAGAATCGGTAGCTCGGGCTACAGGAAAGACTGTACTAGCCACCGAAACTCATCTCCGTTACACAACCCTGCTCCTGATAGTTTCTTACGAACAAAGAGACGTTGACTGGACCTACCCAATGGAGCTGCTGAAGCTGATGCTGCAGGGAGTCCTCCTTCAGCTGCTGGACGATGTCGATCTGCTCGAGGAGCCAGACTTCGCGGGAACGCAGGACCTCCAAGTGCCTGCTGATGCAGCTGTGGAGCTGGGCTTTCACCTTGAGGGAGACAGCGTGTTGGGGGACTGACTGACTGCACTCTCACATGGCCGCTCTTTATACACCCTGCCATTACTCCTCTGCATGCTGTCACATGTTTATCTGCTGTTTTCACCCCCCCCCTTCCATGACATCAACATTGCACACTGATTATTAACCTGAACTGAGGACAATGACTTCTTCTAAAAGTGGTCACTCTGCTGCGGTTAATCCCACTGCGGGCTACCGCGACCCAGAGGGCAGTGCCGGTCACACCACATGGACTGATGCCTGCCTGCCAAGCACACCCCCACCCAGAGCGCCACTCTGTACACCCTCACCTCTCTGGAATTGTCTCTCAGCTGTGCCTCTGCCTGAGTCACCCCAGCAATGGCCACCTCGAGCTGCGAGCGTGCCTGCAGACACTGCCGGAGAGTCGTCTTCCCACAATCCACCACGGGTGACATTCTGGACAGAGTGGACAAATCTCAGGTTCAGAAAACTTGTATTATCCCAGCGTGCAAATTCCAATCCATAGAGACTTGTCTTGGCAGAAAGGTGTGTCAATCCGCGCATTCCGACAGGTGAATTAAGCTCACTGGAGTTCTCACTTCCCCTCATATTACCGCCAACATGGTAACTCACACCAGACTAGCGACGGCAAGCACACATTAGCCACATCCCCCATGCTGTGGCTGAGATATTTCTGGGCATCAAAAAAGAAAAGATTTTCGCGTCGATAAAAAAAACCTTGTAGTTTCCATTTACCCATAACCCTGCAGGGAAGTGCGATTTCATTACCGTCACGTCACCTCATTCCTGCACAAACAGCCACGAAGGCGCACAGGAGTGAGTGATGCAACAGCACTTAGGTGAGGCGCAGTAATGACCAGGTGGTACCGTTTCTAAACGCAGGAATGAATGGGCTCTCTGTAGCCCCGCACAAAAACAAGTGGTGCGGCTGCGCCAGGCGGGGGTTACGGCGGCAGGTCGCCGCACGCCGCGACCCCGGCCGCTCCCGTGCGGTACAGAGTGTCCCCCATCCTGCTGACGTCTAACTCCGGCCCCCCGGGCGAGGCGGTGTCGAAGCCATACGTACACTTTGGGGTAAGCAGTACGGACGCCAAAGGAAAGGCCGGCATGTCCCGCACCGCGCAGACCGAGCGGCAGTCGAAGCCGACACCACAGCTACGCCGCTACCGTAAGGACGCCGATCGGTACCAGACGCGCAGTGTGTAACATCACAATTAAGTAATAACCGGAAATGC
>JAODKN010000111.1:1059101-1071775 GCA_026774425.1 Petrocephalus zakoni
ACGGACGCCAAAGGAAAGGCCGGCATGTCCCGCACCGCGCAGACCGAGCGGCAGTCGAAGCCGACACCACAGCTACGGGGCGATGGCGGATGCGCCGCTACCGTAAGGACGCCGATCGGTACCAGACGCGCAGTGTGTAACATCACAATTAAGTAATAACCGGAAATGCAAACCGAAATACGCGTTTCTGGCCCTTTTATACCCCGTGAGCTTATCTCGTTTCCTATTCGACGCATTGGGCCCAAACGCAATTCTGCCGCAGCACAGTGACACTAAGGACATGTCCCCGAGCGCCCGCAAGCCTCTCCTGGCTTCCCCAACGCCCGCCGAGCCGCAGCTGCAATGCGCCGCCGACGCGAAGCGCCCCGAAAGCGGCGGCCGTACCTCTCGCCGCGGGGCCGCTCCGATAAGGCGGGCCGGCGCTGCTCTCCTGCGCTTATCACCGCCTCCGGCCACCGCTGCAATCGCGCGCTGCCATCGCGAGCCGAGCCGGGTGGGCGGAGCCCCACCCCTTCCGCGCGCCGTGACGTCAGGCTCCGCGGCCACGAGCAGAGCCGCATTCCGCACGTACGCCATCCGGAGGGGCGGGGGCCCCGCAGAGGAGGTCGTCGAGTGCGAAATCAACGTGCATCGACAAGGGGCGCCACGTGTTCTGGAGGTGATGATTCAGCTGGAACGGTCCATCTCGGAAGTTTAGTGCGAAAATATGCTGGCCTCATCGCGCTTAGATTGGGGAGCGGAATGACAACCGAAGGCGGCTCTTTTAACACAATGTAGCAATTACACCGTCAGAGATGCCAGTGAGAGCCCCAAAATGCAAGTCTAAGTCAAGCACAATGCCCAGATTCAAAATGAAGATAAAACACTATGTGTTCAACGAAAATCTATATATTTTTTCACCGAAACAGATGTTGGCACCAATGCAAACATTATCGCACTGGCAAAGTTGTAAAAGTAAGGACACCTTATGAACAGATTAAGGCTGGAAGCCAATAAGTTATAAAACAAAGGTGCTGAGTGAATGCTATGACACTTTGACAGCCTCCTTAGCGAACACAACTGAAAAACACATCTAAGTCGTGTTAAAACTTGGCATCAGCAATGACATAATGGAAAAATGCTAGTTTCTTGGCCTGGCTTCCTGTATATGGACCTATATATGTCTCCTTCTGATGTTTTTAATAAAGTACGGAAACATTAAACATAAACAACTGCATGTCCCCTTTAGAGCTTTGTTGCTTTTTAGACTACAAATACATTGCTGCTTTTCTCAAATTTTGTGATGCAACTTCTCATAAACTTTTCATAAACTGGCAAAATGGCAAGTTCAGGATTTTTTTTAAAAACAAACCTATCAGCTAGACATTAACAGAAAATAAAACCCAGTGCCAGTGATCTATTAGGTTGTTTACAGTACAGGTTTGTCACGTTGTGCACAGGGTACATTGTGTCGTCTTTAGTGGTAGTTTAGCAGTTCTAGAAAAATCTTTAGTGGTATCAGTCATTTAGTGTTTTAAGGAGTGATTCTTATGTTTGTAGGCGATGTTGCATTTTTGACATTCATACTATTTATCCCGTTTCATCTTTCAGCTTGACACTCTGTTTTATACTGGTGATATAATTTAAGTGAAGATAGGGAAATGGTTTTGTTATTGGGGTAGCGTGACCCAAACTAGGCAGTGATGGCCACCTGGGTACAGTATGTAGCGATAGTTGCTAGAGCAACTATCCTGTGACCAAGGCTGAAGGTCATGGGAAGTAGTATGGTTTTGATGACTGGACCAGTACTGGCACCATATAAATGAGAACTAGTTGATTAACATCAAACAAAAGAGAAATAATCACGGGTTACAGAGACATCGATATGTGGTAATCAAGAACTCATTGGTTAGTGTAGTAGTTAGTGGTAGTTGGTTAGCTGACACCTGGGCGGATATTGAGCCAACGGCAAAGGAGGGGGAACCAATCACATTTCATTGCTCAAGATATAATCATAAGTATAAGGAGTTATGTAAACCATGTCTGGGGAGACACTAGTCTCCTGATTGCAATGGACTATCCCTTTGATTAGTCAAAAGACAAAAAAAAACTAAAGACACACTGGGTTGATTTTTTTCCTTCTCCCGTCAGTGACTGTTTGGAGTTTCGAACCAGATGCAGGCAATTCTAGGAGTTGGGAGATCCCCGGGATTCAGTAAGCCGGGACCCTGAGATTCTCTTTGGGAAATACTCTCCGGTTTGAGTACCAATGAGAAAAGTCATTGTTACGGCGTTTTCAAATTCCACAGGATGGCAGCCTGTCTGCTCTTCTGCCAGCTCTCGCTTATTCACTGTATTTTCCCCCCAACCCTGGTTCTGTGCCTGTATTATTAATGTCTGGTGAACATCCACGGAAGTGTGGCTGTGAGTTAATCCAACCTCTGACAGAGTCAAATACATTGCCAAAAAAAAGTGTATCTTCATTTCCAGAGCGCCCATTGTTTTTTTATCTAGACGATATTCATCTGTGTTTTATATGATATGTGTTTTATGCACTAATCATCTCTGCAGACCAGCCTAGCAAAAAAAAAAACCACATGAATGCACAAAAAGCTGCAGTAAAATTGCAAAACTGCAAGTTCTTGCAAATACTGTGGAGCTTGCATGACTTTACATTAATTTCTGTGACTGCACAATGACAAAATCCTGGAGGGACAGGTTAAAAGATCACAAGTGGTAGTAAAAAAGAAATAAATAAATAAACTTTGCTCCTGCAGAAATTTCTAGCTCCTCATTAAATTATGAAAGAAATGATTATGCCTTTATCCAGGCATTTTGGTGAAGTCTGAAGTCAATTAGGAACAAGTTGTGAGTTATGTCAGGAGTCTATTTATGTGCGACTGGAGTGCAACACAAGTAGTATTGCCAACTCGAGCGCCCATCTCAGGTTATGCTTACAAGTAGATGAGTAAAAATCCTGCAAAATGTTGGTAAAAAGGAAGCATTAAATAGTTTAAGAGAAAACTACAATACAATGAAGCAAAAACTCCTCCAACAAGTGTGGTGATCCGGAAGTATAATTACTGGATCAACAGTAACAACTGATAAAATGCTTCAAAATCTACAGTTAACATTTAATTAAGAAATCTATTTCTATACCACATAATGTTACAGGATATATCTGCTGGGATTGTGTAGCAGTCACTCAGTCTTTGGCACAAGACAAGGCCACCTATACCTGCGGAACCTGCTTCTCAAAACTTCCAAAGCCACCAAAATACTTAATTATGTTAATTATGCTCAAAATACTCTTGCATATTTTAACAGAAGAACCACCTTCTCTGCTAAGAATGTGCTTTAATAAACTGAACTTCACTAAATACTTTGACCCCTTAACTGTGCCAGAGACGTTGCGGTCACTGGAGAGGAACAGAAGAATTAACAGATCTGTAAGTTTCCAAGCCCTGCAGGCAGGACCTTATGCCCTCAGGGGACTCAACCCAAGATGCGCCCAGCATGCAGTCACTGGCAAACAGGGCTGCTGTGAAAATCGTGCCACTGCTGCGGCAAGCACTGAGGAAGCCGGTTTCCCAGAAGTCACACGGCAGGCCTGCTGTCACTGGCCGTCACACCCCCACGCGCATTCAGATTAGCATCTCATATTCAACTCAAACCTAATCTTGCGAGAATTTATATGTTCCCCAGGTCATCAGTAAATAACATTTCGGTTGATTTGCGTTTTCCGCGACCCCCATTACTGATTTTAGACTCATTTACTGGTGCTGACCGCTGACTTAAACTCCAGTTTAAGATTAAGCGCAGACGGAAGCCGGCCGGTGCCGCAAAACACCGTGCGTCTGAAACCCCCTTGAACAAGCAGTTTTTTTTTCCACATTTTCTGACTGATTAAGACAGTAGTTATTCTTTAAGTACGAATATAACAACTACGATTATAGCTATTGAAACATTTAATACATTTAAGTTAATTTCAAATGAATATAAATATATGAAACATTTATGCTAAACATACTAACAACTATCTTTTTCCAGTTCTTGTCTCTTACCTAGATCCGTTATGTAGCGCCTTCGACTTGAAACTCATCGTGACTACTAGCTAAATATATATTTCTGTATTTGTATAATACAAATTAAAATACTTTAAACACAGTTACTAACACTTCCCCTCCTACACCATCAATGTCAGACTGCAGGACAGGAATGACGAGTGACGTCATGGAGACGGGGGGGGGGGTGCTATCGCGAGATTTTAGATTTGCTCCAATGTTACCAGTTCAAACATTGGCCAGTAGGTGACACCAAGGTACCAGTCATGGGTCGTGATCTCTCCACCTGGCGTTTCAGTGAATTAAAACACCTCACACGTGAAACTTTATTCAGTCACAAAGCATGGCCCCCGCGACCCGACCCAGAACAGCGGTAGGAGATGGATGGATAGATGTATACATATACATGAAATGAAGATTATGATCAAATTTAATTCAACATCCTGTCTGCAAACCTGTTAATCTCCATTTGTGCAGGTAGCAAACAGGCAGATAGGCAGTTTCAGGCAGATTCAATAATGTGATTTTTTTTACCAAATAGTATTTTAACGATGACAGGGCACTGCTGTGCAGTGCTGCATAAAATACTTAAAAAGAGACGACTACTAGGAAAGCCTTCATTATTGGGGGGCATTCTTAGACAGTCTGTTTGGTATCAGTACGGTAGCCAGGGCGGGATTAAGACTAAATCAGGCCTGATGCTGCAGTGCAAAAAAGGCCTACCTTTTCTCGGCACTGGTGCATGTTCAACACTCACTGTATTTCAGGAATGGGCCTGATGCTGCAGTGCAAAAAACTTTTTCTCGGCACTGGTGCATGTGCATTCCACACTCACCGTATTTCAAGAATGGACCTCATGCTGCAGCAGCAATAGTACCCACCTTAATCCGGCCCTGGCTGTCGCTGTTGTAAGAAGCTAGTTTCACTATTCGGGGGCAGAAAAGAGCACATGCAGAGCCTGTAGTGAAGACCGTCAGATGTACAGGTGTAAAGTAATGAAGTATAAATGCTCTGCTACAGAGGCTGTGGTGTCATAATGGTTAGGGAGGCAGCTGTGTAATCAAAAGTTTGACAGTTCGCCTCCCTGACCTGCAAGTACCACTAAGGTACCCTGGGCAAGGTATCACCTCCAACCCATGCTCCCTGTGTGCTGCCCACTGCTATGACACATGGATTAAATGCAGAGGACACGCTGCAACTTTTACTTTGGTACACTTCATATCATTTTTGCTTTTTACTTCTTTTTACTTTAAGTACTTTTAAAACCAAGTAGTGATGTAGCCAAGACCACCTAAACTGAGACCAAGTCATTGCCAAGACCAGAGTGTACAGAAACAGAGACAAAACTAAGACCAAGGCAGGGTAAGACCAAGACAAGACCAAGACCAAAGCAGGGCTAGACCATGTCAAGATCAGAAACACACTATGTTTGAGTCTACATAACACAACACACTATAAAATATGGAACAAAGGCATGATCTTGGTGCTTGGCAGTTTGGCCTAAAATTTTCGTCACAGTATAATTTGATCCATAGATGTTTTTTCTTAAAATTTCAATATGAAAGCTTCTGGACAGGTAAAGCACAGGTATGGCTACTGCATGATGCAAGGGCAGAGGTTTGGTCTCAGTGTAAAAACCAACACAAAGCATGCACATCCAAGTGATAAACTCTGGGTATTGGACAGAGGAAAGAGTCAGTGAAAAGGGATGGAGTCCGCACACCTGATGATGCTCCGATTTTTTTTTACATTTTGCTACCTTATGTGAGATTTCAGGCCCAAGCCTTTCACCTGACTTCCAATGAGTAAAAGAAACAAATGTAACATTTTTTCGAATAAGACACACCTCATTGGTTGCATTTGAACTTTGAAGCAGGACATTTTACAGCCAATCACAGTGCTGTGTTAACAAACAGAAGAATATTAATCTGTTGTGATAAATATTGAGGCATTTTGAAGAGTGGTCTTGATTGGTCTTGAAATATAACCTTGAGTCTTCTATGTCGGAGACCAAGACAAGACTGAGTCAAAATAAAGCAAGTTCTTGAGCTTGAGACCAAGACCAATCTTGAGTATTAAACACTATAACTCTAAAAAAACTCTAAAAACACTAAAACCATGTGTTGTGTATTTTACTGGTTGACTTTTACTTGAGCAACATTTTGGTGTGGTATCCATACTTTTCCTACCACTGACCAGTTGATACAAAGGAACGGGGCAAAACCATTCTTGAATAACCTTTATTCACAATATGTTTTAGGTAGAATAATCCGCTTTTGATATGACCTCAGTGATTACAAGGCAAGTAGATGAAAGTGTGTTTGTACAGTTCAGCTTATGGGACAACGGCAGAGTCAGGATTGTATGCCCGGTGTTCCGTGGGGCTTCTTTGTTAACAATCAGTGTTACTAATAGCACAGTTAAACAGGTCGCGTATGATCGTATTATGAAAGCTGTACTAATACGTATGCTCAATTGTCCACTAGATGGCACTGTTATTGCGACAATACTTGGAAACAATTTAAAGGGTTACCATCTATACATAGAAGGATGAAAATATTTGACATTAAAACAGATTTAAAGATTTAAATTGGTTTGCAGCTGCTGAGTTTATTGGTAATTTTTATTCAGATAGATATCTTTGAACAATTAAAACATTTTCAAAATACATTGCCACTAATCAAATTTAATGCACAACACTAGAATACAGACAGGAGACAGATGAGCCGGTGGCTGCCGCTAACTCATCGCTCTTTAGATTCGCTAGAACATTTCGGATTTCTTTAATTTTAGTTACAGAGATGCAAATACACCTGGGGAGATGGTTTAACACAGAAGCCCCCTGAGAATACTATTAGATGCGTCTTAACAAAAAATATATATTTCATATTTAAACCAAAAAATGTACATGAGTGTGAGTGAGCAAAAGAGAATTGGCACGAAGTACGTCCTCGTGCTCGTGAGTGGCAGGGAGGACCTCTAGCCAGAGAGATTAGGAACCCTGTTTGAAAGAGTATGGGCTGGTCTCCCAGGACCCACTACTGACAGGTGCATGGTGGCAGTGACTCCCCGTAGCATGGACCAGTGCTGGAGTACTGTGAAGATACAGGGGCTGGCAGCTTCCCCATCAAACTCCCCCCCCCACCCCAGGCAGTGCTTAATTGATTCATAGGTGTGGTTTACCCTCACATTGCCTCCAGGGAAAGGACATGGAATTCAAGTATTATATTCCCGATCCTTGGAGAATTGGGACCTGCCAGGTGACACATTTTGTTAATCAACTGAGGGAAGCTAACTCTGACTGGGGTGTACTGATCTCAGAGCAGTAAGGCTCCAAGCCACGCCCCATATCTTCCTGGATCAGTCCTGAGACAATCGGGAACAGCTCCTTTAGTACCCAGAGGCCACATCGGTAGGGCACCACAGCGAGCCCCAGGGGAGACACTGCTTTGATTTGGCAAACACCAAATGTTAGAGTTCTTTAGAAACACATGTGGGTCAGTGAGTCTTTCATTGCTTGAATACTTCGCTGAGCATAAACTCACGACTGGAAAAACATCGAAGAACCTCAGGGCGGAAGTTGATGCCTGAACCACCAACGGTCGAAACATAGTGTAAACATCAGGCACGGAGAATGAACAAGAACAAGACAGCAAAGCTGTTCCTGAAAAACCTAGAAACGTCATTTCTATGACTTAAAATAATATTACTTAGAAAACTCGTGGCTATCGGTACGTGTGTTTGCATGCCAGCGTTTCTCCCTATTTTTAACTTTGTGACAGTGAACTTTGGACCATGGTATGGACAGTGGCAGCTGTACACAAACACTCACGAACACACTCAGCTAAGGCTTTGCTTAACCACAAACAGTGACCCACTGCACAGGAAGTGAGGAGAAGAACAACTCACAACAGGCATCATCTCTGAAGGACCCAAACGTCGACATTTCCTACTGGGTGTCTCGATATGACCAGTTGGCAGCGACACGGAACACGCCGTCGAATGTGGTCACGACAGGCGTGTGACGTTCCTCAGGTGAAGGCCTGTGTGTTTAAGCACAGGAGTATCCAGATTATTTGGCCGTGGGTTTTGAAGGCGCTCACCTGGCGAGATGCCGGGATCAGCCCGGGACCTTACACCAAAGCAGGAGCTGCTCACACTCTTATCTCGACTCGTGACACACCCCTGATCTTCCAGTCCAGTTTCAGCAGCCCAGAAGGACAGCAGGCAGGCCTATCAGCCACGACTTAACAAAGCAGCGTGACAATACGCCTCTTTTCTCCTGCTAAAAGTCAGCTCGGAATGTGGCTTTGCGTCCCGTGACACGCACTATCAACTCACACTGCAGTTCACCTTTGACCTCGGAATGTCAGCGACAAGAAGTCTGCGCCGGCTTTCGTGGTTTATCACCAGATTTTCGCTTCTTTATGCTCGGAGTGGGCAACATTATCATTTCAATCACAGTGTTGCTAGAATTCCCTCTTAAATTCTTAAATATATGCACTTTTATGGGCGTCGGATGGTAAGATAAGCGTTTACGGCAGAGTGATACCACAGAACAATGTCGTTATAGTCGCACACAGTCTAATGAAAGGGGAAGTGGCACGCCTGATAGTACAGGGGTATTTACAGCTACAGTATATAACATTCAGAAGTTATAAAGGGCCTTTTCTCATGGCTATTGCACCCCCACCACTGACGCCGTCTGTGGCCCCCGCTTCCGTACGGTTGGCGGAATGACTCGGCCCCTCTTGCTGCTTTCTTGGCCTGCCTGTTTCCCTGTTTACGGCTCGCACCTCCGGCGCCGGCCGTGGGCGAGCAGCCTGTCCCCGCCGACAGCCAGGAGCCCATTTTCCCATCCGTTCAGTTTTTGTCTTTCGGTGGGGGACGAGGCATGGGAAATGCTGAATTTCGGCGCGCCCGTTGATCCGGAATGCAGAGGACGGCAGGCTTGCACAAGACCGGGGGTGGGGGGGGGGACGGTGGAGCTGATCCAAGCACAGTGCATTTCCAGGGTCTCTGGGGGAAGCGAAGGTGCCGTCTGGGGGTGATGCCAGCGTCTATCTGCCTGTGCCAGCCTGTTGATGCCCTGTCCCTCCCTCCCCCTCTCCCTCCCTCATCATTTTTTGCATTATGGCTGCCGCAGCTGCCTCACGCGGCGTCTGCGAGGCGCCCTTCTCAGTCCACCGCCGCACTGGAGCGCACGCAGCACGCGGGACTCCGCAGCGAGCTCATCACGCCACTGCCGGGCCGCTTCCTGCGCCGGCCGCTCTGCTGGGACGACACCGTGTCCTGGCGGACCAGCCTGGCGGCCCGGCTGGCGGTCTCCTTGATCTGCAGCTCCAGGTGCTTCTGGATGGCCAGGCCCAGCTCCTCGGGGTCCACAGAGGCGCCGTACACCTCCCACGTCATGCCTTCCGCGTCCCACGCCACCTCCCTCACCGGGGACTTCTGCGAGGCCGCCCCCCCGGAGTCCGTCTCCTCCACCAGGCTGACCTCGGGGAAGACGTGTGGCGGCGTGGTGGACCGGGCCGGCCCCGTCTGCACGCCCACGTCCCTCAGCTCCGGCCGGGACGTCATGATGCCCGTGTCCCGGATCTGCCGGGCCGTGCCCCGCTCGGTGTGCTCCCGACTGCAGCAGCACGTCGCGCTCTTGGCATCCAGCCCCGTCTCGCTGACGGAGGTAACGAGCCGGGGGAAGGCCAGCCTGTCGGCATGGTGATGTGGCGCCCTCTGGCCCCCCCGCTCGGCGTCCATCAGCCTGGGCGGAAGGGGCACCGCTGCCGGTATGGGCAGGTGGTGGCAGTAGGCCGCGCACGCATCCCCCAGGCCGCAGGCGTGTACGTGGGGGGCGTAACAGGTCTCCCCACAGCTGATGTGTGGGGCGTCCACTTCCCCTGTGCTGGGCACACAGATCTGGACGCTGCTGAGTGGGTGGGCGGGGCCACAACTGCTGCCACACTGGCAGACAGTGAGCGTGTGGTTCTGCTGCAGCTGCATGGCCTGCTTGCACACCAGCGAGGGGCAGCCTGGTGTCTCCCGGCCACAGTAGCTGAGCCACTGGCAGGGGAAGGCTGCATCCCTGGCCCGGGGGCTGGGGGCTTCCCTCGAGCTGTGCAGGCTGTCCGAATGGCTCCGCTGCACGGGCTGCTTGGCCGGCTCTAGCCGGGCCCCTCTCTGTTCCACGTGGGATGCTGACGCCACGTGATTCTCCTTCCATGCCAGGCTGTGGCTTTCATCTGCACAGGGCCGGTGGTTCGTCACGCCTCCCGGAGGCCCGGCCCATTGTAAGCCGCACGTCTCGGCACAGATGCGAGGCTGCACCCCATCGCGCCGGGCCGGCACCTCTGGGGTACAGGCCCCACTGTGGCACCCATCCTGCGGCGGCTCCAGCACGCTCTCCTTGGGCCCCAGGTGCGCGGAGGAGGCGGTCCCGCTCTTCTGCGGCTCTTCCTTTGGTGGGGCTCTGTCGAGGGCAGGGACAGGGGTGGCCTCCGGGGGGAGGGTGCCAGGGACGGGACACCCGCTTTCTGCCATGAGGGGGACCCTGAGAAAAGACAGAAAAGCATTTCTTGTTTTTGCCTGTAACTTTTGTTGTGCTAAATTACACACCATTTTTGAAACTTTTGCGGTTTCAGTTCCTTTTTAAAAGGGATGGCTAAGACATTGCTGGGTTCTCCACAGGACATTTTACACTCAGCAAAGCCAGACCAGTCTGTGCTCCTGGCAGGACAAAGACCAACCGCCAGTCAGTCTTAGTTTGAATGCTTTGCTGCCCTGATCCTTTGGCTCTTGCTGAGAAATGTGAGCAGACCCCACATCACAGCATGGGATGGGAGATGTATAAGACACTGATTAAGTGGAATTCGATCTGTTAGATCAACAGAGAACGTGTGAGCCCGCCAACTCCCCTCTGGTCAGCAGGCCGCAGTAACACAACCTGAAAACTGAGAGAGCGGCCAGACCCCCGAAATCTGCAAACCAAACAACTAGGACAAGTCAACCCTGTTTGAAAGCCACACCCCTCTGAAGCAACATCCATCTACGGTATCTCGATTGACCTATTAACATTACATTACCAGTTTCCATAGCCAACGCCCATAGGTTCACAATGACTGACATGGACCAGCAAGTTAGCTTCACAAAGCCTCAGTGAAACAATCATTTAACCTGCGCAAAGGAGCAATGCGTCCCACCCAGACCTCATCCCCACAGTCCATTTCACTAACGCTGCCACAATATACAGTAACAGGCCCCAGGCCACTTTTTCAGTCCTCGCGAATCTGGAGAAAGCATTTGCTTGGAGGATCAGCAGCGTTCCAGCTAAGTGCGACTGGCCGGAGTGTTTATCCACGCTGCTGGCTCGCCGGGCCCTGCGGTGTGATGGGAGCTGGTCTGTCTGTTCGGATCACCCAGAAATGCTCATTAACGAGAAGCTGCCGTGTCGCTCCCAGGCCAGACGCTGGCGGTCGCGGTGTCGCACTACGTTCCCAAAGCAGAGTCGGTTCAACAGCATCAGCCAAACACAGAGCTTCATTCAGACACCGCTGCAAGATTCCGAAATGGCCTCTGAAAGAATGGATCTCCTTTTACATAGGACATCTACTTCATAAAAAAAAAAAACAACAATAGCCTCTGTTTTGATGGGATTTTGTAAAGAGAAGTCATTTAAGCTACTCTCAGGTTGATCCACATGACAGGGAACTACATAAACGGAACAGTATCCCGTCTCTGTTCTGCTTGTGACAGAGTTTGGACTTAGGTCTCTGATTTTTCTCCCCACCTGATGAACGTCAACCATGATAACAGCAAGCACAACATTTTTTTGTTTTTGGTATTCTTGTTAGGTACTCACTATAGTTGTGTATGCTGGTACGGTGAGGTCAGTGGAGCAGCTGACGCGACTGTGTTTATTCTGCCGTAAGAGACACAGTGCAGGGAATACGAAGGGACCTCGAGCGCCGTCAGCACGAGAGCGTGGACTTTGGAAAGGTCAGCCTGCGCCTACCAGGTGCGTCTCGGTCCATTCTGCTCAGCGGCCCAGGCGCGACCTCCCCCCATGCCCCAGCCGCACATTGCAAAAAAAATTACCCTGGAGCTGGGTGGGTGTCACAGGACAGGAAGCCGGATGAACGGGAGCCTCGCAGGGCTGACCCACCTTTTTTTTTCCCCCCTGGGGGAGATTCTGTGTCTCTCCTTCCCACCCTGCACGCCTTAGCCCGCCCCACAGCAAAACCCCCATCAACCAGCCCCGCTCTCAGACTGAACAATAAGATCCATGGCGCCGCTGCCAGCTTACCTGAGAAGACGAGTGTGGACTGGGCCCGTTCCTCCTCTTCCTCACCCTCTGCTCACGCTTCGTCTCTCTGGCTGCTAGGTTCAGAGTTCATGTGACCCCCAGAGCCCCGCACACCTCCCACGTCGCTCCCGGAGCTCGGCAGCAACAGAAAGCTGCCTCCTCCTTCACATCCACAGGTGACCTCCGGACCGACCCTCCCCCTTCCCAGTCTCCGGCTCCTCCCCCCGCTACAACAGCAATCAAGATGGAGTCAGCCTCGGGATTATCTCAGCCTTCATCTAATCACAAATGAGAGGCTCTGTCGCAGATCTTCAGTCCCCGACCGGGTCTTT
>JAODKN010000111.1:1091160-1103478 GCA_026774425.1 Petrocephalus zakoni
GGCACGTAGAACTACAAACACAGAGGGCACGTAGAACTACAGACACAGAGGGCACGTAGAACTACAGACACAGAGGGACACCGGTGAGCTGGTCCATTGTCCTTTTCTCTTTGTCTGCTGCTTTAACACCTGCAGGAAGTGAGGCGGGTATAGAAAATGGATGGGTGAATGGATGAATGGATGGATGGATGGATGGATTTATGGATGGATGGATGGATTCATGGATGAATGGATCTCATTTCTTTTGTGCAAATGGTCCAGTAAGTTTATTTGCTCAGTGACAGAGGTTATTTCAGGCCTTGTCCTTCAGACTAGTATGAGTGGCAGTGCCTAACACGAGATCTCAGAGAATTTATGGGCAATCCTGTACATCTGCATCACCACGCAGACTGACGATGGCGTCCTCACCTTCCCTGGCCAACTCGGCCACAACCAGGGTCGCCTGTGATGTGAGAAGACTCTTCTTACTCAAGGTCTGTGCCAGTGATGGAAGAATCCCACTAGCAGCTATCTCCTCCGGGGCTCCCTTTCCTGTAAAATGCAGAGGTCTGCTTGGCTGCCTTTGTACTTACTTCCTTAAGAGAATAACGAGTGCCACACAGTCATGCGAAGCAGGGCTGCATATTCCCCCCCCGGCTCGGTAGTTAAGCAGCTACGCAGCCGCGAGATGAATGCAGATGAGGCAGCTGCCAGCATCGCTACTTTGAACAGAGAAGATCAAAAGGCCAACGCTCCATCCACCTGCGGCAAACTTTCCAGCCAGCCACTGTCGTTGTCTCCTCACCTAACTTTTTTTCTGGTGTGTGGGAAGCAGAACGGAGGTGCCACCCCCTCCCTCTCTCAGCATCTGGCCTAGTACCCGCTGTCCCGGGCATGAGATGCCCAAAATAAAGGAGAACAGGCTGGAGCAGGACTTTCAAGGAGCTCAGCGAGTAGGGGGACAGTGGCAGATGGCGAAGAGAACGCTGACGTTACTGGAAGTTTCTCTCAAAATTGTCATCTGGCACTGAGTAGGCGGCTGGAGCCGTCAGTGCAGACCTCGCTGCCATGGCAACGTCCCCTTACCCAGGAAGAGGAACGTCGAGCGGCCCGTGGCACTTCAGGATGACACCGACGTCGGCCCGCCCGCATCGAGAGGGGGACTGATTAACACACTTAATGGAATGAAACCCATTACAGGCAAACTTGTAATTTCACGCTTAAGGGTTTCCCGGCTTCCTGGATATTTATACTCTCCAGCATCTGGCCCAATGATGGTATGTATTTTAAGCACTTTCATCCTTACTTAACTTGTGGGGGCAATGCCCTGCTCACAATGGACAGGACTGCAGAAATACATGGTAACTATTGTGCATAAATAATGGCGTTTTCCCACACACAGATTCACAGGCAGCTATTTATATGTGCATATCCACAGGTCATTGCAACTGTGCCAAAACTTTATATGGAACATAATGCTAACTAAGCTTCATTGCCTTCTGGGTACATCTTCTTGTACATCTCAGGTCTGTTATCCTAAAAAGTTTTAGCTTCATGGGAAGCAATGTGCCACATATATGCTGCTACCCTGCTGCTGGTAAGGTTTGATCCGGCCCAGAACTGCAGATTTCTGACCCACAGAACCACATACTTTTTTTGCATCAGTGTATCTGTGTGTATCTGTGTGGGGGGGGGCTGTGCACGTGCAGCCACACCACCCAGCGAGAGGCTAATCTGTCCAGGCCCTCACAACGTATACTGGAGATGGGAAGGAAATCGGATTACCGTCTCTGTGTTCCAAATCCACTGCCAGGCTGCTGTTCTGGCTGCTGACATCCAGCCCGTACTTCCTTCTAATTCTAAGCAGGATACAGTGGCCCTACTGGATAGTTCCTAAAGAAGTGCTGTGCACTCTTTGGGGTTTTTTAAGATGGCTCTGGACAGAACCACCGGGAGATATATGGGGTGAATCTCAATATGTGTACTTGACAGTACTTGTGTTTTCATGTACCCGTTTTACGTCATCTTCAATCGCTGAAGACCAGTTCCAACAGTAAGATCACAAGAAGGGAGGACGGTAAAAATCCCTGGATGTTAATCTTGCTCCGCCCCAAATATCGAGGATACATTAGTTGTATCCTCGCCGAACTAGAACAATCCCATGACTCGTTGCACTCAAGGAAGGCGAGGTCTTGCCAAGACCATCAGTACGATTTTAGCATTCTTGCTATTGAGATTCATCCACGCTGCTCCCTTCTGCATCCAGCTCCAAGCAGAAATTGACTCACTCCTCTCTTAAACTAAAGCTTCCTGAACCACAGGGCCCTTTGTGAGTGCATCTCCTGGGAGGGTGACGTGGCGGTGGCTGTGTGTTTGATCTGGCCCAAGGCCTCTTTGCAGGACACTCACTCTTTTCTTGGAGGGCAGTAAGCAGGATGTCCAAATGCGGCTTAAGCTCCTCATCTATGAGCTCAGTGCTGACAGAGATGGCTTTGAGGGCGTCACTCAGGGCGTCTGTAACAGAGAGGGGGGGGGGGAGCACTTTCACATCATCACATCAGCCTGTTGTGGATGCCAACCCAGCAGGATTCCACTTCCGCTTATCTACACAAGAAGCTTTAGGGCGACCGATAACCCAAAGTCTAAGGAAAAATGGCGGATGGGTTGCTGGGCTAATATCAGCATCATAGGGACTTCTGACAGTAACATTAGCAGGCTGGTAAAGCAAAAGCCATCCGAATGTTCTCTGGAGAACATTTTGGCAGGTCAGCCCCAGCCAGAGGGCTGATCTATTTTGACAAAAATGGCCTTATTGCCATTATAATCTTAATCTCAAATGCCTCATTGAGGCGCTTAATGCATTTTGCAAAGTGTCAGGAATATTAAACAAATAAATAGATAAGTGACTCACAGACTAGGAACTTCAGGGGAGGCAGACTGGCTAGAAACCGATGGCAGTACTGGTACTGAGCATGCTCAGTGATGGGCCTGTATGTGTCACGTAAAAGGGGTTTTTCACTCTGGCCCTTTGGTGTGGAAAAGGTGGAACGTAATTGGATTGGTCTGGGTTGGGGGCCCAATATGATAAGCTTTCATGAGGTTCAAAATCTCTAGTGATACCCCTGTCAACATTTGCAGCTCATTGGGACAGCAGGGAGAATTTTTGCACTTATTAAAGTGTAAATTTTACAGTTTTTTTATACATTTCAGAAAAACAACTGAGGAAAACAACATATTGATCAGCATATTAAAGATTATATGCTTAATTACTTAAATAGTTCAATACCTTAACCATAGTTCCATAAAAGTCATATCACAGTATTTCAGATATATAAATAAGAAACAGTGTTTGAAAGCAAATTACCAGAAATAAGAACATGGGGTAAGGATTTTTCATCTGCATTTACTGCTTACAAAAAAAAACCTAAACAAGGCTTTCATTGCGGGTGGATCTCCCTAGAACACAACAACAGATCCTTTGAAAACATTAGTCAGCTACTGGCCATTTCTGCTTATCAACTGCAGAGATGGGGATCTGACTGAATCCCATTCTGGGGCCAAGGTCTGATCTATAACAGATTATACTGTGTGCAAAGTAGAAAGCTCGCTACTGATCTCTTAAACTAAACACTAGACCTAAACCTAACCCTAACCCCCAGAGAGTCCACATTTTATATCCCACCCGGTCCACATATTTCCTAAACTAGGAGTTAGTAGGGAGCAAAAACAGGGACTGTCTGGGGGGTCCCGCAGAATTAGATTGGGAAACACTACCTTAAGCTAATAAAGAATACTACAAAGTTCTCAACTTGGACCTCTGCTCTCCACTTCCAGGATCACCTGTAAATATAACAGTTAACACCTCAAAGGAAAATGCTGGTCACCATAAAGGGTTAGAAAGGCACAGAGGTCAGCCAGATGCAGACCACAACCTGACCACAGTATGTAGGATGCTGTTAAATGTTAAATAATAATTGCTAAATAATACACTGAAATTCCCTGAAAAATGAACAACAGGATATTGTTATGTCCTGCCTGTCATGTCTGCCAAACCCTCCCGTCTCCTCCCTGACATGGCCCTGATGATCCATGCCTGTTGCTTGATGCCCCTTGTTAACCTTTGTACTTAAGTACTGGTTTGTCTCGTAATCCCCAGTCTGGCAATTGACTTCGCTCCTCCTGTCTGTCCTTGTCCTGGCCTTCTTGTTTTGACCCCCTGTGGCCTCGTCTGTTTCTCTGCTCTGGTTGAGTTAAATAAAACCAAGTCAAGTCAAAGTCAAGTCCTTCGCCCCCCATATGCCATGACAGAATGACTGGACTCCAACAAAACCCCAGCAACCTGCAGCTCCACTCCGGCTTCCACGCCTCCACGCATCCAGCAGACCGCATACCCCGAATGCCTCGGGGTGTCCGAAAACCAAAGGGGTTCCCAGCTCAGCGGGAGCTCCCCTGCCTTCAGGCAGAGGGCTTCTCCTTCCTGGACACACACCTGGAGTGGAGGAGTAATCTCGCAGTCTGGAGGATCCCCGAAGCTGAAGATCTGTTCCTGTGTGAAGTGGGGTAGCTAGCAAGAATGAGCCCGAACGCAGATTCCCAGGAGGCAGAGAAAGTCTGGTGCTTGTTGTGCTGACATGCTGAACATACTGGAGCGCGAGACCACTCAGCCCGCTGTCTCTTTGTCACACGAAGCTGGTCAGCCCACTCTCTCTCCGCAGTATGAAGCCGGTCAGCCAGCCGCCTCTCTGCAGCGTCAAGCTACTCAGCTCACCGCCTCAGCCTGCCACCACCTGTCCTCGCCTCTGCCTCTGCTTCAGGCTCTCAGCCCGGAGTGGTCTGCTCCACTCGTGCTCTAGGCTCCTGGCCTGGTGAGGGCAGCTGTGCCCATGCTCCAGGGGCCCAGCCCAAGGGGGTCCGCTCCACCCGAGGCGCAGGCGCCGGGTCTAGAGAAGGCCACTTCACGCGAGTTGCCAGCTTCTAGCCCAAGAAGGGTCACATTGACTGCACCCAGTCTCGCAGCAACTATGTTGTCCTGCAGAGAAACTCATTGGCCATGCCAATTGCTTCACCTTGCGTTCCTTCACGTGCCCCAGCATTGCTCTGCTCATCTCCTGGTGTTCAGTTGGCAGCCTCCTTGTCTTCTGCCATCCTGTTGGTGGCCTCCTGATCCCCTGCAGGTCACCACTAGACTGACACCTCACTCCTTGGTCACCGCCAGACCGACACCCAACTCCCCAGTCACCACCAGGCCAGGTTGGGTTGAGTTGGAAGATACCTCGCAGGAAGACTTGCAGTTGGACCCTCTGAGCCTTACCCTAAGCCTTGCTCCTTGGGCCCAAAGTATGCACAGACTCGATCCTAAGTCCCAGTGCGGTCAATGGTGTCAGCTAGAGCTCCAAAGAGGAGCTGGCTGAGTCTCCCTCTCCCGGAGGTGGCGATGGGGTCACACTATCTGTGCCCACTGCCCCGAGGCTCGTTTGCCTAACGTTGCCCGCCCAGGACCGGAGAGCGGACCCGCGGTGTCCTCTTTCTCCTGCCCAGCAGTACCCCCAGTGCCCTCTTGCTCCTGCCCCGCAGTTCCCCCGACACCCAGTGGTCCTCTGAGACCCTTAGGCTCCACAGTCCTGATGGGCCCTGCTTTGCCGGGGACCAGGCCCAGGAAGGTCCTCATCCCAGGGTCACCGGCCAGCTCCCCAGGGTCCAGAAGTCTATCCAGACATTCCCCATTCCTTCCGGTCCCATCTTCGTCCTTGTCCCAATTCCCCGTCCTGCCTTGGTTTTGCCCTAGCCTGTGCCTAGCCGTCCCTGTCTCCATTGTTCCCTTCTTGTCTATCATGTTTTTGTGTGGCATGTTTTGTCTGTCTCTGTCTCCTCAGCTCCCTGGTCCCCATTGATTGTCCCTCTGATCCTCGGTCTGTTGTCTCTGGTGCCTGGTCCTGACCTGTGTTTGGTCTGTCTCGTCGGTGCAGTTTTCTTCGTTGGTCTTTCTTGTTGTTCATTTGGTCCCTGGTTTCACCCCTGCGTGTTCTGTCCTGTCCTGTCCGGTGGCTCTGCCCCTCTGGTCTTGTGGTGTCTGTCCCGTGTACCCTGTCAGACTGCCTTCGAGTCCTTCGGCCATTTTTTTAATTATTGAAAAATTCATGTTTAATAACCACTTATGCGGGATTATTATGATGCAGATGTTGGACAGATTAAATGACAGGGTGCACTTTAGACCTGAGCTACGTGTGCATGAAGTTGGGAAGTAGTACTGCCATTATCACAATTGGCAGGATTTGATGCAGAAGGACAAGAGCTTTACTTATGTTTTCATTAGAATGGGGCACAGCTGAGAGTGACTTTAGTTAAGCCCCTATTTACAACCTACAAGCATTAAGTTTTATACAGCTGTAGTATAAGAAGATATTGCTCCCTGATAGCTACAAAGATCAGCTGCAATCTGGGCAGTGAAATGAGCCACCCATTTTGCCCCTTTTATCCTGTAGTTTGTAAGGCAGTTAGTTCCTTGTAGATTTACACATTGTTCTAGATGCTCGCCTTTGCTGAGTGAGCTGTCCCTGCTTGTGTTACCCGCACCATCTTTGTGAGATTTGTGCCCCTTCCTAGATTCTCCTTCCTAGGTTATGGGTTGTAAAAGACACTGAACCTGCATATCACAGGACCTGGGAACAGCAGATCATGGGAACAAGCAGGCTGAAGATCCAGAATTTCAGGAATTCTCAGCTGCTCAGTACATGAAAACATGTCAGAGTAATTTTAAACCCATTTAGAGAACTGAAAATATAATGCATGATTTAATATAAATAATCATGATAATCATGATGGGTTAGTGGCCCATCCTGGGTTGTTCCCTGCCTTGTGCCCATAGCCTCAGGGATAGGCTCCGGACCCCCCCGACCCTGACTAGGATAAGCAGTTGCAAAAAATGCATGGAGGGAATGGATGATAATCACGACCCCCTGTCACCAGTGCCAGTGGGCTGAACAATACAAGCATAAAGAAAACATTAGGCATTAGGAGTAATAAAATAAACAGCATCAGCAGTCACGGGCATTACAGTAATAACCATTTCAACAGAAAGATTACAAACCTATAAATGGGGGTCCAGTCTGACAGTCTACCAACCACAGCTGGAGCTTTCAGACTCCCCGATATTTGTGCAGATAAGCAGCGGTCAGTGAGGAGTCCGAAACTTCAAACCTGAAACTGCATTTTCAGTCCCAGATACTGATTTCTTTCTCTAATCAAATAAATGTATTTTAGCGGGAAAATCAGTCTTCCTGCATTGTCATTTATTCCCTTCTTGTAGTTTTGCCTCTGGCAAAGTCATAATCATCTTCTTCATCACCTTCCGACTCGCAGGGCTGGAGGGCGAAGACATCCCTGTCGGAGCGAGGCGGAGCCCTGCTAAAGGACACAGAGCAGGGAGCGGTCGCAGGGGTAATCCCCAACTGACGGCATGGAAATAGACTCTCCACGGCGGGTCAGTGCTCTGCGAGGCTGGCAGCTTCCCCGCACCCTCCCCGCGCCTGGCAGCTCAGTTTGCCGCTGAGCGCTGACTGCCCCTTGGCGGACCCCCCCATCGACAAGCTTGTTTTTTAGCAGCTCCTATGTGAGTCACACTTAGCTCCCCCCTCAGCCTGAGGATGGGACTCCGCTTGTAACCTTTATCCCTATGAAGTTCTTCAGTTTGACCTTTAAATACTGGAAATGCTTTGGTTCCCCCAGCATCCATCCTGAGCCCAGCAGGTGCGTCCACCTCCGCCAGCCTCTCCCTGGCATTACCCAGCCATCCCAGAACAGACAGAAGACCAGACACAAAGGGTCTAGGCAAAGGTACCCCACTCACCCATGATGCAGCCGGCTCCTCTCCCTCGGTGAGAGTGCTCTCAGCACGCGTGGCTTTGTGTTTGTTGGATGTCGTCGTTTGTATGTCTGCGTGTGTATATGTGTGTGTGTTTGAGAGAGTCCCAGCAGAGGCAGTGGGCAGCCTTCAGGCCAAACACGCTCTCTCTCCAGGATCCACTCCTGCCAACTGAACTGCCAGCATCTGCTGCTGTCGTGCTGTTATGCTCGTCGTCTACAGGGTCTGCCTGGCCCTCTCTCTCTCTCTCTCTCTCTCTCTCCTCCTGTTTTCTGTCTCTGTCTTCCCGCTTTTCAGTGTCTGTCTGTCTCTCTCTTTCTCACTTTCACTGGTTTCTTTCTCCCTCTCTCACTGTTGCTATCTCTCTCTCTCTCCCTCCCTCTCTCTCTACTCTTGCTCTGCACCATCGCACTCTAAATCCCAAATCTCCCCAAAGCTTCTCAGCTCCAGCAATTAGACTCTTGAAAACAGAGTGATTGAAACCCAGCACCTGTCAGAGAACAGCAGTGACCTGATAGGCTTACACAGTGGTGCCCTTTCCACTACAAGATTTATCTGGTGTTTAATTTGGACCCTGTAGCTAGTTCCTTCTGGATGGATCCAGGGTTATGATGCTTATATTTCCATATATGAAGTTATATATGGATTATGGGACAATCCACATACGACACCATCATATATGAGCCCTGCTGTTGAGGCTAGAAGCTGTAGCCAAATCTAGCAGGGTGGCTCAGTGTGTTCTGTCATTGTCTCACACATCAAGGGCTGCCTGTTTGAACACCTTCACTCCCATGGAACAGAAATAGGAAACGTAGGTGAGCTGGCTGTAAGTGGGTGCGTAGCATGTGACAGGTACTGTTCATATGCTGCCTCATTAACTTTGCTTTGTGGACCTTAAAAATTACCGATAACTTCCACTCTGCATTCCCTTATAATAATGCAAATTCTGATGTCAGATTTGGAATTATACCTAACTGGCTTTATATCCAAATAGACAATTTTGATAGGTAAACTGAAAAGCTGCAATACTTCGTGTAATTTATCCAGATGGCCACCAGGTGGCTGTATTTTTATACCAAGGATTTTAGTCAAGGGTCATCTACAGTAGATAATACACACAAAGCTACCTGTATGTCACATTATGTATGTTCCGTATACACCTATAGGCTAGCTACCGCATAGCATAAATATTACTCACAAAATAGCATTTCTAACTTCACCACAGTTTTGGAACATGATAAAATACATCCTTAAAAGAAAATGTCATATGCTGATGTTGATGTTTACACAACACACAGTCACAAACTTACTGTTTCATTGCATCCCTGTAATTGTTCTGAGGATACACATAAACTTGACATGCAGTTTATTTACAAGGAAATCCAGATTATTTGTAATGAATAAACAGGTTTCTTAATCAGGTTTCCTTTCCTAATTTTGCAGCTGCCTAAATGATTGCGCTTTATGTATGAAATTTAAGACAGTAACTCACAAGCTCTTACTTTGTGTCTGTATGGTTGCTGTACTTTGGGAGCGAACTAGAATATTCGGTGCCACCCGGCGGGCAGCGAATTTTCGTTTTGCAGGGTGGTAGGGGAATTTATATTAATATTCATGAGGGAACTGCCACCTGATTGGCCGGTGGTCAGAGGACGTTCTGGGAAGCCGCGGCAGCCCCAAACAAACATGCAAACATCCCTGGGTGCGTTTCCCAAAAGCATAGCTACTAACTACATTAGTATACACAGTATACGTGGTTATTTAAGGTGATTGTGCTTATGTTTGTGGTTTGGAGTGATCAGATATGCGAGTTAAACAGTTTTATTGCGACCGGTAGGAATGATTTCCTGTGTCTCAGTTGTGGAGCGGGTGTGAAGGAGAGACAAGTATTGTCCTTATTTTTGACAAAGCTACCGTTAGCAGCTAACATAGTTGGACTAATTCAGTTGCATGGTTCCAACTATGTCAGTTGCTAATGTAGTTGGCAACTATACTTTTGGGAAACGCACCCAGGGATGTTTGCATGTTTGTTTGGGGCTGCCGCGGCTTCCCAGAACGTCCTCTGACCACCGGCCAATCAGGTGGCAGTTCCCTCATGAATATTAATGTACCTTCCCCTACCACCCTGCAAAACGGCGGACAGCTCTTACCATGACGGCGTGACAGACCGAATCTGCGCATGCGCGCCCAGGCTGCATTCTGACCCCTTACCACGTGCTTTTTCCCGCGACGGGGAATGCGCGCTGCATCCCTGCAGGGAGAGGGGATGCGATAGAAGCGGGGAGAGGCAGCGAGCACAATGTCTAAACAAAGCAGCATTTTCAACTTTTTCACCAAGTCTCCACCCTTGGTCAGTAAAGTAAAACCTAGTCCGTCTCCTACAGAAGCGGACCTGCCGTCTTCCGTGTCCAAGTCGAGCAGTTCTCCGAAGGAAGAAGCGAAGCAGTCGCCCTCTCAGAACACTAAGAAAACCCAAGAAAAGCTGGGAAAAACACCGGCTAAGGGAGGCCTCAGCGGTTTCTTCGCCGAGAAAAAACCTGCAGATAAAGAAAGGTAACGGGTGGGATTAACACGGTGCTACTTTTGGGTTCCAAATTAATAGGATATATCTGTAATGGGAAGAAATTTCTAATATATAATGCTTTGCTAATTTGGTTTTGCACTTTTGATGATTATCGTAACTTTGCAGATATATATCGGTGCCATGTTTAAAATTAGTATTTCGCGTTAAACATGCATGTGCATGTTGTGGTTCTGTGGAATCATCCCGAATGCCGTATTTGTATCGAGTAGTTTATCCAGAAGAGCCGCTCTGCTCCTGCAGACCCAGCGGTACAGTACCCCCGCCGCCCCCTCCGATCAATCTGTGCGGCCCGCGTTCGGCCGCTCGGCGAGGGCCGCGCCTGCGCAGTAGTGTGGCGGGAAGCCGCGACGCCAGCTCGCGCCGGGGCACTGCCGGAAGTGACGCAATCGCCGGCCGGCGTTGACCGTTACGCGCGACGGCCAGCGATTACTTCGTGCGGAAGTGTGCTTGTGAGACATTAAGATGGTGCCAGTGGGTAAAGCGTGGAGCGGTAGTATGAATCCCTGGCGCGCTTGACTGGCAGTGACTATGCCCGCCCCTGACAGAGGTCCCCGTAACCCCGCCCACAGCTCGGCCAGCAGCTTCGCTGCCCGTGCCCTGGTATGGACCAAGCTGGAAGGGCACCCCTGGTGGCCGTGCATGGTGGTGCCCCAGCCTCTCTCGGGGCAGCAGATGCGGGGCCGCGGTGCCCACCAGCGCCTCCACGTCCATTTCTTCGACGAGCCTCCAACTCGGGGCTGGGTCAGTGTTAAATATGTCAAGGAATATCAAGGTGAGTATTGGGGTCAGGGATGGGTGCATTTGGAGGGGGGGGGCTTAATTTATTAGAATGAGTGTCAGGAATGTATAATAAAAATCTTTCCTGAGCATTAATGTGGTTTTGGTTTTATAATTCGTACGTGAAGAATTATCAGTAATGCAGTTGTGGCCTTGCCCTGACATGCGTCTCCCTGGGTCGCAGGTTCGGAGAGCGCACATGCAAAGAGTGGAGGCATGTTCTTCAGTGGGAAACCGGCAATTCGCCGGGCGATGGAGCTGGCAGATCTCGCCCTGGCCGACAGTCCGCAGAAGCGGCTTCAGATGGCTGTTTGCATGGATCCCTCTGAAGATGAGGATGAAGAGGAGGATATGGAGGTCAGCTGCTCAGCTGAAGAGATCTAAAGCTTTAGGTGTTTGAGTGTAATCCGTTCACAAAGCAGCTAGGACTGGCCGATGTCACATTGATTATATCGCACATGGGCAATTGTCACCAGGGCTTCAGATGATGGGCGAAACGTTTGGCCGGACGCCAGCTTTTCGGTACTATACAGACATTTACTTACACCCACAATTTGTTAAGTAGATCAGTAGTACGGCTATAATCTTAATGAAGTATTTTGTGACACCCAAACTTTAGTGATCTGTATAAACTTGGCATACTTTTGTTTATTAAATTCTGTTAGCAGTGCACACCACATAATATTGTTTTTAACTGTGGTTTGGTAATGAAAGGAACAGCTTAGCTGCCGTGATATCTTTTAAAAGAGGAGATATTGTGGATAAGCAAGGTAAAAAGACATCAGTGATGTGGCAGCACTTCTTGGCATTTTAAAGTCCGAGACGTTTATTAAACATAAGGATATGATATCTTATACCGTAATACTGGTTTAAATAGCCTAAATGACGTCCGGAACGTGGTGCAGCGGAAGCTGTTTAAGTGGGGACCATTTTTACTGGTACGCCGCTGAACATGGATGCAACGGATTACCTGCGTTGTGGTGCGTTCGATTATCCCGACGAGTCCGAGGTGCGACGCGTCACAACCGACCAATTTCCCATTCGAGCTACACAACTCGGAACAAACATGGCTGCCTCCACGAACACGCTGTTATTGTCATGATCTGAGCATGAAAGC
>JAODKN010000111.1:1110903-1127093 GCA_026774425.1 Petrocephalus zakoni
GGGGGACTATGGCTCCGCTTGTTTCTGTACAAAGCTGCAGTTTCACGTTTCCCATGTCATCACCCCTGCTGGATTTGGGGGGGGGGGGAGGGGGGGGTCTCAGAGGCAGTTCCCCCCCTCCAAAAAGAAAAAGCCACCTTCCTGCTTTTTTCCAAATCCTGAGTCAACGTGTTAGTACTACTCTCTGCCGTTTAACCCTTTGTCCGAATCTTGCAGAAACAAAAGAAAGCACCGTGTCCACCGACAGCTGAGCAGTGTCTTTTTAAATAGATAAAGGGCTCTCCATTCAGATCGGGAGCAACTTGAATTGTCCAAGTTTTTTTTTTTCCCTCTCCTTTTATTTTATTGAGTCTAAACGTTTATTTCTAGCTTTCCTCCACAATTATCTTACTCGTGGAGTCTCTGGGTTCAGGGAGGCAGAAGCTCAGTTATGCTGAAGCGTGTTGGACTCTATAGGAGGGGCAGAGTCGTACAGAGTGTCCGTATCGTGAGTCGGCTCTCCCGCCAGCGTGCAAGGGTTTGACAACGTCCCAGCGCCGCAGTCGCAGAAAAACCTGGGGGAGGGTGGGCAGTATGTTTCACATGTACTGTACACACGAACAAAAATGGCCAATGTAACTGCTATGGATTATGAAGCGTCATCCCGTCCCATCCGGGCACCCCCACACACCCCTATACGAACCTGTCATGCCGTATGAACTCGACGTCGTGTCCCTGGTGACACTTCTTAATGCAGTTCACACAGATGGCATTTCGGTCTGTCGTGTTACAGGTGTGACACCTGCGCAAGACGTTGACAAAAGATTGTTTTGAACAAAGTTTGTTGAAACGCTGACGTGCAAGGCCCAGAAGTGGTGATAGTTACCTGTAGAAATCATGCATTGGGTAGCTGGTATAACTGGAAATCTTGTACAGACATTGACCTCTGCTTACAGCTTTTTCAATGGCATCTTGATTGTTAAGTATTTTGTTATCTGTGGAGTGATTAGAGCAGATTTATAAACACACTGGTTCATCTGACAGTCTGCCAGGTGTTGAAATGCCAGCCATGTGGATTCACATGATGGCATTTGCCCATTTGCCTCTATACCTTTCATCGTAACATTGACGCCAGATGCCAGAAACAGCCCTCCAAAGCGGTTGTTGAAGATCTGATTGCCTTCTAGGGTCGCTGTGGCATGATTCGTTATCTCGATTCCTGAGCCAGAAAAGATTAATATGCATTTGAGACTGTGCAGCAGTCATCTTGCGTATTATGCATGACCTCCGTAAGGGGAGACCTTGGACGAGTAGCAGTCCCTCCTTCCCTTCCACTGTCTGCACTTCTACTTGCCTGCGGCAAAGCCATCAAATATCCGGTTCTTGCGCAGTACAGGGTGGCTGTTGGTGCTGATGAGAACGCCCGCTTGAGCATTCCTGAAGATGTCGTTCTCCTCCAACAGCCCTACAGATAGACAGCAGGGTTGTAGTCACTGTTCAGCTCCAGCAGATGGCACCCTGTTAAGCAATTAGTGCTAGGGCAGTGTTTTCTACCTCTACCATTTCTGCCAAACAATACAAATAGTACAACAATTTGGCTTTTACCATGAAATTCACCAGTATTGTACTCTGATACCCAATGTATTTTTTGTGTCTCTGACAAAACCAAGGTTAGGGATAGTAAATAGTAAGCTCTTCAAAAGTTGAATTTCTTATTTTGCTGACAGAAAAACAACTACCCCATTTTGGAGACTAGGGATGGGTGCTCCTCAACAGTTCTTTGAGAACTTGCAAAATGTCTACAGTTGCTTTCAAACTGCACTCATCTGTATCCATTTTGTTGACTGAGAGATCACAGTTCCATTAATACTAGTGGATTCATAAAATGAGCTTATGATCAGTCTTATTAGTGTTGAACTGTGAAGTGGACTGAAAAATAAATGCAAACAGAACCAATAGGACATCTAGAATGAAACCTAGAGATCACATTTTAAACATCTATGGGGGTTTTTCCCTGTGTCGTCCACCGAAGCATTTCTCTTCAATAGTGAGTCTGCGGCATTGCGTACCTCGTCCTCCGTTGAATATACAGATCCCACCATCTCGGCCGTCGTGGATTTTGTTCCTGCGTAGTGTGGGGTTGCTGTCAGTCTTTATCCACACTCCTGCCATGGCATTGTCAAAGATCTCATTGTCCTCAATGAAACCCAGTCCTGTGAGAGAAGTGCCAGACAGATCAGACCTTTCCACCGTTTTTGGCCACACTGCGGCTTGTGAGACAATCTGAAAAGTCAGCATAAGGAGGCACTGTGGAGTACAATGCAGGACAACAGGGCTCTTAGAAGCCATTGGTTACGCCAATAAATGACAGTCACACAGTAGGGCCTTCTTTGTTCTCAGGAAACCTCCAGAGTCATGGACAAACACTGGCTCCTTACCAGAGTTGTACACTAGGATGCCTCCATTCTGCCCCCCCCAGATCTTGTTCCTTCTGATTTTGGGGTTGCTACCAGTCCTATATGAAACAAGATCCGATAAACTCCATGCAGGAAACAATGTGAGTACATACAGTGCGCAAGTATTTGCAGTTCATCACTTAGTCTGCTGTTCCACATGCACAGCTGTGTAGACCTGTTAAGAGCTTTCGTTCCTTACTTTGCAAGACACAGAAAGAATTTCCGCATGTCTTAATTAAAGGCCAGCCTTCAATCACAGCATGTTCAAATCGGGGGTTCCTTCCATCAGACACCATGCTAGTGCTCTGCCTGATGCTATGCCACTGTGCTGGGTCGGGTTCCAAACTGATAGCTGACTCACCTTATCTGGACTCCAGAGTACATGTGATTGTAGATGTCATTATCCTCCAGAACTCCATGACCATTGTCATAGAAATACACCCCAACCTGTTTAAACAGAAACACATTCAGCTTTACTCCCTGTGGAGCAATAAACTTAATACATTTACATTCAAAATATCAGGGCAAATCTTGATACTAATGGTAGATGCGCGAGTATTGGCTTTCATACCTGCTTGCCGCTGTGGATCCGGTTCCTCCTCAGGACGGGCGTACTTCCTGTCGTTACCCACACTCCTGCCAGGGTGTTGCTGTATACCTCATTTTCCTCAATCACCCCCTGGCCCTTTTCATGCTGGTTGGGGTGAGGAAATCAAGTTAGCTTTCTGCACCAAGTCCACATTCAGTCCACTGATTTTTTGCTAATCACCCATCTTGCCCCAAATGTGTCTCTGTGATCTAAGTTTGTACCAAATGGGAGACCGCTCCAAGCCACCTGCAAGTGCATGTCTGTCTGTCTGACATATTCACTTAGGGCAGGGGTGCCCACACTTTTTCGGCTTGCGAGCTATTTTTAAAATGACCAGGTCAAAATGATCTACCTACATTAAAAATGCTAAATAAATGTTATGTATATTATGCATTTCATATTTATATGTACAGTATATGTTGGCGAACCTTGCATCACTGCATGAACCCTTACAGCACAATACAATCCAATACATTTATGCTCTTACTCTGTTCCGGCTCCCCCACTAATTTTTTAATGTCCGCTTTTAGAAGACGTAAATTGGAAGGCTAGCTGGGTCACTTTGCTCGCCAGAGTTTTGCATCAGCTCGCAATACATTCACATGTTCTGCCGGGTGATGCGTTAGAAGAGAAGTATAGTAACCTAATGTAACAAAGCTTTAATGTCACAGGATGGACGTATTGGGCACCCCTGACTTAGGGCATATAGCATCCTTACATGTACATTAGTGACCCACTGATTGATGGGGCGGTGTTCCCACAAGGAAAAAGCTGCCCTTCCATAATTTCCTCCTTATGCTTTTATGTCATGTTGGAGTGGAATTAAGATTAATTTACTATATTAAAGGGCAGTCTTGGGAATGGTATGTGTGTGTGTACATGATTACCACATTGTGGAAACCAAATGCACACAATGTGATAAAACGTGAGTTATCAGTTAGTATTAGGGTTATGCCCATAGAAATGAATGGAAAGTCCCCACAATAACAGCAATATATAAACTGTGTGGGTGTGTGAGAGGGACAGAAGTAGAGCGGGAGGCAGGCCTGCGCACCACGTAGATGCCCCCATGCTGTCCATCATGGATCTTGTTGTGGCGGACGATGGGGCAGCTGTTGGTCCGGATCTGGATGCCCGCCAGGGCATTGCCATATATATCATTACTTTCAATGAGACCCCGTCCGTCACCAAATATGTACACGCCACCTTGGTTGCCGTTGAAGATGGCATTTCCTCTGAATTTGGAAAATGGATAACACACATTGAAGCCCAAGCTGACATTTTCCAGGAGGTAAACATACTAAATCATACTCATGTGCACACTTCAGATGTGTGAATTTCTCTACAGAGATGCATTCAACCCACAGGAACCCAAAGTCATTGAAGCATGATATTAAGTAATGCTGCAACACCAGAAGTCAGATAAACAGCAACATGGAAATACGCTAATTGCACATTTTTTAGGATACCAGCAATGATGCAAGCAACACCCTTCAGAAGAGCTGTACCCTATTCTATCACATCTACCAACCTGATGGTGGGGTCACTGTTGGACGTGATCCACACGCCAGCAAAGTTGTTTGCATAGATCTTGTTTTCAATGAACTGGCCGCGGCCCTTCTCGTGCACATAAATGCCCCCCGTCTGGCCATGGTGGATCTCACAACGCACCACCGTCGGGTTGGCGTATGCCTTCACCTCGAAACCTGCTATGCGGTTCCTGTGGATGTTGCAGCTTTCAAAATAGCCCTGTGGGGGGAGACAGAGAGCCGTGTTTAAAAAGAAAGGCGTTGTATGCAAATAGTAATGCAGATAATGCATACAACTACGGTTTAAAAATACCAGCTTTACATTGTGCCACTCTTAATACAACAGCGACAGCTGTACAACTTTGCATAACCAAAACTTCTGAAGAAAAAAACCACGCAAACCTATATACCCACTACAGGCATTGTTGTGATGTGAAGAATCACAGCATCCCCTTATACATTCAGAAGCAATGAGAGATTGTTTAAAGGAGTTTACCATGCCGTGGTCAAAGGTGAAAACCCCCACGTCTCTGCCGTGGTGGATGTGATTCCGTCTGATGATGGGGTTGCCATGGTTTTTCACCCAGATGCCAGCTAGTGCATTGTTGGAGATCTCATTGTCTTCATATATGCCCTGAAAAAGGTCGAACAAAGGAGACAGGAGGGTTTAAACAAAGCATCAAACAGACAATACTGTTTGCATACTGCATATTTAAACAGGGCCCTACACTGGTACAGAATATGGCCATAGCCTTAAGCCATGATGCCTCCAAGGGTTGAAAGATATTTACCTGTGCATAGTCCGTAATGTACAGGCCCACGTTTTCACAGTCGCTGATGTTGCAATGCTTGATAGTTGGGCACGCCCCTTGTCCGCTAACACAGACCGCTGATCCCACTGTGGTGGTAGGATAAAGCGTGCCCTATCAGGTACTGTGACACCCAGGATACATCCCAGAGAAAGGCGAAACGGGACCAGTAACACGGCATGCAGCAAGCAGGGCCTGCAGGGCCAGAGGCTGACCTGTGCAGGTGCTGCGAATGATGCAGTGGTCAATGATGGGGCTGCAGTTCACCGTGATCTCCAGGCAGTGGTGGGCATTGTGGTGCTGAGCGGACTTGTCATCCGGATTGAACTACAGAGGAAGGTCATTAGTGTCAACGTTTTGACAGGTATAAATAGTTAAAGGTACTGATGTCAAAGTATTACAAAGATGGTTCTTCTTGTTTTTAGAAATCAAGGCTAAAGGCCTTTGCACACCAAGGCAAAATTTTTAATGTTTTTTTTAATCCGTCACATAAAAAAAAAACAGAGCCTGATACGTTTTATTATTCTGTAATTGCGAAAATTCACAATATGACAAAATAATCTTGTCAAGCAGTGAGGATGATTTTCTGGTTCTTTCACTCCGTCTGAGCAGGAAAATATTGGGTCCATCCAAACCCGAGAATCAGTCAATAGCAGGGAGAATTTCATCTGCTGATATGGAAACAGCAGAATTATCCCGATCGTTCTGAGCTGCACTTCAGAATGTCAGTGGAAAGAGATAGAATCAGCGGAGCAAAAATCGAGCATGTGGAATCATTTTTGTACCTCAGTCACATTTTATGCAGCAAATTAATACATTTTCTTGCTTGCGTCTCCATGTGTATGCATCAGAAAATGTGATCAATAACCAATATACTTTTGTCTAATACTGCCAATGCCGGCAGTGAAACTTGCCAGCGCTTATTAGTGGAATATGTTAAATCATTTTTTTATTCAGTGAAATGGAAAGATCGATCTGCCAGATTTAATAGCATGTCGTGGGCCGTATGAATAAAATATAAATAAAAGACTGGGCCCCGTTTTGATCATAATCGCCCCCCTTCCCCCAAAAACATCCTCCATTGTTTTGGGGTGGTGGTGCAGTTGGGAATTGTGTGAAGTTTGCCATACGAGCTTTTTGCATCTCCCACGCTTATTTGGCATAAAGGTCCCAGCTCTGTTGTACAGTGTGAAAGTGACACACACAAGTTGCCAGCAGCTTCAAAAGTCCCCAGTTGAGACAAGCCGGGAACTTGTAACCAGGGACTGAAAAAACTGGTTACAAGTCCCAGAACTTCGGTGTGAAAGCGCAAACCCTACTGGAATCACTTCAAAAAGACGACCACCAATTTCTGCGACCCATTTCTCTATGTGATCGGCAGATATTCAGTGCACAGCCTCAAAATGCTGCAATGTATATACAAGATCACGGTCAATAGCTTCTGACGGATGAGAAAAAGCACCGAAAATCGAACCTGTTCCAAAACCTTTAATGATGGACAAGTTTTGGAGTTTATATGTAAACGTGTTTGACACAACGTGAGGTTGTATTTTTTTTTTTTAAAACGTGCGACAATTTTGGATGAAGAATACAGACTTGGTATGCAATGGCCTTTAGTTAAAGAAGTCTAGAATCATACCCTGATGGTCATGTAGCCCACATAAGCATCCTCTGATCCTTCCATGAACACAAATGTGGAGTCCCTCGTGTTCTCGATGATCACTTTGTCTGCCACCTTCCCTGGTGCTGTGTGCGACAGAAAGCTGGAAATTAGGGCAGTACCACCATTTGTGAAAATGAAGCTGCTTACAGGAGCTGTTGGCATGCGGGAGGAATTCAGCTGGTAGAGGTGGGGGACACACTTACCTGCACCGATCATCGTAATTGGCGATTCGATGTAGATCCACTCATCAGTGTAGATGTGTGCGGTATGGACAAAAATAAGGCCATCAAAGTGGGCCTCTTGAACCCCACTCAGGGCATCTTCAATGGTATCGTAGTACTGGAGGAGCGAGGGTTTAGTAAGGTAAAAGGGCATTTTTTTAAGACATACACAACGCAGAAGCAGACGTTTAACCCTAGCAACAAAATTGACTAGTGGCACTTTTCCCATGTCTTGCATGAACCGAGCCGTACCCGAGCCGTGCTGCTCTCAGAGACGGTTACAGCGCGGTTACAGCTCTTTCTGCTTTTCCACTGCAGAAAGCTCAGCTCCGTAAAGACGCTGCCGGGTTTCAAGAGCGACATGTAAAACTGAAGTGACACTTATTTACTGTTCACGGTATACATCATGATTTACTATAACATTTTTCTGTTTTGCCGCGTGCTAAATTCTGCTAGCACGCCTTTGAGAAACGCCATCTTGCTAACATCAAACACTATTGTAACTAGCATTCTCTTGCATATTTTTTTTTTATAGAAATTTGGATTCTGCTGTCCTATCAAACTTTTTTTTTTTTTTTAAGTGCAGTCAATCCTGCTACAACGTGACTAACATGTTCATGAAAAAACTGTTCACTGAAATCGCGTACTAAATCGTACTAAAATACATCCAGTTAGGGGAATGCAAAATTAATTAAATTACATAAACTGTGATACCAGTGGCATTTAATGTAATTAGATGCATTTTAAATAATAATAATAATAATAATAATAAAAGTTAATTATATCATAAATATCTCCTATGGGTCTTATGAGTTGCACTGCCTAGCAACTTCAACCGAACTTGCAGAACTCGCTAACTTATCAAATCGCCGAGTCGGGAGTAGTGAGCCACAGCCACCATTCGGCCGGGCTTACACACAGCACAAATACAACAAACTATGGTACGAGGAGGGACACTGAAGGCAACATGGTTACAGTCAGACAACGAAAAGCAAAACGCTCTAAAGAACGATTCCTCACAAATCATAAATCACTATTGTTCACTTGGATAGGAGTTTTTGCGTGCAGGTAGTTTTGGCTAAGACCGTACCGTGTTGTAGTTTGTATAGTGCGCTTCTCTCTGATAGAAAAATCGCAGGATTACAAACGCAATTCCATGCTGTACTGTAATTGGGCACTCACGTTGTGACAGCACCTTGCAGCAGGACTGACTGTAAATGGTTAGAAAATGTTACGTTCCAAGTTATCAGGAATGCATCAATACACGTACAATACTATTAATAATGAATAATATATAGAATACGCCCGTTTTCTTTTTTAATGGCCTTAATCCATGCGTATCGACAAAGAACGCCAGTATCTCCATGCATTTTGATCAATCAGATGGTGGTGTTTCAACCGGCTTTGGTTAAGCTCTCCACCCTGCTATTATGTAGGACCATGTCAGCATGGGTATGGCTCTCAATTTACAATGGAAAACCCATCAGTTTCAGGTACGGTTCAGCTCTTGGTGGCAGGGGAAAAGTGCTACGAGTCTCACAATAGAAACAACATTCCAAAGCATATAATTGTAAGTGTGCTTTGCTCAGAGTCCTGCAAAAGACGACACGAAGAGTCTTACCAGCATGTTCTCCCTTCCTTTGTATCTGGCAGGATTATTGTAGAAATGCTCTGCAAACCCAGGCTTTACATGCGCTCCTTTGTACTGCAAGTCCATAAATAGCCAAATCAGCAGGGCCAAGAAGGACTACATTTTAAGACATACATAGTAGAGGACTAGTGCATAAGATTTGGATGCCATTTGGGAGAGCCACCAGCTAACCACAACCTCTAATGGAAGATTAGTTTGGGTCATGCACACTTACTAGCTGCTGGAAACTCTCCTTCCATGGATTTGGTTGCTCATACTCTTCGGGATTGATCTGGTAGAACTTCCCAGGCTCAGGGTGCATCATGGGACGTGTGTACTCAAACACTTCCATGTAAAGCCTCTTCCTGCAAGGTCACACAGGGTTGGTTTGAGGTCAGTCTGTGCAAATCACCCTGAGAAGCATTTCTCTCCTTCTCTTTCTAGAATACCTTCAAGGGTTCTTAATCTCTGAAGGATAATCTTGTATGATTAGAGGTAAGGGGAATAGTAGTGTGTGTGCTCTTAAAGCAGATCACAGTGGAAAGCGGGGGCGGTCTCACCAGAGGATAGGGTCATTGGCGAGCTCGCTGAAGCGCTTGCACACACAGGCAGCACGGCACAGATCCTGCTCTAGCAAGTAGGAGAAGATCTTCAACACCACTTCGTCTGGAAGCTTCTCCTGGAGGTATTGTTCAGCTGGGGCAGCTGGGTGGAGGACAGGGAGATTTCCTATTCATTCTTACACCTCTTTAGACATTTGACCTTTTTTTTTTTTTAAACAGCAATTCACAATTTTGCCCATTTATATATTCTACTGATGTAATTCCCATTGTATCATGTTCAAGGATTCCAGACAATTCTTTTGTTAAGATCCACTCACCTGGCAGGTCTTGGGATTTCCCCGATACTCTGGCACGTTTGGCACGGTGGCCGAAGTTTTCTGTCGTGGACGTGGAGGCTCCCTAGAGAGGGGACCCCAGAGGCCACATTTATAAAAATGAACGGCAAGCAGTCATGACAGCTGCTTAAGCTACAACCAACAGAGCTGAAGGTCAAGCACTGGCCACAAACTGGCAAAAGAAATCTTTCAGCATGTGTTTGCAGATTAAACCCAGGCTAAATGAGTCACCCTGCATTTGACACATTTCATATAGCATTGAAAGTAATGTACACAATCTGGGCAAGAGTAATGCAAGGATGCCACATACTGACCACTGCAAGTCAGAGCTATGATGTTATTGATGAAGATGGCTGCAGAAATCATGGCAACCAGATAGCTCAGGTGTATACAGCCATTTAGATATGAGCTGAGATGAGACACTGGAGGTGCCATCTACTCCAACCACCCAAAAGTGGGACAGGAGGGCACTGAGTCTGGATGCTGCTATAGCGGACGCACAACACCAATCATTATCAAGTCTTTTCCTGCTGCAGCCAATGAAATGGCAGAATCGGCCAGTAAGTATAAACTGCTGCCTCACAGCCCTATGAGCTTGTTCCGGGTCCCACGCTCACCTCCATGCTGGCCTTGGTTGGACACGCGCTTCTCTTGGGTAACAGAGACTTTCTGCGGAGTTGGTATGGACTGTTCTGTGCTCCTGGGCCTGATTCTTCTGCAACCATATCTGCAGGAACATCCTCATCTGGGGAGGGGGAGAATAAATAAATAAGTAAAAATATATCACATACAGAGGCCATGATAAGTGATATATGATAAGCAATATATGTTGTCAACGTGATGCGCTTGTCTCTGGTTGTTCATATCAGTTTTTTCCTCAGGCCATGCAGAAGTTTGCCTCCCTCTAGCTGTCCCTGTCATATTTACAAAGATCAGGCACCCCCCCCCCCCCAAGGATGCACACCCCTAATCAGCTACATAAGCTTACGCCATGCAGTTAAAACCCAAGCAGAGTTAGACACTAGGGGGGGGCACTGACGTAATCAGGCTGAACGTTGTCTGAAGTGAGCTGCTCTAATGGTACTACAATGGTAGGATTTTCCCTTCACTGTAACTGATATTTAAAGTGGCTTTGACAGTCTCAGCTCCTCAAGCTTCAGTATGACCCTGCATCAGATAAACAGCTATAGAAAATGGACGGAGGGGTACCAGTTCCTGGGTTTGCAAGGACTGAGGCAAACTCAGACTGCCTTACACATTTCAAAAGGTTTTTGTGCCAGAGAAATACAAGTCATTAGTCTAAATTAAACTGTTTACAGCATTGCAGCATTTAAGAGTCTCGAGGTAGCTTTAAAAATGACACAGTCTTGGCTCACTTCTTCCTCAGACCTGACATGGGGGGGGGGGGCGTGTTTTTGGTCACTACGGCAAACTGAATCAATGTGGCAAATCAATTACAGCTGTGGCCACATCATGTCTGGACTAGACACAGGTCATCTATGCATGCCTATATGTGCGTGTATGTCACCTTACAGCACTTAGTGAAAAAGACTGTTCTGTATGCCTCCTTGACAGAAACACCATGTCCGAAGGAAGGCAGTCTCTCATGGGCAGGGGCTGAGCCTTTCACTCTGTGTGGAAGGCAGTCTCTCATGGGCAGGGGCTGAGCCTTTCACTCTGTGTGGAAGGCAGTCTCTCATGGGCAGGGGGCAGGGGCTGAGCCTTTCAGTCTGTCAAGGTTTATCAGGTTTTTGAGGATAATTCTAAATGTAACCATTCAAGGGACAGCATCATCATCATCAGTGGAAAAAAATCTTGTTAATTTTGTTAAAAATTTCTTGAAATTGATACCCAGGTCATTCAAGTTTGCAGGTCTCACACAGTGGCCTGAGAGTCAAACAGCAAGTAGCATCGGGGGGCTGAGGGCAGAGGCCGTGTGTCTCACTCTGGGTGTGACACTCAAACCGTCCCACTGCCACAGACAAAGTGCCCTCACCAATGCAAATGATGACATTAGCGATGGTCGAAATCTCTCATTCCTCCACAACTTCAGGGCCCCGTGATCAGTATAACTGAAGTAACTACTGTACTGGCTATGTAAGATTCCCCGCTAAATACGCCAATATACCTGGTGCCATTAAATTGATATGTGAAGCTCTTCTGTGTTAATGGATTCATCTTGTATATGACAAACCACACTTTGTGTCCTTGTACACCAAAGGAGCCTGTGTGCTTCTCGCCTACCTGAATCCAGCACATGGCAGGGCTCCCACATCGATGTTTGGTTAGCTGAAGCTACCTGCCATCCACTCAAGTATATTCACACGTTCCTGGATTTTATAACCAAGGTGCTCTAGTGCGATAGCTGAACAAAAGCATGTTCTGGTCCAACTGACCTTTTTTGAAGCATCTCAATGGATTAGACCAGTGTTTCCCAATCGGGTCCTTGGGGACCCACTGTTTTTGCTCCCTCTGAACTCCCTAGAAGACAGCCCACATTTTTGCTCCCTCCTAGCTTCTGACAGAGCAGAAACATAGACCGCCCATGAGTCCCCAAGGAGTGAATTGAGAAACACTGGATCAGACATCTCGTAGTTTGAAGAGTGAGAAATAATCGTAAAACTATTTTGTATCTTGCAACACATATAAGGTGCAGAGAAGAACTTCATTCTGAATTATGGCTGGGAGTCTCATCACGGAGCACCATAACACACACCCAGCTACAGCCGTGGGAGCTAACAGCAGGCGGAATCAGTCACGAAGACCAGTGACAGCATGCGGACACAGCTGGAGCCGAGAGCTTGCTGTCAGGCGGCCGTGTTTCATATCCCCCGCAGACGGGTGAAGAGCACCTGAAGTTAAACATGATGACAGGCTTCCTCACCCTTATTACAATTCTTATAAATGTTTTCTTAACTCATTTCTGCTTTTCTAGATGGGCAGGTTTTTTTTTTTTTTTTTTTTAAATGAGAAGAAGAGCAATGCTTCAGTCTGGTTTAAAGACAGATGGCAAAAATTATTTATTTATTTTTACAGTGACAGTATTTATACCTAGAAAATTATGGTAAATAAAATCCTGTCAAAATGCCCAGATAGTTGGCCAGCATGTGTTTTTTTCTGTATTTATGCAGTAAAAGTGCCAGCCGGGCTATATAAAAAAAAAGTGCTCAAGGGCTTAGTTAGCCAGAAGATATTGTTAGCCCCTTTCCTCTGGCCTGACTGAGGTGCATGAACAGGCAGTCACCCAACAACTGGTCACTGTTTTTACACTGAGCAGGGCATTTCGAAAGCCAAACTCTCATTCTGCACACTGCACAGACTCTAAATACAATATCGTTGTGAGATATTCACCCTCACGTTACACGCCGTTTCCATTTCCGCATCTCAGACGGCGCTAAAACGACAGACTTCTGAAGATTCTCCTTCCACCAGCCCACATTTGGCAGGATGGCCCTGCTGATACTAAGCAGACTCCCCCGTATAACGTGTTTGCTTAACGGACACCTCCATCCAGGACAACTGCAACTGCTCACAGTTCCACGCTTTGAAATGTCCATAGCCCGTTTAAATCACCTAAAATTAAAAAAGTCAAGAATAAGGCCCAGTGGTGCGCAGGAACGAATCCGGCACTCCTGCCCCTGCGCTCAGCGGTACCTCATGCACCTTAACACGCCTCTGTCTGCCAGCATCTCAGTAAGGACTGGCAGCATCTAGACTTATAACAGGGCCTCCACAGCCATGGTGGCAGACCTCATTCATTCACTCCCGGATTACTGATTTGCACCAAGATGAAGACATTTGATGACAACATAAACCCAATGGTCCGGGAAAGCAACATTCCTGCCGATTCAACTTTGCAGCACCATTTTGGTTTCAAAATCCATATTTACTGCATGGATCACCTGTAGCTACCTGTACACTAGGGCTTGCCCGGTACGCATTTTCTGTGTGGAGGAGTTGGACAGGCTGAGCACTTTATTCTAACAATGCCGAGCTGCATGGTGGTACGTGGGGTTCAGATGACGGCGAGCTCCTTTTTAAAACGGCATGCAGAAAAGCTGTAAACATACTGTAATTTTTCGTGCCACGAAAGGAAAGCGAGCAGACAGCACCTTGATCAAAGGGCGTGCGTGTGTAGGCTGGCCGTAAGCGGAGCCAGGGAGGCTGGCGTGCGGCCCAATAGGACCCGCTGCTGTTCTGGCCTCACCGGCACCGACGGCGGCCACATGAAACCAACCACCACCATCACTAGCCAACTCACCAGCTCCCACCTTGACAACAGATATGCCGCCCACATGCCCAAACATGGGCAATTGGAGGCCGGACGACCGGAGGTTTGAGAGAACACACCTTGTTGACACAAAGGGCACAATGAGCACACCTGGGTGATGCAACAGACCCAAGGAACAATGGCCCAGAGCAAACAGATTCCATTCAGCATCGTACCGTCATCGTTTAGTCACAGATAGGTGGGGCCTTTAATGCCGCCGATTGCGGCCGATTCAGTCAGACGTTCATAACTCAGACTGTCGCTTTGCAGCATAGCCTCCAACAGGCATTAGACGCACTGTGCATTTAACATGTTGTTTCACTCTTCAGCCTAAAAGCAGCATGCTCCAGGGATCCAACGCGCGGGCTCACTACATATGAGCGGTGATTTACCTAGACATGGAGTTTGCTGGAGGAGGCCAATTTAATTCTAATCTGAAGCTCCCCGCTTTGATATCCACTGCTGTCGTTATCCACACTTATGTGCAACACGTTTCTCCCCCTGACATTTATTGCTTTGGTTTTGTTTGTGCTCGAGTTCCTAAAGAGCACAAACACACGGAATTCCAGGGAACGAAATGAGCGCAGAAGGGGATCTGGGATAGTTTAGTGGCTGGGGTGGGGTTGGGGGGGGGGGAAATCAAGATTCTGAGCAGAGACTTAAAGCTGCCTGCGCAGCTGCAACACATCTGGACCAAATAACGTCTGGCAAGTGCAGCGGTACTGAGAAGCCACAAGCTGTTAGATGCTCTAATTATCTCATCGGCGCTGGCGTAGAGAGAGCGGAGGCAGGGTCGATGCACATTAGATGGGCGCAGAACAGGAGAATCTATCAGGCAACAGAGATCGCAGTGCCAGATCTTTTTTCTCACCCAGAATTGGGAAATTTGGCCATATTGTGGCACTTCCCCGTCCCGTGGTAACTCTGCATTTGATGCTGGGGGAATCACCACTGCAGAGGGTGGAGGTGGGGAGGTCGAGACAATTTGTAATTCTTTAATATTTTGATGTTTTGAAATATTGAAAAGTTAACGGATGCCGAATTCTGGGAAAGCAAACATTTTGTATTAGGAACGTGTAAAGTGGATGTTTGGGAGCGGGCCATCACCAACGGCATAATTAGATCCCAAACTGCATGCCGGGGGAAAATTCAGTGTATCTGTAACAGATTCTGAGGGTGATGGATTTTTATGTCTGCCGCAGAATGGCGAGCCAAGCCTCAAGAAGAGAAACCAAGGGAAATCCCACAGGCTACATTTACAAGTCCAGCCGCAGCAGAAGAGAAAACCTCAATCCCATCATCCTTTGCTGGTTCAAAGCACATCAACATTAAAAGGACACCTACAGTTGCTCTAATAAAAATTAAAAAAAAATGACCAAAAGACATTTCCACAACATGCTTAAATAAGAAAAGTATAGACAGTGCAGTTTCATATTTCATTTATCTATTAACATATATATCAGCTAGATATTCTAACAGTGACATGGTGCTTGAACCCAAAAGCCACCGAGTCTTTGGACAGGAGGTGCCGCGGTGCACTTAGTACTAAGAGAGATTAACGTCAGTAATAGAACCACCCCGCTATGAAAATGTTAAATTATGCAAGTTGTATACAGACATGTATGCATGCACTAAACTACAGCAGACTAGCCTTAACTAGAAACCGTGGTGGCGAATCGGAGCGACGAGGCACGGGGGATGACCGTTCACGGGTACTGTCCTACTAAGTGCCAAACTCGTTTGTTTACCGCTGCTCCCAGTCACATCCGGCACCCGCATGCTAGCAGGAAGTGCCAGAGGCTCTGTGAGAGTGGCGGCGTCCGGCAAACAGGCACGGAGGCTAGCGGTACACTCCAGAGGACTCATCGACATCATTAAGTCGTATAACCTAGTCGATGAGCAGTCAATGTCATGGATTACAGTGGTGGTCAAAATTATTAGAATACCTCCAAAACATGATTTAATTTCATAATGTTCATGAAATATGCAGATGGTTGCACACAACAAATACCACATGAAGTGAGACCTACGGTTTTTATCCACTTTTAACTTTAATATTTGATATGTCCACCTTTTGCAGCAATTACAGCAGCACATCTCTCTGGCATAGTGTCAATATATTTCCTGGGAACTTCAACACTAATGG
>JAODKN010000111.1:1127193-1147760 GCA_026774425.1 Petrocephalus zakoni
GCCACCTATGTACATGCAGATTTATAAACTGGCACCTTTTTGATACATAGTCCACAGACTTCAGTTTGCCTCACGTGAGAGATCAGCCTTGAGTTAAAGCCTTAAGCGTCCCGGGCAGGGTTTCGGGCATGCAGGTGGCGCTGTGGAGGTACAGCCTCGGCATGTGGGCCACACTGGTAGCTAGCGTTCATGGCCCTGGGGCCCGGAGATGGCGAGCCAGCAGCTTGTTGCAGGTTCAGTGTCATTTATAACCATCCGGTTACTAATGCAGCCCTTTAACCAGAAGCCTGGATGTGGCGGCACACATTACAACTCGGCTGCTGTGGAAACGCATGTTATAGACAAAAAAACCTTCTGACACCTCTATTGGTAATAATTCCAATATTAAAGCTTGTTGATTCAGCTGGGACATCCCCCCCTCCCCCCTCCACCCTCCCCCAGTGCTGCTGGCATGCTTCAGTTCTGCCTTTTGCTGCACTGACAGTAAAATCTCAGCTTTGTATTAATTATATTCCATTTTCCCCAAACCATTTGCAACAACTTATGCGACATAATGCTTTTAAAAAAAGCACCGTGTTCACCATTGTCATATGGGCATATTAGACAATGGAATTAAAGTGAGACTATTCCTATTTGTCTGTTGCCTTTTACCCAAGTGACTAATACCGGGCAGATTTCTTCTTTTAATTCAGTCCTGACCACATTGCCTGGAGTAAAACCTTTGTGTAATGAGAGTAATTTGGAGCTATATTTGTATTTTTCTTTACCAGTGCTTTTACACAGAGCTGCTTGAAATTTCACCTTTTTATTTTTTTTTAAACAAGCATCTCCCTCAAGGCAACAGCTTCAGAGTATGTTGTGTAACTGAGTCAGGCAGTGCTGAGGGTAAAAGCCTGCAGTTAACCACTGCGCTGTCAGCTGCGTCTTACCTGTCTTTTTCAGGTGCTATTTTTACTAGCGTTACTGGCGTCTTTATCATCTTTGGCAATAGCACCACGCTTCTGAAATAGCTTTAAAAGCACCCACTAATGACTTGGACTATCCTTAGTGGTAGTTTAGCTTGGGTGTATTCTGACAGGTACGATTCTCGTCGTGATGAAGTGGAGACGGGCATCATGTGGCATCACATTTTGAAATTTCTTCAAGTCAAACACAGTGACGCTACGCGTTATATAATAAATTATGTAATAATGCTAAAGGTTACCTAGGTATGATAGAGAAAAACTGGTCAAAATATGAATGAGATGTTTACTTCCATTACAGCTCAGAGAAGCTGCAAACACTCAAAGAGGCACAATTCTGCATCTGGCTAAAACAGCGAAGAGGCTGTCCTCCCGAGAGGGAGAGCAATGACAGTCAAGTTTAGGTGACAAGCCCCTTCCGACCCAAACTACAGCGACCCGCAGTGATGCACGTTTACCTGGGAGGTTGCGAGAGCTCATGGCGGCTGGGCCGCAAACGCACTGTGTCTCTGTGGTATCTCGGCAGCGGCTGAGCCTCGCCAACGCGGCCTGTTGCTCTGGCAGCAGGGGGCTCTCCCAGGCTACTGGGCCTGTAACCACCACAAACATTGGGGATACCTGGCCAACTGCTGCGGAGCCACGGCATCCCACTGCAAGTTGCCGATTGCAAATCAAAATCGCGATTTAAAACAATGCAATTAGCAAATTGCAAAGGGTGCGATTTCAGATATGCATTATACAGCAGGTCTGACTCAGGGTTTAAAACGGTCGTGAGAATAGTTTTACAAATTCATTCCATCCTCTCGTGTGACAGTCAGTCTCACCAATCAGAAGTGCCGTGCTCCTCGCGTGCCAACCAGGCTCAACAGTCAGAGGTGGCCCAAAGTGACTGCATATATGCCCACAAACAACAGACACGTGAAACCCGAGGAAAACGTTACATTCACAGTGCAACAAAATATTGGTTCCGCTGCTGAGTCGTAACTGAATTACCTGCCTATTTAATGGTCAGAGATTGTTCACGGAAAGGTCCTATCGTTAAGGGTCCAAGCAGCGTTAGCCGCAATATCCCTAATGTTTTTATTACTGGAATTTTTTTTTATTTTCATTACTTTATTTAACTTAACACAGTCGCAGCTTTTGTAATGGTAGTTTTATGCGTCATTCTTCTTTGCCAATTTGACCCTTGTGTACATGGGACTTTCCGGAAATACTTCACCAAGGGTAAAAGTAGTCAAGCGCCATTTGCAAACGCGACACTTAAAATGTGCATGTAAAAATTATCACTTTACCATGTTCAGGTTGCTAGAGAATTGTTCTATGGTTTGGTTTATTAGGTGTATATTCCATATAATTTTTGTTAGAATACATACATTTTCGATTCAATTCATACATTTCCATTCTCATCTTTGGATTAACGTATAGCGCAGTTCAGATTTCAATGTACGGTTGTGCTCAATTACAGTTTTTTTATACACATATAGTGAATACTGAACTGGGATTAAATCGTAAATCAAATTGCAGTATCTGTCAGATAAATCGCAATTCGATATTTTCTTAAAATCGTTCAGCCCTACCAGAAACCCATCTGAGCTATGGCTCATAACAACAATTCCATGAAAAGTAACTTTTTCGGGCAATCCTGAGTACAGCACATTTTCCAGAAGAGCTCTACAGATGGATAAATATACATCTGTATACAAGAAAGCCCACTATATGACTGCTGTAACAGCAGGAACCTAATAGCACAAACCATCCGATACTTGGTCATGTACAGGATGCACCAGTTGGCAGCCATAATACAGGCAACTTCAGGTCCACAGACCAGCTCTGCGATATACACCTCGCGGCTGGGCTCCCTTGCGCGGCCTCGACGCTGGGCTCCCTTGCGCGGCCTCGCGGCTCTCATGCAGGAAGGCCCCCATAGGTGTTGGCAGAACTGAGCAGTCATCTTCCCCAATGAAACAGCCAGCAGCAGAGGCAGTTAATCTTGCTCCAGGAAGGAGGACGTAGGTCTACTTCTTTTGGACGAGGGGCTCCAGCCCATTTAGCAAGTCCGTTTAAAGTCAAAGGCTCTGGGTATGAAGTGGGGAGACTTTCCACTTCGCCGCCAGGACCTCAGCCCATACTACATCAGCACACATCAAAACAAACAGAGGGAATATGAAGAAGTACAGAAGAGAACGACAGGAGAAAAGAACATGTTTAAGATAAATTGACCACTCCGGCCTTCATTCTTCTTCTGGAGTTGAGGCCAACAGACTGCAGAGTGCAGGAAGAATGACCATAGCATTCCCAGCAAAAAAGGGGAAAAAAAGAAACTGCAGCCTACACAAAACAGTATTTTAGGTGAGATCCTCTCATCGGTTTCTTTTAAAACTTCCTAATGTTTCCTAATGTTTAAAAACATCATCCTTGAAAACCGAGCATTGTCCGAAATGTCCCCAACACAACCTGTGAAATACACATTTCAATAAAAAAACAAGGCAAGCTACTTCTGAAATTGAGTCAAAGGCAAGATTCGTCTCAATAAATGCTTTACTTATTGCTCTGTTGGTTTCATTCAATCACAGCCAACCCTGAACTAGACAGTAATGGAGTCTCAGGGAAACAAATGGCTTATTACTAGTGAACGGAGTGCTTCCTTTCACAGCTCAGGCTGTATAGTTTCTCTCAGTGAGGAATATCAGCAGCATGGTGCTCAGTTTCCAGTACATCCCTGTACGTTTGAGAACCAAGGCCCATAAAGTCCGCATCAGAGAGACGAGACCTGGCCCAGCCACTTACAAAGCAAAGGGAACCAAATGTATGTGCTGCCAGTGTTTCAAAATGTATTTCAACCAATCCACTGTCTCCCTTTAAAAAGCACACATGCTGAATGTTCCAGTGTCAGCGACAAGTGAGAAGTGACAGAGGTTTGAAGAAGAGACACTGATGAGACTGGGGGAATAAGTGAAAAAACGAAAGCGAGGAGAGAAGCAGACATGCATACAAACAAGAGGGAGGAAGAGATAAGTGAGAGTGTTAGTGTCATGCTGCAAAATATCACAGTCATATCATTTGTGAAGTTCTGGGGTCAGAGGATAAGCAAGTATATATCCAGTAGGAGTAGGAAACATAGCAAATGGACAAGACCATCAACAGGTCCTGCTCTTCACACCTACTGTGCTTGCCTCCCAACCTCTATCCCATTCCAGATGTTGGAACCCTCAAGCAATCAGCACCTACCTAGGCTGCCGACAAATCAATCAATCCAAGTCTCATTAGAGCATCGTGACTGCACTGTTAAACTGTAGGCTAAAAGTAGGCTTGGGATCACCCTCGCCCCAAAATATCCATACTGGGTACACCCAGAGTCTCTACATCACATAGGTGCAGGCTGACTGTTAGCTATTCGCCAAAACAAGCCTAATTTTCATGCAAATCAGCCTTTGGAAACAACGTGCAAGCCAGCCACTCATTTGCATGGTACCCCAAGCAGCTGTGTGTACTTGGCATTGTGGGTCACACCACCGCTTCACCTGGATCACAGGAAGCTCGTTTACCTGCCACAGGCTGGCACAACCTGCCACACTTCCTGATCCCTTCAGTTCCATAGGATTACCCACATAGAGATTCAGATTCTGCAAGTTTGAACACATGACTCCCTAAATCGAATGTCCAAGCAGACGGCTAACTGCCTCAACGGAGTAAGACAAACGTGCCAACTGCATGGTGAAACCTCCCCATTTCAACACTCTACAGTACTCCCCAGTCAAGTGACGACTAAAAGCAGTGGAGCAGAATTTGGATGCAACCTTCCATTCTAAATGATAAACAGGCGAATTCCCAAGGAAAGACAATTCTTTGAGTTTTGAAGCAACATCTTGCAAAGGCTCATCGACAACGAGAATCCAGGGAGGCCCTGTACATTCAACATGCACAATGTCTGAAGAATCCTTACAACAATGTCTCAAGTGAATGGATCCTCACACATCCATTTACACATTGCCATTGGGACGCTGCTAGATAAAAGAGTGGATCGGCAAGGCACCTAGCACTTTGAAATTGTAAAATATGTAAACTCGAGCAAATGAGTCACAGCATCATGAGTCTGCCGACGAAGCAGCAGAAAAACCTTGCTTTCCCTGGGAAGCAAAAAAAAAAATGGATACTCTGTATAGCTGTTTTCTGCTGGCAAGATGGTTTATATCTTCCATCTTCATGCATACCTCCATACAGCTAGAAATTTTGTACTGAACTGTGCGTCTCACTGAATGGTACAGCATCAGACGCCCTACAAGAACTTAAACTCTTGACATTATGGTCACAAGCCAGAGTTACTGTCCTACTTTCTTTCCTTAAATTTACAATATATTAAAATTGTCATATGTATGTGACCTGTCAATCAAACGGCGATGCTTACATTTGTTTTCTTTTTCCATAATCCGGGTGTAAAAGCCAAATGTGGATTGGCCCATCTAGTACTCCTTGACCCAATCAATTTAGCAAGTGATCAATGCAATTGATAAAATTCCTGCGCACTGGACCTCACAGACGGCATGACAGGCAACGCGAGCGCCCCACAGTTACATGCATGTTTTACTTCTGACAGTTCTACTGACCCAACCCTGGAGTCATCCAAAAGGGTCACATTGCAGCTGATCTTGCATTTGCTTTCAATTCATGACACACTGCTTGGGCAGAAACCAAGGCAGGCCAGGCTGTGTGGGGGCCACCTGACTCACTGCCTTCACACTGCTGATGGACATGTCTGTTCAGCAGCCATGAGTTTAGATGACACTGACCCCCTAGACCAGCACCACAAGGTATGATTTGTGTACAAACAAGGGTGCTGGGACAGCTTCTTTTCAACAAAAATGGCTTTAGTTACACTGAGGTTTTCCCCAGGCACCGTTAACCACGATGGCAGCAGAAATCTTTTTAACAAATGACAAAGAGCCGAAGCTCAGAGTTGTGAGGACTGCTGGATTCATTTCACCTTTTAACTTCAAATGAAAACTTAACTCTAGCACTCCAGGGATGCAATTGTCACAGCAATACCAATCAAGTCCAGCAGAGAAACTAGTTTATAAGGTTCTCGGGGAAGCTGTACACTGTACTCTGACAGGCAATGCACATAAACAGGTTATGAGTTTGAGGGTCCAGCACTAATTACACCTCAAATCACAGCTAATTAAGTAATTGTACATCTAACATTTTTAATTAGTACTGTTGGAAATTTGAGGAGAAACCCCAAACAATATAAAGCCCAATTCCGGGAACAAAATTATACTAAAAATTTCAGTGTGACAGTCAATGGTTAGTTTCAGATTTTAGGTTTTATCAGAAGCTTTCAGGCAGACCCAATATGACTATGCTGATAATCACAAAGAACTTCCAGGCTTCCAGGACTGAAGTCCCATGAAGAGGGGAGACCTTTTGTAGAGCTTCTCACACCATGCCAGATGAAAGGTTGTCTCATTGCCCCTACTGACAGAGGGGTGCACGTTATGGCCCCCAATTTAAATTCCTGCCAATATTAAAGTGATTCATATTAAACATAACATTGGTGTCTAAAGTGGCTCTTTTAGGACATCCACAGCAGTTCAATATTCCCCATTCAATTTCCTCTTTATCAATGAACCTTACCATCCATTACAGCCAAGTTAACCACTGCTAACCATTACTGTAATGTAAATAACTCAAAATAAAATCCACAACCCTCCACCATTCATTGTGCATGACCATTCCAGCTTGTTTCTTTGGGAAGACTAACAGCCATGCACCAGGAAGACCAGACACAAGTGCATAGCTTAAAACACATTTTTCAAAGCCTTAATGTAAAATTAAGTTGTTTCATTCCCTGTATTCATTGCCTCTAAACTGGCAGACATGGGTACTATTGTCTGGTAAGCAGCCATACATCCACCCAACACCATCTCACTGCCACAAGCCCAAGCATGGCCTCTGCCGTCAATAAACCAATCAAGAACACACCACTGAGCAAGACCAAAGCTGCAATGATAAGCCCTCTCCTGTCTCTGCTCTTCCCATATAAACAGGAGCATGTTAAACCTATATTCACAATTCTATAAGCAAAAACATCTAAATGTCCACAAGGGACCTTTTTAATCCGTATGTGTATTCAAGATGAATGCCTAAAGAATGCATACCATCAAAAACATATGATGGCGGCAAGGGATGTGGTCCCTGGACTCAAACCTACATGCACACAAACACTCATGAAACAACATAATATTTAGTCAATGAGGCGGTTGGCCTGAGTGACAACGACCCACCCTAAACTACAAAACCCGATCATGCCCACTGCTCTTATATAATCCCTAGTTATGCATATATAAGCATATTTTAAAAATCAGTGAGGTTCCATTTGGATGCATGCACTGACAAGTGAAACTGTCAGACAAGCCAAAGGTTTAAAAGTATCAGCTGGAGGGTTTAACCTTTCTAGAAACATGGTGTCAGTAGGTCATAGTCTTAACTGCCACTGGCTTAATCTGACAGTTCACTGCACTTCTCTGCATCAGGAGCACCAGTGCAACAAGCACATTCCTGCAGATAAGGTTCCTCTCTAAACGTAACCTTAGCAAAACTGTCATAACTCACATACGGCTGCAAGGTAAAATACTGTCAGCGAGCCTTAATGTGGCTCCAAAGCAATAACCCCCTTCATTTCCAAGCAAACAGCTCAAAAATAGAATAGCCAACTACCTTTAAAATTGGTAAGGTAGTCTGTTTCTTAAGATAGTAAATATCATTGCCATTTCCTTAACAAGGTTGTGCAGACAAATTCAAGTATTTTCTTTGGATTGGAGTCACCTATGACTGCACGTAAAACGTGTTGTTTTCTTTCTAAACGTTTACAAAAACAAATCAGAGATTTATGACTCAAATCAGCCCAGATGCTTCCTTAATTGCGCCGCACACACAGCTGATCACCAGCTTACAGTGACTGTCCAGGGCACCTGTAACTCGGCACAAAGCATGTTTTAGTGGGAAAGGGGGGATGGTTCCGGGTTAGCGACTACCTCTGGATACCTTTGTGTTTAATGTAAGGCTGACTGCATGAATAAAGCTGTCAGGGCGCCCATCACCTGGGCCCCAGCGTGATAAACCGGGTCCCGTTCCACATTTGCCATTAAAAGCGGCACGAACCGCGCTTCCTGCGCCGCTTCGAGGGACAAAGGTGCCCGCCTGACCATCACGGAGGCCGAGCGGCGGCTGGGCGAGGGCCCGGCGAGGCGAGGCGCCGTCTCCCCACCGCGGCCCCGGGGCACACGTACGCGTACCCGCAGCGGCACACACCCGCTGCCCCCGGCCCATCTCCCCGGCCCGGTTCCGCACTCGCACCCCGTCCTTTTAAACAAACACCGACTCCTGCGCGCCGAATGCGGCGGGCGGCTTAACTGCGTAGCCAGGCGGACTGGCTCGGCCGGGAAACGCAGCCCGCTTAAAGGCGAGGTCCGCCCGTCCGGGGCGGCTGCGGACCGCTGCATTTCGCATACACCCGTGCAGCCGCCGTGTGTGTCCCGTAAAACGCGGCTAGGTGCCGGGGGAAGGCTCTCCCGGACACCCGGAGCGCCAGCTCGCTGGCCAGCTACCCCACAGTCATTAGCTCCTACGCTGAAAATGGCAGCCTGGTGAGCAGAAAAAAAACACAACCTAGCCTAGCGGCGCAGGCAGCTGCCCGGGCTGCTAGCTGGCTAATAACCGCCAATCGCCGTGTCGGCAGGCGGATCGATCCGCCGGAGCGGCGCGCTTCTTTATGAAATACGCCGTTTATAGGCGCCCGGCGGAGCCTCCCTCCCCCCCGCGCCCGAAAGGAGCCTCCGTTCGGCGGGGATTAGGGAGGCAAAGCGGGCGGAACAAAGCGCGGCCTGCACCTTCGGCTAGTCGACGGGAAGCCGCGGCGTTTCCTAGGATACCAACGCCGACGGTGGGAGCTGAGCGGCGGACGCCGCCAGACCGCAGCTGCCGTCAGTGGCACTCCCAGTGCAGATGAGCGAGACGCCCCGGAGGTTTCTAAAGGACATTTTTATGTTTCTCGCGCGTTATAATCGCATTTCTTACCTCTCTCTTGGTTGTTCCTTTCTGGCTGCACCGGGCGCGGCCTCGACACTCGCCTGGGTCTTCTGTTGGTTGCTCTGACGGAGTTCATTTGGGGAGTTTATTACCTAAAAGAAAAAACCGAACCCTTCCCTCTAATACGGACCGAGTTGTAACATTCAGATCAAAACGAGAAATCCATTAATGTCCCACTGTACGACACTCTTGGCGAGGCGGCTGCGGATGATATATATTTTTAATCGGGTTTTATTTATGTTTTTTTTTCTTAATGTTCCCCCCCAGTTCTCCGCTCTTTCAGCTCCGTCTCTCTAGCAGGAGGAGCCATTTACTCACAGGGACACACACAAAAAAAGGCACACGGAAAACCCCGCAGCCAATCACCTTCTCCGTCTCATGTCCTTTAGCCGCGGCACCAAATAGAAATGTCCGTATCAAACGACGTCCCAAGTCTTGACTTGCATGCCGGAGAGTGGAAATTAAAAAAATTGATTTTAACATACAAAAAGGGGGAAAATGAGAGAAGTGCTGTAAGCTCGATTTTTTTTACGATTGCAGTCTTGGACATGTGAACCTGAAATGTTGTTCTCGTTGTCAGTGACAACATTGCGTGGACGCGCCTGTCTGTGACACCAGAACGAATTCACTGGTGCATCATGGAATAACAATGGGCACATTATTGCCCCTCTGTGTCGGGCATGCTGAAGAGGCTTTCAGATATGTAATTTGAATTTGCTTTATAAAAATGAGCTAATAGAATTTCGCAAAAATAAAAGAACTTGGCACATACGTTGAATTTGCAGGTCTAATAGTGAAAATGAAACAATCTGCTATTTTTAGAAGTATCTAGTAAGAATGGAGTATTATACACATACAGTAATACAGCTGGATATAGAGAAAAAAATCCGAAAATATTACAAATTCTGTGTGATATGAATCGGTTTTAATTTGGTGGTTACACTAAACAAATCGGGTCCATGTTGCAATCTGTTGTTTGCACAATGTATCGTGGGAAATCGTCACATTAAAGCACAGAACCAAACATAAAACCGTTGACTTCATAAAGAAAAGAATTCCCATTGTTTTCTTTTTTTTTGCCAATTTCATAATTTAAAACATGATAATAAAAATATAATTAAGACAAAAGGGAAGCATACTGCTTTAAGTTATTACTTAGATCACAATATTCAGAGCCGTCTTGTGGTCTTATTTTAGTTCCTCTGTGGGTTAATCCCTTGCAGTATCTTACTATCTGTATTGTTCTCTAAGAGGCTCCCCAAAGCCCAGTTGGGGACTGTAAGATTAAGATTCCACAGATGGTGAGGAGCTGTTTCAGGCAGTGTAATCCCTATTCAGTACCAAATACTGTGTACAGCACATTAATTCACTCTAATAAGTGACTCCAGGGTGTTGTCAAAGACTCCAGCGTGTGCTGGGTTTAAGGTTCCAACAAAAAACGGCATTTGTGATTGCAAGTTGGGGTAGTTTCTGCCTTGTTAGTCAGAGAGTCCCTATTGTGACACTGCAAAAGATCTGCTTTTGTGCGGCACCCACTTTTCCAACTAAACTTTCAAAACCTTTGCCCAATGTAAAATACAGGGTGATGGGATTGACAGTGAAGACCGCATCTCTGTGCTCACCACGTTGTTTGCCTGGGTGTCTATGGCTGTGAAAAATGTGCAGTGTGACCTTTGACTTGTTACTGTGAGCAGCACTGAGCAGAAGCTGTGGGCTGATAGCACAGGGCTGTCACATGTGTGAGCTTGCAGCCCAGGCGAGCCCCCAGCCCCAGTGTCTGGACTGCGCGAAGGGCTTTCTGCACGTGTAAAGTCCCATTGGCACAGAAAACATGTTACTGGGAAGGTGTAACACAGACACGCAGTGCCAACGGCCATACTGTCCTGTCACGCTTGCTTGCCCGGAAGCTGAAGCTAAATACGGCGGCGCTTGCGTACACTTTGCTGGGATTTGGACCTTTAGGATAACACGAGTTGCTGCAGGAAGTGGCAGTGCCAAGCCAGTAGGGGGGAGCCCATCCCACCGGACAGGAGAAAATCCTGGTTCCCTAGTGTAGGGAAGGAGCCACTGCATTCTTCGCGTGGGATGCCAAATGGTGGCCCGATTGGCTGCAGTGATTGAAAGGTCCCACAGCACTTATTGATGGAACAGTACATTAACCTCGATTCCCCAGCTAGGGGGACAGGGCTTTGTTTGGGAAATCAAAGCAATACAGTCATCTCTCCATAAAACCATTCAGGAGTTGACTATAGGGTGGTGATTTGGTAAATAGTGATAGTATTGCCGAACTGCCAGCATAATTAAACAGATTTGTTGCTGTGGTACTTAAAATAAGTAGCAGTGACTGTGAGACATTTTTCAGTTCCGATTGAAATAGCTGGGTGTAGAGGTGGTGCGGCTCGATGGCCAAGTGTGTAGCGCCATTTCCTTGAACCCCGGAGTTTTGGGTTCAAATTGTGCCGTTGCTGCGTGTGTGGAGGCTTGTGAACTCCTGGTGATGTGTCTTAAATCAAGGAACAGTAAGCACTGTACGATTTTATTTTTTTTTAGGTGGGGTGGGGTGCATGGCCTCCCTCTGTTGTTAGGTTCCTTCGATTGCTCAGCTTTCAGACCAGAGATGTCCAGTCCGGCTAACTGGCTCCTCTGTGCTGTCCATAATGTATTATTGTGTAGGCATTTGCCCTGCTATGGACTGGAATTATGTCCAGCTTTCACACCATCGTGCCCTTTGCTTGCTCAGATAGGCTCCAGATGCCCTGTAACAATGAGCAGGTTGGAAGATGGATGGATGGATGACAATATAGAATAATTTTGGTGGTAGAACTAGTGTTAGATATTCAGTTTTGGAATGACTTTCTCCCTTTAGATGAATCTCAAACAGCATAGAGATAAATGGCCGGATTTGTGTTCTTAATGCTCTCTTATTGTACTTTCCCAGTAAGTGACAATCGCTTTTCCCAAGGAGGAAATTTCAGGAGTAGTGTCGTGCAAACGAATCCAGCTAAGCTATGCAGTCGTGTACATGTCCTGGCGGATGGCAGCCGCCTGGCTTCATGGTATCTGCTGATTGATGATGCTATAAGCATCACTGTTTGTCACAGGTTGTACTGCAAAGAGCAGTAAAGGAAAACCAGTCCTTCGTGGCATGTTCCAGTAGGGTGCACCATGTTTTAGAAGGTCTGAACCGATTATATTCCAATTACAGAGATGACGGCATTTGTTTTTAGTCAAATTAGTGTCTTACCAGCACAGTCGGACTGCACGTGAAACCGGTGCATCAATGTAAACTTGTTTGCATGAAATTACATAGAGAGTTATTTAGAAGCGTTTGACCTCAGGAACCCTTGATGATTTGTTTCCTGTGAACAGGGTTAGAGGAGCATCATGGATTAACTGCTAATGAGAAAATGTGCTTTTCTAGCCTAGCAGTCTGAAAACACGCTGCCCCCGTGGTCCTGAAATGCCTCCTCACCTGCTCCTCTCGAAAGCATCCTCAAAGACTTTGGGAGTTTACAGCATCCGCTTGGTATCCATGGAAACCCTTCACCGTCTTCTTTCACACGAGCGATTATTCATGCATAATTGTTTATGTACCCACACCGGTGAATCCTTTCTTTTTACTGGTCCTTCTGAGGTCAAGCTGTTTTGGGCTGAATTAATTAGCGACTGGAAATAGCCGCTTATGTAATTCCATAGACCTACTGTGTGTCTGCCATAAAAAAAAAAAATTGTTATTTGGGGGGAAAATACTGTAACATTGCCCTCAATTAGAATATATAAAACTCGACTGGGGTGATCCTAGCCAGAAGAAAGAGACGCTAATCTGCGTAGAGTGTTTATCTACGTGATTTACGCCGTTTTAATTCCAGAGATGTTCTCAGATTATTACTATCTTGTAAAACTCAGCGCTTTCTGGCATTTATATGACAGGCTTAGTGCGACGCCCCAGGCGGAGCTTCAGTACCCGTAGACTTTGAGAACCTTCCTTAAACCCTCCTCGTTCGAAGCGGAGCCCGCGTAGCAGCGGGGCTTATGTTTTTTTACACTCAGGCCGTGTTACTGCACATGCTGGTCTAAACCACTGATTTAGAATATTTGACAGCTATCAGATTCATTCGGGTCATTCTGGGCATGTTTACCCACCACTTAGCTTTAAGTTACATGTGCTGTAAAATTGCCAATTATAGGAACTCTAGATCTTTATAGAACATGTAGTGCAGTGCAGAGTTATGTGCATCTACCGTGATTTGTTTCGTTTCGTTATTTCTTGTCGTTTTTTGGGGCACCACGACACTGATCACGTCGTATTAGATTACACAACAAGAGCAGCCTCTCCACCCTCCAATGAAACCGAAACCCTACCCTCGGCATCTCATTGGCTTGTGCTGGCCAATAAATGTCAGACAAAGGCTGATGATGCACCATATGACCAAAAGTATGTAAACACCAGCTTCCAACATCTTATTACGAAACCAAGGGTATCAGTATGAGGTTGGTCCACCCCGTGTTGCTGTAATGGCCAAATGAGGAGCATTTGCCGCCATTCAGGATGAGTGCTGGCGTTGGCTGATCAGGTCCCTTTCTGCTTGCGAGGCCGAACACTTCACGGCTGAAGCTTCTACCAGACGTTTCCACTTCACACTCAATTCACTCGTGGTTGACCAGGGAAGCTCTAGTAAGGCAAAAATTTGGCGAGCCGACTTGTTGAAAAGATGTTATCCTATGATTGTGCCAAGTAGAAAGTCACTAACCTCTACTGTACAAACACACATTCAGCTGCCAGTGTTGGCTGCTGGAGATGGCAGGCTTGTGTGCTTAATTATGCACCTGTTTCAGAATTGAGTTTTGGCTTAATTAGCCAACTCTTCTAATTAATAGGGGTGTAGTACGTGATGACCACATGAAAAATCCCTCTCACAAATTTTTCTTTCGAAGGTGCAGCGAGTTGTAAAATCAAGAAGCGCAAGAAGTTACAGCATTTTCTTGTTGCTGTGCAACATACATACAGTATGGCAGCTACATGTCTGATGTGATGCAATACGGCACCGCCCTAAGGGACAGTACTGCTCCTGTTCCCGTTTACACTATTCCCAAAAGATTTCAGGTACCTTTGAATTTCTCCATGGTTGTTCTGTGATGGACCTACAGTTGTGGGTTGTCTCAATGGAAAAAGAGAAGGGAGGTACAGATGTCTGGTAGCGAGTTTGGTTGGGTGGCATTAAGAGACCCACCTGCAGCTCAATATCAGAGAGATAGAGGCGCTTATGGTGGACTTCAGTTGGAGCAGGGAGCCTCTTCTCCCTGCTGGCACCATTTAAGGAGGGAGAGTAGAAATGGTGTATCTTGGAGTCCCAGTATCAATGACAGGCTGAACTGGCATGACAACACAAAGAGGCTGTATTAGAAAGGACGGAGTAAGCTGTTTTTCTGGGGGAGACTAAAGTCCTTTGATGTGTATGACAAACTGACACACAATTTTTTACTGTAGTCAGTGCCATGTGCTTTGCAGCTGTTTGCTGGGGGGAGGGGGGTCACATCAAAATGAAGGCAGCTTGTAGGCTGAACCAACTTTTAAGCCAACATGACCTCAGAGAATTGTATCCTATGATGTCTATTCTGAATAATGGGGGCCATCCGCTCAAACAAGCACGGCACAGTTAAGGAGCACCTTCAGCCGTGGTCTCCCCAAGATGCACAGCTACGCCTTTTGTTCCTCAAGACCTGTTCAGTCTTTCCGGTGCCCAGCCCCCAACCCCACCCAGCTCGGTGGACACCCACTCAGCTGTCTTAGACCCGTCACTATGAATTACACACTACATGCACTATACCTATATATGTGTCACAGACTAGCCCTCCAGGACCGGAGTTGGGGAACCCTGCACTGTACTATACATCCATCCATTTTCTGAGACTGCTTATCCTTCCAGGTCGCAGGGGGTCCGGAGCCTATCCCGGAAACTACGGGTTTGAGGCAGGGAATAACTCAGGACAGGGGGCCAGCCCATTGCAGGGCAGAATCACACATGCACACTTAGGGACAATTTGGTAACTCCAATTAGCCTCAGCATGCTTTTGGACTGTAGGGGGAAACCGGAGTACCCGGTAGAAACCCCATGACAACACAAGAAGCACATGGAACCCCCGCGGAGACTGGATCCCTAGTCCCAGAGATGTGAGGCTAACCACTGCCCCACCAGTGACAGATTATTACACCCGGAGTTATGCTCATCTGAATAGCCTGGAAAAAAAACCCCAATTTTTTCTGGTTATTTTAGGAACAATAACCAATACCATGTAACTGTATATGGGCAGAAAGGTTAATACAGTGAGCAAAGTCATGTACAACCACATTTTACATATTCAGCAGATGCTTTTGTCCAAAGCAACATGCATGTGACTTATGCTGGGCATAAGTGCAGCTAGGCTGCGTTTCCAGTGAATGCCCAGGTACAGGGGTAAGCAGGACTGGACCTAGCAGCTTCTAACAAGCAAGAACAAAATAAGGCCTTTCAACCAGAAGGCCAACATAAGAACATTCATAGAACGTAAAGAGGCACATGGCATCAGGCACATGGAAGGGGTGAATGACCCCCGGAGATGAATGATTCCGTCACTTTGCTGTTATTATAGTAAAGTGGGTTTCTTCCTTACATACCTTTCTCAGCCATTACATGAAATATTAACTGTCAGGTGTGTTTTTTTGTTGCCCATATCCCCCTCTCGCGCACAAATTACATGCGCCAAGCTTAGTCTCGTTAGTCTGCCTCAGTTTGCTGGTAGTGATCATTTGCACAGCTGACAAAAATGGAGATATAAATATAGCCGTGTTACTGTAGACTGTGAAACCTGTACTATTCGAATTTTGTACGTAGTATTATATGGTTTTATATGTATTTATAGAGGGAGCCAGCAGGTGCCCCGTCTGACTGTGCTTTTTCTTACGTATCAGTGACTGGTATTGTGTTTGCTTCGCTATCGGTCAAGACTGCTTGTACGTATGCTACGGCGTCGCACGGCAGTGCCACCATCTGTTCAGTTTGGAAACTACAAGTAAATTCGTTTTCCCTAAACACCCCTTTTGCCCCCACCTGGTGATCGACTCCCCGATTTAACGTGAAAATAACCTCCTTATTTTTCCATATCATTCAGCAGTTGATGACTAAACGTATTTTTGTGCCCTAAATGTGTAAAAAAAATGCCACTTTCAGTGAGCTTTCCCAGTCTGACGGTGCCCATCATCCCATCATAATTCTCAGGGGAAGTGAGGAGAAGCTCAGGCCTCCCCTGATGCTCTGCAGGCCTCACTGAGCCTTGACTGTGCCACCCTGCAGGCCCCCAGCTGTCCTATCAGAGGGAGAGCAAGGCAGCTGTCTAAAACCAAACTGGGGCAACGCAAGCCTATTGCTGACCAGCAGGACAGTGGTGTGGCACTGAAATGATGCTACTGGACACGTTCGGTTAAGTTCAAACTGTTCAAAAAGTCATCCCAATCCTTTGTGTAATGTCAGAGTTCTGTTTGTTTCCTTAAAGTGACTACGCTTCATATGTATTAACGAGTACTTAGTGGCCTCCTGTAGCGTTTGTCTTCAGGAGAAATACCGGTGATTTCTGAGATACTTTTTGGGATCCTGTAAAATAAAAGTGAAACCAATTGAAACAATAGCAGTAGTCGGAGTATTCACATGATTAAATATTTAACTTATCCCCCGCCCCCCCATCCCCGTACACTTCCTGCTATGCCTTTCCCTTAGGACATCACTTTGCTGAGGAATTACTTTTTCAGTAACTCTACAGCCATATATACACATAAAACCTGAGCAGGAGGCTCCCGTTGTCATGTCTTGTATTCACTCAGCCCAGAGCCCCGTCTGGCTTTAGAGAGCAGGGCAGCCCCTTGGTTGGGGGGGGCCCTTAGCAAAGCACCTAGACTGGACCGCAGAAGCAGAAAAATGCCACTGGATCCCTGTGCACTGCATAAAACTGGGAAGCTGGTCAGTTGTTCTACCTGACAGATGGGTGCCGGGTAAGAACACTAACGCAAACAGCAGCATCATTCTCCGTAGACTGCCTCTGTATTGCAAAAGTTTGGTTTACAGTTTCACAATTTTTTTTTACTTTACAGTTTCATAATTTGGTCGGGGAAACTATAACGGTTGGCAGCTTGAGAACCACCCAGCTGCGGTAAGAACCGCCTTTGCCTGTGAGCCGCAGCAGAATAACTTTTAAGCGTGCCTGGCGGGGCGGGCGCTCCCAGAACTGGAAATGACCCAATGATCACCTTAATGGCGACGCATTGGCTTTAGAAGAACAGCGGCGGAGTGCACGGAGCTGTGCTCTAGTCATACTGCCTGAAAAAGCTCTACTTTCAGAGGGTTAAATAGATCCCTGCACCCTATTTTAATGGTCATTTATCCAGTCAGGGTCATGGCGGTATGCTGGCCCAGAAACCTCTGGCAGAAAGGGGGGGCTGTGTGGCTTGGGTGTACCTTATAAGCATTTACTAATCCAGGGCAAACTAAATGAGATGATGACATTTTTTTGATCCCAGTGGGAAAATTCTCTTCCCCCCGACCCCATCTTGTTCTCCATGACTGACAGACACATATGTAGGTAGGTGCAAGTCTGCCAGTGAAGCAGCACCCGGAGAGCTGGGCTTTAAGGGCCTTGCTCGAGGGCCTGCAGACGTGATTATTCTGCTGAGGCTGGGCTTGGACCTGTGATCTTCCGGCACAGAGACTTAGCCCACTGCAGGGCTAAAAAAGAACATTGTCTTTATTGACGTGTTCAGGAGGCAAGTATGACAAAGTTCAGTCTGTTCTGGTCCCATCCTCTGCGCCAATGAGGCAAACACATATATATAGAAGCACAAAGGTCAGGGTCGGCGTTCAGGGTCAGGCATTTCACCAGCACTTTTAGCGTGAAGGGCCTCACTCAAGGGCCTGACAGTGATTACTGTTCCAGGCACGGGAATTGAACCAGCGACCTTCTGAACACAGGCACCGACACCTACAGAGCCACACAAACTCCCATCTTATAAATCTGACAGATTCATTTGACAGCATTGAAGTCCTTAATGAAATCAATTTGTATTGTTTTAGTTAAGCTTCAAGTCAAGGGAGGCCAATTTTATTGGCAAAGGGCCAATGTGTATGCAGGTTTTTGGGATAACCTTTAGGTCGTGTGTTCAAACAATTCAAACTCTTCAGCCAGTAAGTCCTCCAATTAGTAATATAATTAGGCAGAAGCAGCGAAAACTTGCAAGCACAGCGGCCCTTTCTGGATAAGATTGCCCACCCCTGATTTAACTAGTCGATACATGAACTTCTTAAAATTCCCACAAGGTGGTGCTATTTTACTACAGTTAAGCAGCAACCCGACAGCACGCCTGGGGTAAGTTCAGTTGATTGTATTTTAAAACAGTTCTCTGTCAAGCTTCAACGTGTTTTAGGGGATTTATATCCAAAAAAAATAAACGATACACTTGTGCTTCTTTGCGTGGTGAATATTTAATTTTGCCTAACTGCCATAAGAGTAAAAAAAAAAAGGGGTCCTGGGCCATTGCATCCGAGAGGAGGTGTGCCAGTGTATCTGTGAACTTCGTCAAAGTGCAATATATCTGATCTTTCAGCCTGCTCAGTGAAAGAGAGGGAGGATGAAGGTGTAAGCAGCCTAGGGCTTCTGCCATGGGCCAAGCATTTTGACGATAAATATGGAACGAAATGTTCCACCATAAAATGTCACCCTATGACACTTTACTTTCACTTTGAACTGTCAGGGGAAATTCGGTGAGTCTGCGAGAGACACAGGAAGACACAGGCTGAGGGTGTGCTGGGGTGGGGAGGAGTATCAGAATTTACCAGCAGGACTGGCTTCAGATGGGGGAGGGGGGGTGTGGGTATGTGTGCATGTGATACAGGGGAAGAATGTCACACGGTGTCGTTGAGCTCATCAGCCACAAAACTGCTGTGGCGCAACTGAAAACGAACGTGTGCAAAGGGATGGGAAGATACTGGGCGGACCACATGACGACAGGAAAGCACGAATGTGTACAAATGGATGGGAAGATACTGGGCGGACCACATGACGACAGGAAAGCACGAATGTGTGCAAATGGATGGGAAGACACTGGGCGGACCACATGACGACAGGAAAGCACGAATGTGTGCAAATGGATGGGAAGACACTGGGTGGACCACATGACGACAGGAAAGCACGAATGTGTGCAAATGGATGGGAAGACACTGGGCGGACCACATGACGACAGGAAAGCACGAATGTGTGCAAATGGATGGGAAGACACTGGGTGGACCACATGACGACAGGAAAGCACGAATGTGTGCAAATGGATGGGAAGACACTGGGCGGACCACATGACGACAGGAGAGCCGTTATGGATGTGAGATGGAGGCGCATCGCACATGCAATGCTTGCATGTTCAATGTGTTTATTCTGAAACACAGTTGGAGCTACGTCTCCAGCATTTTTCCAGATCTCCCCTATGACAAATGTCTTATAGGACTGGTCAAGTTACCATGGGATTAAGCAGTGCTTAATCTTCTACTTCACCACTAAATTAAAAGCTACTCAAAACTGGACATAGTTCATTAGGAATGACAAGCTGCTATCTGGTGTAAGTTTGTTGGTGGCAGTGGGGAAGGCCCTGGGACTAGGTCAGGGGATGAGGTGCTAATGCTGTGTTAGCACCATTTTGCATTTATATAAATGTGTCCATTAGTGTCTAAAGGTCCCTAATTAGTATGGGTGAGGATATAAACTAGGACACAAGTTGACATGCTTAGACTGGGTCATTAGTTATGACTGTGGTGGTAGAAATAAGTATGAGAATTGCTAAGTTATGCTAATTGCTTAGCAAACAAGGCGCATCTGCTGGTCCTTCTGTAAGGGGGGGTCCACATCAATTGAAGTGAAAAGGAGGGGATTCCAACCAAAGTGTTTCCTCTGCGCCCCCCCCCCTTACTTTGGTATATTTTTTCATAGTATAATATGCCAATACAACTTAATAATCATGCCCTCCCAGCAGCTATTTAAGTCCAAGTAAACAAGGAAGAGTAATGAGCCCCCCCCGACCCTGTTTTATGTGCCCCCCCAGCTGTGGCTGTACAGAGCCCCCTGTTCCCACACCCAAGACCCCTGACCCACTTGCCCTGACCCAAGTTTTTTGTGTGCTGTTATTTTTACCTCCGTTGCACACCTCTTCTCCCCAGCCCAGATGGAGAAGCCCCCCCCCCCAGCCCAAAGCAGACCCCTAGCCCTCTCCTCGCGCGCCACAGTCGCTGACCCGTGACTGATGCCGCTACCATGACGACGGCGCCATGCGACAGGCTGCGCGCGCTCTCTTGGGGGGGGCGTGTGAGGGAAACGCTGCGCGTGTGTACAGCCACACAAGCCCCCCCCCCCCCCCCCCCCCCCCCCCCCCCCCCCCACCCGCGCGGGAGGCCCCACCAACACACAAGGGGGGGGGGGGGGGGGGGGGGGGGCCCGCGGGGGGAGCCAAGGAAG
>JAODKN010000111.1:1154425-1169866 GCA_026774425.1 Petrocephalus zakoni
TGGTGGTGGTTGAAGTGGCTCCCCATTGTTTCTGTAAAGTGCTTTGGGTGTCTTGAAAAGTGCTATATAAATGTAACTTTAATTCATTCATGATAGCTTGTCAATCTATGGATGATTCCTGTAGGTGAACCCTATTGGCTGTCTCTGCTTAAGGTCACAACCAATTTCACCATCTTAACCACGCCCCTTTTTCCATTAGCTGCTTGGCTAAAGTGTGACTGATGCGGCAGTAAATCTGGACTTCCGAGGCATCCGACAGAGAGCACCCTACAAAGGGACAAAGGCAAAGGCCCAGCGCTATGTCACCTCCACCGCAATACCCTGTGAATGGGTCAGAGGCCACGCAGAAAACAGGAGGACTCTGGCACTGGAGATGTGGTAGAGGAGTTTGGCAGACCCCAAACAATCGCAAGAAGCTTCAGCTGTTGTCTGGTGTGAGAGGGCCATCAGGGAAGCCGCTCTCTCTCGCCCTCTCCCTGGGGGTGCTCTGCTGCCCCTTCTCCTGTCACCTTCTCCTGAGGAATGCAGTCGCACCCCCGACCCAGCCCCCGATCCCCAACCCTTTCTGCTCCGTGCATGTGCACCTTGAATAGGCCCCATTGATCAGAGTCAAGCTTTGCCGGCCTATACCATTTCGGACCCGTCCAGCTGCCTGCACACCCCCCCCCCCCCAGTCCCTCCCCATCGGTGATACGCACTGGAACACCCCCGGATTGCTCCCCCCATCGTGGATTCACGCTGCTGCTGCGCGCTGCCCGCCTGCCTGCTGGCCCCAGGCAGGCAGCATTTACAAGCACCCCCCCCCAGGCTGCGCCGGGCAGAAATTGGATTTGGGATCCAGTGTTTCCAAGTGTCATCAAAAGGATTTATTTTCCCGCCTCCCGAGAGCCGTGGCGCCGTTTTCCACGCTCCGTTATCGAGAGCTCCTTTCAGAAGCCTCCAGACCCTCGGCTTTACAGTCCGAGCATAAGAGCCTGTTAAACAAGGCTGATCAAAGCCTCGTTAAATCGCGCCAATTAACATTTGAATAAGCCGTGTTACTTCTTCCTCAAGAACAAATCAACACCTCATAAAGATGAGTGTAGGTATATTTAACCAGGATAAATAGCCGTCGAATCAATATAGACTGACCCTCTAATCGTTTGGCTCCCTCACAGGTCTCTACCCTTTTATTTTACTCCCTCTTTCTGCTGGTATATTTCACTGGACCTTCACTGAAGGAGGCTTTATCAGGGCGCAGATAAGCCACAATCGGGGCCTGTTGACTCAATTCATAAGGCCTTGCCGTGCACAATGGACCAGTCAACACCAGCCTTCTATACACAAACACTCCTGAACAAGGGCGCTTAATAGCGACTCTCCGGCCCGCAAAGCAGAGGCCGGGTTTTAACGCGGCTAGGCTTCGCACAGCACAGCCGGCGCTGAGTCGCCGCAGTCTTTCTACCAGCATCAAGGTTTAATTTTTGATGATGTCCCCTATAAAGTTGATCTGCTTCAAAATGTCATGGAGCCTCAATTATCCCAGAAAAATCCCCGCATTGGTGGACAGCATTTTTCGCAGCTGAATTTATATTATGTAATATTATTAGGTTCATTTTTAATGGAACTTACTCACTGATGCAGGTTATTCCTCGTGTTATGTTGCGTAATTATGGAAAAGTTTCCATCATTTGTCGTTTTTTTTTTGTGCCCTTGTTTGCTCTCCACGTTTGTGCCGGTAAACTTTGATCTTTCGCCGAGGGGCTGGCTGATAGCGGCCGTGTGACTGGGCCGCGCAGAGGCCGCTCTCCTATCAGACGGGACCTGTAAAAGTAGAGAAAAGAAAAGTACATTTTATCAGAGGCCGGGTCCACCGGCCGTTTCGCAAACACGGCCCGATTGCGTCCGGCTGAATGCAAACACGTCTTGTTGACACTGTCAGCTGGCCGCGGTTGCTTTCCTCAGCAGAAGCAGGACTCACGGACGCAGCGAAACACCAGCCGAAGAAATGTGAGTAGCTTTCACATTTTCCAGAAGATCACACACATGGGGCCCTTGCTGTCTCCTGGGGGGTGGGGGGGGGGAGCAAAGAATTATCCCAAAATGTTAAATTCAATGACATTCCTTCTGCTGGTGCTCAGAACACGAAAAAATATCTCAAGATTTTCTTGTGCCTCATTTGCTAGACTACAGAAATTTAGGTCCCGCCCCCTACTGTCTCTGATTGTTCAGAAATGTGTGCAGCCTTTGCAGCAAAACCCAAGCAAGTTCTGGGAGAGCAGCAGCAGGAAGGTGGTCTGCTGGGAGCTGTCGGCCCACCCCGGGCTCCGGAGATGCCGGATAAGGCTGTGCTCTCAGCTACACGGAGATGGATGGGTAATGAGCCTGGAGGCCTAGTGGTTGTCAGCAGTCTCAGGCAGCCTGGGAACGGGCTCCACCTCTTATCTGTTTAATTACATGCCCCCCCCCCGCAACTCTGCAGATGCCAGGTGGAAGGAAAGGGAGCAGGCATTTGGGGGGGGGGGGGCGTCCTTGCGTCGGAGGGCGGGAGGCATGCACGCAGAGACGCGCGCACACGCGCAGCTGCGCCAGTGCAGATGTATGCTCTCACCTGACACAAACACGGGGCACTGACTATACCCTAACCCCTGCTTGAATTACATCTAATAAGGTTTAACAGAGACGTGCTCCAGCCCTTTCAAATAACTTTGGTCTGTAATTCCTAACCGCCGACCTCTTGCGAGGATCTAGGCTCCTCGACAGCAGCGTCTCGTCATGCGTCTGTAAAAGCCAATGACGGCTGGCTAAGGACGCCGTCCAATCATTCCTCCGCAATTAGCGGAGTGGAAGCGAGATGAAGAGATGTGTGCCAGCGTGCGTGCTCCTGCAAGTGTGTGTGTGTGTGTGTGTGTGTGTGTGCGCGCGTGCAGTCGCAGATGAAATTACCAGAGATAATGCAATCCTCAGGCCTGCAGATGTGCATTTACAGGCAGGACTACATTAAGAGCTGCTTTAATTCAATAATTCCAGCACAAAGAGAGGCGGGAGTGGGCGCCCCCCCCGGCTCAGAGGCTCTATGATCGCTGGGGCCATGCGCCTGCATGCGCCTGCACGGATTTCAGCTCGAATCGGCGAGAGACAGCAGGGGAGCACAGCCGAAGGAGAAGAGGACGGATGAGGGAGACAGGGGGCCCGAGAGAGACGAGGAGGGGCGTGGCCCGCGGACAAATGGAGGCTGTCATTAATGGGCTGTTTTACGAGCGTGAGGGCCGGCCGCCACGGGCTGCCCCGCGCGTGCCTGCAGCGCTATCGGCCAGCGGAGGGGCAGGAGGGGAGGGCACAGGGCCAGCGCTCGCACTCTCTCAAAACCAACCAGTTCATTTTCCGCATGAGGGGCCCCCAGTGAGGTGGCGTTGGGCTGGCCGACGGGTGGGGGGGGAGCTGTGTGCAGATTTACGAGTCATTAAACTAGTGGGGTTCCTGGCTGCAGCAAGGCCACCTCTCCCGCTGGCCTCCTTGGCCGTCTCCCACAGCGCCCTCCTGTACTCCCCAGGTCCATTCAGCCGTCCGCCTGGTGTCATCTCTTACCCATGCATCATTAGCCCAGATCATCTGAGGTCCGATCCAGTGTCCTTTACCTGCGCCACAAATCTGATAAGGTTAATATAACCCAAGCATGCTTATTTATATCCAGTAGGACCCAAAAAAACCCAAGTGCTAACCATTCACTCTATTATGGGATGTCCAAGTGACCAAATGTAAGCAGACACCTAAAGAGCTAAAACCCATTTGCATACACACAACTGACTGACTGCAAGACATATGATGCACAGATAAAGCCTTAGTTGAACTGTGTGCTGACATGCACGATGGAGGTCTGCTACTCCCATGGTCATAAACAAAGGGAAACACGAGCCAATGGACATGGACCTAACAAGAATGGAGCCTCCAATCAGCTTGGGTGTTCAGGGCTTGCTGGTTCTCACGCTCTGCTAACTCAACAGATGCCCCCCAGCACCTATGAATAGCTTGGGAATAAAAAAAGTTAGGAAGGAGCTCAGTCATCCTGGATGACCATCACGGAGCCAGGTTACCAGTATGGGCTCTAGGAACCTTCAATGCAAGTCATAAATCGAGGAATATGATACACGGGGTATGAGAATCCGCACCTCACACTGAGGACACATGACTGCAGCATCATGGAAGAGCAGCTCAGGGAGCGGTTGCATATAGATGTAGGAACCATTTCCCACTGATCCACTGTGCGCACATTTTAAATCCCACAAATGCCTGGGTTTCATCCAGGCCCTGCCAAGCGGCAGATAGGTCATGTGACTGTGAATGACTGGAGCGCTGTGTCAAATCACATTGCGATAAGTGCTAGGGCAACAGACGAGCGAACACTAAACAGAGGAGGGGCCTGGCACTTGGTTGGTGTGACCTTGGTCCTTACCGAGCCAGGAGCCATGAGCCTACGTATCCAATTCTAACCCTGGACAGATCCCCTGAAATCCTAGACAGAATGGTATCTCCTGTATACGCTGTAAAATCCCATCATGTCAAAAAGGAGGTTGTAGAAGACTGATATACCAAGGGAAACTGTCTCTGTGACCAGTATAACTAGGGAGCTGAAATCCATCAAAAGCAGAGACCATGCTGACCTTCAGCCTTTAAGAGTTATCTCCCTAATAAGCCCAACGCTGAAAACAAAGAGAATCAGGGACATCATTAAATCTTCTCCTTATCTAACAGGAGTAGGACAATCTCTGCTTGAGAGTAGCCCTGTTCTTACCCACAAAATTGTAACAGTTCCAGTATGTGTGTATGTGTGTGTGTGGGGGGGGGGTCACCATGGACAGCCTTGATTGTACCATAATCAGTCATAGCCAATAGTTTAATTGGTGCATCCGTGACGTGGTCATTGTGTGTATCGATATGAAATATCCTCACTAGTGGAAAATCTCTCTCATTTAAGGTGGGGCTGTTTCAACAAAAGAAATGAGACACCGTGTCCACTCCCATTATGGTGCCCAAAGACTGATGTAAATAACATTCAAAACAGCATGGAAAGTCAACTCATCTCACAGGAGAGACACTGGAGGCAGGAACACGGCCTAATATGTAACGGTAACCCCCTTCCGGATGGGGAAACGGGAGCCTTTCATGGATTCAGTGATGTAGAACAGTTATAAAGGACGGCCTGAATTTGGGTCATGCAGGAGAAGAAGAGGACAGAGTGTGAAACAGCTGGTGCTAACTTGAGGGACAGTGGGGGGGCAGGATTCAGATGGAGATGGGGGTGGGAGATCTTATCCCCAGCCCTGGAACGAGGGCATAAAAGCAGTATGCCCCAGGGAAGGGCGGTGGCATCACAGCAAGGTGGCCAGGTATCACCAAGCTGTGAAAGTGGCAGTTTGGTGTTAACACACAGACGCTTCGGGCTGATAAGCTCTCTGTCGACACTGTCTGTCAGATGTTTGACAGAAATTTTTTTTTTCCCTTTTTCTTCTGGGCCACCAAATCCACAAGGGATTAATAACAGGGCAGCTTGCATTGGCTTGAAAACGCTTAACTAGATACCAGCAGCCTCCACTGGATTTCAACACCTATCAGCCGCTTTTAGTAAATGGTGATCTGGCTATTAATAAAGTCACCAACTATATGCAGAACAGCCCTAATCTTTGAAATGAGCCCAGCGCAGGGGGAGAAAAAAAAACACAAAGTCGCACTGACGACGGGTCATGTGAATCAGCGGACCAAGGGCGCCGTCTGCGTACTTCTGATAAACAGCTTTCCATCGCGGCGTGCACAGCCCGCACTGGCACTACCACCGCCGGCAGGACTCACCCGCCAAAATGACGCACAAGCGCTGCGATCCCCGAATTCGGATTGGCTGACACTGTGCCATGTGCAGCGCGGCCGGGCTCTAACCCTATTCCCTCCGTGCAAAGCGGGTCACGTTGATCATTATGTCCCCGCACGTACAGAGCTGTCGCGCTTCCCCATAAAACTGCTCACGCCAGAAAGTGTTAACCGCACTCATAATTAAATGCGTCCTAGGAAGACACAAGCTGCTGAAGTGCCCAGACTCGCCGCGGCTTCTACGGCGCCGTAAGGCTTGTCAGAGCCGCCATTGTGTTCTATAAACTAGAGATCGGACAACTCTTTCGGAAACAAGGCATTACCGAGCCGGAATGGCGTGCAGGGGACTGCCTGCTAAAACTGCTACTGCGCTGCGGCAGTTGCCAGGGGGATATCGCAGGGTGCGCGCTCTGATTGGTGGAAACGCGCCTGTTGCCTTGACGACGGCCGGGGGTTTGGTAGCGTTACCGTGCGGCGTGATCTCTGCGCTGCGTGGATGGAGGAAGCAGCTGCTGATCTCTGACAGTGCGAGAGAGACAGGCATCTATATGAGCATTCTGTACACACAGTCTCAGCCATATTGCTTAATAGGAACATCGTGCATGACTGTAAGTACATGCCTGTGTGCGCCTCGCTGTTTGCGATTAGCCAGCATTTCGCATTACATATCGTTGTACTCTGTGCCTGCTTTTTTTTTGTTATTGAAAAGATTGAAACGATTACGGATCGAGGACTAGATATGACTGCTAACGCGGGGCTCTGATCGCGCTCCCCACGTTATCCGGCTGCCCTGCCGTGATCTGTGGCACCGCGGGTCACGTCCCGGAGGCGCAGGAGCCCCTCGCTCGGCTCCCGTCGCCCCGCTGGACCCGCACTTTGAGTGGGGAACGCTGTGCATTGGCGCCGGCACGGCCACATGACGTTCCGGGGCGCAGCGAGGGCGGCCGGCGCCGTTTCGTTAAAGTTGCCGCGGAGCGCGAAGTTAATGCGGCGGCGTTTGCCGGCGGCCCCGCGGCCGCATCGTGGCGGTGTGGGGGCCGCGTCTGCATGCACGCACGGCGGCGGCTCGCCGTAATGTAAGCCCGGCTCGCTTCCTGCGTGCTGCCCCCCGCTCCCGCGGCACCTCGGACGCGCATTGTTCGCAGGCACGGCGTCCGGCTGCCCGGAGCGGCGCCTCTGCCCTTCGCCCACGGCAGGACTCGGCCGCGCGTGTATGGGAATGTGACTATTCCGAAAGCAGTTTCGAGTAGGGCGACCCCCCGCTCCCATTGTCCCCCCCGCATTCGATACAGTTTAAGTGACTTTAGACGTTTCTTCGGCCAGTTTGACGTTATTTGACGGCTCTCGCCAAGCTATACCGAGCGCAATCCCAGCTTCCTTTCTCTCGCGTCGAGAATGTAGGGCAACTTTGTCATGGGGTGTCGGGGGGGGGCTTTGCCTTGGCTTAAATCAGTCCGTGTCCAACCTTATCTTTTTGTAAAAAAAATTATAAAAATATATATTGTTCTTGTTCCCCAGCAGGGCAAGTGTAATAAACAGTTATCGTTGAATAAGTGCGGTTATGGAGCCGCGGTCGCGCATCATTTCCGGCGGCTGGGTGCCTGGATCAGTGCGCTGAGTGACACAGACACGTGGTCGGGCAGCGGAGAGCTGAGCAAGCGAAAGGCTCCGGGGGGAGTGCATGGGGGGTGCATGGGGGGGCGGGCACCTCTGGCTGCTTTCGGCTAACCGGTCGGGCGTGTTTCAGGTCGGACGCCTACGCGACCTGCCGGAGCCTCCCTGTCCGTAATAATAGCCACACACCTGACGTCCCCTTCTGCTCTGATAATGAGCAGACGCGAGACACGGCCAGCTTAGGTGTGTGGCTTTGGGGGGGGGGGTACCCCGGCACCCCCGGGTGCGCTGCTATAGGAGCGTAGACCTTGTGCTTTCATCGTCATGTTGCACTTTCCGCCGTCATGTGACGTTAGTCGCAGCGGTGGGGGCGCCGTTACTTTCGCCACCCGGCACGATTTGTATTCCACTCTTATTTGCCGTCCCCTCGTCGCATTCTACGGGCATAAAAGTGGCCCTGCACCCCATACGCCCTAGTAACCCGGAGAGACGCGGCTGGCGGGCTCCGCTCCCAGGAATGAGACAAAGTTGCGGGACGGGTTTGTGCGCCGAAGCCGAGCGACCGCCGCCGCGGCGACGACTGCGAGCGCTCATGCGCATGCGTTCTCCGCGTGACGTCACGGACGGCGGGGCGCGCTCCGCGTGACGTCACGGACGGTGCCCGGTCCCCACGACGCCCAGGGGGTCGGTGGCCGGGGCGCCTCGCTAGTCACAGCAGGCCGTTAGAGATACAACCTGCTTTCGCTGGCCGTTGGGCCGTTGCGTTCCTGGTCTCTCAGTTTTGTTTGTTGTGCAAAGGCATACCGAACGAGGGGCACGGGCAAAAGGGAGGATTGTCGCGAAATAGCCGCTTCCGCTTTCCGCGCCCCTGCCTTTGGCTGCCTTGTGGTAGCTTGCTTGTCATGAGGTGGTGGGGGTTACCCTGCTCCATTTAGCAGATGTTGTTTGCTGACAACTGTGTCGCAGATAAACGTTCAATAGAGGTTGAACGTTTTAAAAAAGGGGGAGGAAAACATATACCTGATGGCAAAACAGTCTACAGGCATGCTGTGTGCATGCAGACGGTAGAGGTAAGATTGGGAAGCATATGGCTGGTTGCTGTTCACACGTGCCATGTTGTGCGTGAGAGAGAGAGGGGGTGAGAGAGAGGGAAGCCTGTTTGTGTCTGACTTTGTTTATACATGTGCACATATGTGTGCGGCTGCGGGGGGGAAGACATTTCTATTGTTCTGTCCTCCCACCAAAAAAAAAAAAACAGACAGTCACATGTCCTGGAGATAAAACTGCCCCATGGTAAGATTTAGCCAGATGAATTATGCACTTGTAATTCTGCCAACAGCAACACAAGATGGTCGGCAGCGGGCCGCTGCGGCGACGGTGCACGCCAGCCCAGGGTCGCGTGCGGCACGGAAAGTGCCCTCTTCTTGGGCTCCTTGGCACCGCCGTGTTAATTAGCTCATCCGCAGAAGAACCTAATTACACCGTATTCTGCTTTTCGAAATACCCTGGCTGTTCCGGCCTTGCTACCTGACTAGATGGGAAAATTCAGACCGCTGTGTGGGTTTTTTTGGTCTACTGGTGAAATTGGGAGCCCTGGTCTGAATGGGGGCAGAGTGGGCGGCGTACGACAGAAGGAAATTCCTCTTGGGCGATGAGTCATGAGGCTTTTGGGAAGGTGAGCCAGGATCGCTCGGCTTTCGCTGTCCATCATTTGGCAGGGGGGTAACGGGGCATCCCGTGGCGCTACTGCCAGCTGAGGAAAGCTATGTTGAACCTTCCGCACTTGTGGGACGCGTTTTCGCCGTGCTACCATGACGTAGCTGCACATGCCCTCGGCTCTCCTTGTAAATGTCACGGCAGCACCGCGGCGGAACGCCAGGACGTGTTTCGCTTGGGGGCGAATGCTTATTTGTAGGCAGTGGAATTACCTTGGAAACGCGGCGGGAATGAGCCGGGGACCTGGAGGATGAACATGGGCCATGGTGGGATGCACCCAGGCATTCTGGGATGTGTTGACGTCTCTTTCGATGCATGTAGTGCTGACGCAACCCACTGGCGGTGGCACCGCGCGGCACCCTCAGCCCTTCTGGTGACCTTCGCAGATAGCATCTCTGCGGGGTCAGGATGCCGGGAGGCTGCCTTTCGCTGATGTCGGGAAAAGCAGGGAAACACAAGGTGGGGAATTGAAATACTTGGAATGTAATTTAAAGAAACATGATGATTGATCTACGTTGGTGTGCCATTTGAAGGCGTGAGATGGGGGACTCAGTGCAGATGCCGCCTGTCCTGCTCGTGGATATGGCTGGGGATGGGACCCCCGCTGTCAGGGCTAAAGTGGCCTCTCAGCCACAGATTGTGCTCTCATCTTCCTCGCACTTACATAATTGATTTTTTTGTTATAGTCCTTTTTTTCCCCTTAATGCGTGCTGATGACGGAGACTGGGGTCTGTCAGGCATGTGTGGGAAGACTGGAGGTACAGGCTCTCCCCGCACTGGCCTTCTCTCCCTGTCTGGAGTTGATCGACAGGCCGTGGTCGTTTGCCGGAGCCATGCGGTTTTTAGAACCTGTTGTAACTGCCACAAGATGCAAAATTAACCCACGTGTCTTAATCTTTTTTTTTTTTTCTTAAATTGTGGTGATGTTTGACTTTTGGCTTCTGAAGAAAACACACGTGCACACAAACGCAGGAGTCTGGGGCTCTGGGTTCCTTTAGCAGGAGGTGCCACATTGTGAATGTTATCTTGTCAACTCCCACTTCCCAGTGGGGTGTGATGGCCCAGGCCGCGTTAGGATGCGCACCTTGGCATGCGTCTGACTCCTCCCGCGACTAACGGTGCCCTCCCCCGGCCCCGCATCCCTGCCGCGGCCCCCGGGTCTCGCCCGTCATAATCATCCAGCCTTTGTGTAGCAGTGGTGACTCCAGCTGCACCCGGTTTTCATCTCCTTCGAGCATTTCACCCCCCAACCCCCCCCCGATCTTGCCCGGAGCAATAGACCAGGAGGCGGGACGTCCCCTGGAGACTATAATGCCTTAGTTGTCTTGGTTACGTGACATCAGAGCGTGGTAATCAAATATAGGCGGCCGACCCGAATTTGGGTTGCAAATGCATGCTTCTTTCGCGGGCAGCGGACCGACCCCCTTACCTCTGTCAAAACACTGTCCCTTCCAGTACGGACCCCCCCCGTATTCGCACACACTGCTGGAGAGTGTGTGCGGGGCCGCTGTTTGCAGTGTTTCTGTGTGTCATTACACCAAATGTGGTTAGTGTTATGCTGCATGTCTGGGCCTTTCTGCAGTTTTGGGGCACCCCCACCCGCAGGCCCAGAAGTGACGCGAATGGTACCACTGCCCCGTTTGAGCGAGCGAGTGGGCCTAGCCTGTGCCTTGTGTCGTGGGTAACAATAAGCCTTTGTGCCAGGTCCTCCTGGCCTGAACAAACAGGGTCTGTTTAATTGCGATTGCAGGGTGACGGCCGTGTAAGCTTGAGGGCTCATGGGGGCAGCGTCCGCTCGGGCCGGGTCGGGCTGTACTCTGACCTGCCCATCGTAAAGAGCTTGATCCACTATGGTTGCTTTTTTTAACTGGTTCTCTCCCAGTGGGCAGGGCTGCTTTGTGATAGTTGGTCACAGATCCCCCCCCACGCATGTGCTGGAGGGCTGACCATAGGTCACTCAAGGCCAATTCTGCAAAACCATTTGAGTTCCTAGTGTTGCATCATTAAATGCATCTGTTCACGTACCGCCGCATTTCAGAAGCGCACTGGGAATGCAGCTTCCTTGTTTCTCCTAAAAACGGCATTCATGGAAATGCATGCAGCGCAGGCAGTGCAAGTGGTCCATCCCCCCGCCGGGTCACCCGGGACACACTGCTCGTTTCTCATGTGCCATGTTTGGCCTGCCGCTTGCCCGGGTGCATGTTAGACATCCATGGCCCATGCAGACTCGCCGCAGTGTATTGGACCGTCGATGATTCGCTTTCTCTATGTGTGTCACCTAATTTAATTTTGCTACATTAGTAAGGAAAACAGGGTGAGCACAGAACAGGAGAATGGGCTCTGGAAAAGTATTTTGGCTCATTCTGATGGATTGATTTTTTTTTGAGGGGGGGGTGATCCTATCTGATCAGCACAGGTTAATAATTTCAAATGAACTTTGCTTACAAACAGAAAATGTTCCATCAAGTCATATAGACTTGACGTGGTCGCTGAACTCGAGCTATTGATTTCTTTCATGTGTTTTTTTTTTTTTTTTAAATGTGTTAGTTCTTTTCAAATTGACATTTATCAGTGTGTGAAGCATCCGTCTCATCATTCAGGGGATTTTTTTATACATGAGCCGGTTTCCTCGAGCCCGTCTTCTGCGTACGGAAGTAGCGGCATCGCTGTCGCCGTCCCGCGGGTTTCGGTGTCGCCAGTCCCGCTTACGCTGGCCAGCGATTGAGGTGAATTCCTGCCGCCGAGCCGCGTTCCCACCGGCTTCCAGGACGTCTGCCGTGCGTCTGAGCACCGTACAGATCAGTCATATTTGTGAAATGAAACTTGGGGAAGGAAGTGAAATTTTTTTGGCCCTTGCTCTCGCGCTGGGTGTTGACATGTGTTTGTTTTTCGTCTTTCTTTTGCGAGTCGCTCCATACATCTGTACTCGGTTTCCCAGCATGTGGTCTGACCGTGTCAGCTTTCTGAGGCCCATTCCTCCTCCCCGTTTTTGACTCGTCACGCCACCGTTTGTGGACCCCCCCCCCCCCCCCAGCTTTTGGGACGAGCTCCCCGCTTCCCTGTCTCACCCCCCAATCTGTAGTACGAGCATGGCAGTCCCCAGTGTTTTTGCTCACTATCGCCACTCTGGAGCATAACATGTAGGGGGGGGGGGGGGGTCACCTGAGCACCTGAGCTGTTGGTCCTCTGTGGAGAATCCTGCCTGCTCTCCTTCACCCCCTGTGAGCCTGACCAGCTCCAGCTCCTTCACTTCCGGAGTGCAGTAACAGTGAAGGTTCCTCACCTGAACCGGGAGCTTGTTACATCAGAGGATGGAGGTGGGGTCTGCTGCTGGTTTAGGGTCTGTGCTTTATGAAATCTCAGGACGTCAGTTGCATTGCGATGGAATTTCCGCCCTTCGGGTTTTAGAGTGTGGCACGTGGCCGTCTCACCGGATAAAAGGACGCGGGGGCAGGGGGCAGGGGGCCGGGGGCTGGGGGCCGGACGAGCTGCTTAAAATGAGCCTGTTGTCCTGCTGGAGATAATCAGTGCAGACCTTTGCGTTTCATTCAGTGAGATGTCTGACTGCTGCAGCAGGAAGGCAGTGCAAAGTCACGCGTGGCCAAGATGCTCATCACTAGAATGCTTCGCTTCACAGGCTTCCGTCAAAAAACAAAGTAAAAAAAGCGTTTCCGTCAGAGACCTGAAAATCTTTTAAAATCTCTTCTCTGTTACGAGGGTTTAATAAACACTACAGCCTTGCTTGAGTTGAGGGGGGTGGCAAAAGAACAAAACAAGCCCTCCTTTGTACAGGGAGCACGAACGCCCGCCTGGGTTTACCCTGTTTGCGTGTGATTGTGATGTGCCGTCATCCCGAGCGCTGGGCCGGTCTCCCTCTCGAGCCGCAAACCCCCGGAACGCCCGTGCCTCTGATAGGAAGGTCGCCCGTTCCAGCTCCGGCCTTGGCGGGACGGTGACACGTGTGTGGGCCCCTGAGCATGGCCCTTAAGCCCCGGCTCCAGGGCACATCAGCTGACCCTGCACTGTGACCCCCCCCCCCCAGCTTGCACTCACCTCTACATGTGTCTGTGTGTTTCATGGAGAACAAGACGGGGTAGGCAAAAAATGATCTCCCCTCGCCCTGTCGCTCATGGTTACCTCTTGCTTGATTTGTGGTGGTAGCGCTGGATCTTCGTTTCAGCTGACGCTTGGGTCCCGCCACCTGTGATTGGCTGGTTGTTTGTCTGGGGGGGTCCCTCTTCATCTGAGGTGTGTTCAGCCGTGCCCCCCACCTCCTGGATGGGGGCAGCTCTCTGCTGCCTTTGTGGAATTGAACTGGACTCAGTGGTTGGCCTGTCATTAGTGATGCTGCTGGATTAGCTTTCAGTTGTGGGGGGGGGGTGGCCCTTCAGGTACCACCGTGTGTCTCTGCCTCCCACAGCCCAGTGTTTCTCTCTCTCTCTCTCTCTCTCTCTCTCTCTCGTTTTGCACTGTCTTTGTTTTCACATTCTTCTGCAGAATTCCTTAAAACCGTTGTGTTCACCTCTGGGCAATTACAGCTGACAGCCTGTGGAGACTGCAGCTATGGGGGGGGCGGGGGCAGGTCTCCAACAGAACGAAGCCACCACCTCTCTCCCCAAACATCCCCCCGGTGTATGCTTTGTGGCCCTCGGTCTGATTGGCGTAGCCCCTGGCCCTTGGGCTCGTGTTTGGAGGTGCATTAAAAAAAATGTGACAGTTGATGAATCAGGAAATGCATAGCAGTTATAAAGCTACTATAAATAAACTAAAATGACAAAAATAAGTTACGGCGCTGTGCGAGTGGCGGTTCGGAGGCATGCTTTATTTCGCTCTGTCATCTGAACTGCGGCCAGGGAACAAAATGGCCGCCACAGTTGGATTCTCATGGCATCGCGCTCACCTGCCACAGGTAAGGTGGGGTCACCGAAAGCAAATGCGCAATAGCCCTCTCCTGCTTCCCCACCCCGCGGGTCACGCTCACAATGTGCCCGCCCAGGGCCGTCCCCTGCGCTGCTGTGCATTGTGGGTAGTCTCGCCCCGTCGCACTAGAGCGGCAGGGCCGGGCATTTTATAACGGCTCGGATGGCTTCGCCCGCAGATATCCCGGCACGTCTTTGTGCCGTGACGCCAGCTTTGAAGCCGGAGTATGAGACACACCTGTGTGTTTAGGACAGGTGTGTCAGACCTGTGGCCTGACCTGTTTGATTGGTTGCTGGGAGAGCAGGGTGCGGGGAAGCCGGGGGGGCAGCTGGCTGGGCGGGTGTCAGCACGCAGCCGCAATCCTCTGCTCACAGCGGCTCTTCCCAGCGTCTCCGCGGGAATTTCGGGGCCAGGATCGCCGATGCGACGGGGCTGCCGACTCTGCAGGCAGGGGGTAATGTGACTTATTCTTTCTCCTAGTGTCACCTGGCACTCTCTAAACGCGGTACCGTCGGCCTTAGCAGTTCCCATGCGTATTGTTGATCTCTACAGTGGGTGAGGGGGTTGGGGGGGTGCGGACAGAGGGTGTCATCCTCCTCAGGGATGTGGTGACGAGGGTGTAGTGATCAGCATGGCAGGTGCGCGTGTGTGTCTTACTTGTACACTCCCCATGGGTACACCACCTTGCTCTCTGTAAGTGGCCCGTTAGGAGCAGGGACCACCCCGCCCCCCCGATCGGCTTCCTCTTTGATGCTGTGGAAAATGAGGGGCCTAATGACGATAATGACGTGTGAGAGCACTTTCACAAGCGAGATGGACTCTTGGCCCCCCCCCCCAACCCAAATTCCCACTATAGATATTCAAATGGATGGAGCTGGTGAGTGGCTTTTTTTTTTTTTTTGAAGGGGCTGAGAGCTCTCTTGGACCTCGACCTCCCCCCCCTCCCCACCAGTCCCTCTGATCCCAGAGGCTTGGGGCGCCGACGTTGAGCCGAGGTGAGCATTATGTTGCTAATTGGGATTAACGAGTCTTTTTTTTTTTTTCTTCCTCGTTTGGCCCACCCGGAGCCGCAGGAAGGGAGCTGGTACGGGTGGGGGCTGGGGGGGAGGGCAAAACAATCACTCTGTTTGCCCTCTTGAGATAAAACCCATAAAGGATATTATGGAGAGTTAGGTACACAGACACACAAGCCCTGAGGGTTTGTTGTGGAGTTCCTCGTACTGGCAGTGGTGCCAATAGTGGGAGCTCTGGTGAGTCAGCGATCGAGCAGCATGGTTACTGCTGTTGGATCCTTGAATGTGGTCCATCATGGTTCCTGTAAAGTGCGGGGGGGGGGGGGTTACTTGGGCT
>JAODKN010000111.1:1210645-1234864 GCA_026774425.1 Petrocephalus zakoni
CCCCCCCCCCCCCCCCCCCCCCCCCCCCCCCCCCCCCCCCCCCCCCCCCCCCCCCCCCCCCCCCCCCCCCACGCCATAGTGCCAAGAGCTGTACCATAGCTCTTGTTTCAGAAGCTCCTGTGTTACTTCTTCGAGGGTAGGTCTGGGCAAGAAATCAAATTTTCATTCCAATTACAATGCTGGCTTCCAGCAATTATTAAAACAAAATAACCGTGATAAAATGATAATTGTGCTGCATTTTTTCACTGCGACGCTCCCATTTTGTCTTGTTATAAACCCAGTGCACCAAAGTTTTATCTGTTTCTCAGCTGAATTAAAGTGGCCGGTGATTAACTGTCATTGCTGACACACCACAGCACACAGTGCAGAACAACAAAATGTGGCCTCTGCATTTAACCCATATGGGGCACAGCATTGGGCAGCTAATTGAGCGCCCGGGGAGCAGTGCTTGGGGGCAGTACCTTGCTCAGGGTACCTCAGTGGTACTTGCAGGTCTGGGACTCATACCAATAAATCTCTTGATAACCCATTCCCTTTCCTGAAGATTAGGCCACCTCCGCTTCTGATTTATATTTAGAGTTCAAGGAAATTCACCGTTCTAAAGACAAACTCAATGAATGCCTGACATTTCCAAAGTCAGTGTGTAACTTTGTTAAATGGTCCATCCGTCCATCCGTTTTCCATAAGTGCTTATCCTGTTCATGGTCGTGTCGGGTCCGGAGCCTATCCCAGAAGCCACGGCCGCGAATCGGGCATTAACCCAGGATACGGAGCCAACTGATCGCAGGGCACACTCACATACCAGTCACTCACACATGCACAGCTATGGGCAATTTGGGAAATGTTAAATCATCATCCATCCATTTTCTGAAACTGTTTATCCTTCCGGGTCGCAGGGGGGTCAGGAGCCTATCCCGGAGGCTACGGGCACGAGGCAGGGAACAGCCATACTCAAGCCGCCCTGCCCAGCGGAATGCGGAACACGGGGAGATCGAGATCTCTGAATTTACAAGGGATGTAAAAAGAGACCCGGATACGAATTTGCAATATGCTCTCATCTCTGCATCACCTCCACCGTCGCCATAGTGTCTCCTTGCTGTCATGGTCCAGGTTTTCAGTCCAGGGTTCAGCCTGCATCCCTGGTGCCCTCCAAACTGTGAGGGTAGCTGATGGGATCCCTGGGGCAGGATCTGCTGTTGTTCGCTCCGCCTCAGTGTTTTTAGAGCGGTACCCAAAGTCAGCTGGTGTAGCTGTTAGGGACAGTGGATGGAAGCTGAGCATGTTGTGTGTGGCTGGCCTGGATGAAGCTGCCTGTTCCATTGCATAATGCCGTCTGACAGCGCAGACATACTGCTATTGATTTCATCTCCCTCTTCATCTGCATTCCAGCGACGAAATGAATATCCACTGGAAAGTGTTAATTAACAGTGTACCTCGACTGATATTTAAACCCCTCTGTCCCCTCTGTGTGTTTGACAAGACAGGCCGTTATCGTTATGAAATTTAACACAGTTGGCTAATTTAACAGTTCCATAAACACTGTTATCTTAGAGTCCTGGGCCTGTAACACTGAGCCTGTGTCTGTGCTCAGCATCAAATGTTGTGTATGTGCTTGACATCAACAGGCCAAATTCCTTGTCTATATTACTTATTGTAACGAAATTATTTAATCTAGAATTTTAAGCAGCACTTTTTGTAGCTAAGGGAAAATCTGAGTCTCGGTATTGTTACAGTTCCAGTACTTGCCACAAGATGGCGATAGGAAATCATGAATCAGGAAAAAGAGAGTCTCAATAAAGCCCTGTTTGTAAAATGCTGAGTGTCAAGTATCATTGAGTTCTGTCCAATAGAAAGTTCCCTTCTGTTGTTGCTTGATATTTTACCATTACTTACAGAAACAATTCTTCCTAGGCTATGAATAAATCAATAATTCGCATAAAAATGTACAAATTCACTGAGATCTCTTTTCCTTCGCCCATCAACAGCAGTGCTGTCCTGTGTTGCGTATGCAGTCGGACCCCTGGCCTGCGTGTTTGGTGCTGGCATCCTGCAACCATGTGTTCCACCAACCATCCAAACTGGGTGACCTTTGAGGATGAGGAGGCCTCACGTTCTCCTTCCCAGAAACCCCTTAAGGCTCAAACTGCCAACATGGGGTCGGTTCCCAGGCCTAATGGGCTCAGACTGATTCTGCCTTCTCTGAGCGGGTCCTCGTGGGGCTCTCCCAGTCCACTGGACTCACCGCAAATGCACTTTAGCTACGACGGCAGCTCCTGCGTGCCCAGCAACACCCCCTTGTGCACGCCTGTAAGGGAGACACCCACCAGTTTTTCCTTCTTCCCATGTGCCCCCCCCGGGGATCAGAGTGCTGCCCCAAGCTTCTCCAATGCGTCCACAGCCACCCTGCCCTCGCCAGCCCCAGAGAAGCGCACCCCCCAGTCAGCAGGGAGCACGTCAGAAGGGTGGAACCCCTTTCCCGCATTCCAGGACGAGCCGGGCCACTTCAGCCCATTCTGGGGCGAGGGGCTTGCCGAGTCCGGGGGCTCCTCCTCGGATTCAGACTCCGGGTCCAGCCTGCCTCGCTTCTTCATCAGGACCAAGGACGGCTACGGGCCGCCGCCGGACCACATACAGAAGTCCTACTCCTACATCTGCCAGAAGCTGGAGCGCCTATGTGCCGAGGATGAGGACGGCAAGGAAGGGGGCAGAGAGGGGGATGAGGGAGAACGTGTGGAGGGACCGAGAGCTGAGGAGGGGCAGGGCAGTCCCAGCTTTGTCCCGCAGGGACTGTTCCGTAGCCAGCAGAGAGATGGCTGGCCCATGATGCTCCGCATCCCCGAGCGGAAAAACCGCATGTCCTCCCGGCAGTGGGGGCCCATCTACTTACGGCTGCTGCCTGGGGGGGTGCTGCAGATGTACTACGAGAAAGGTCTGGAGAAGCCCTTCAAGGAGCTCCAGCTACACTCCCACTGCCGGTTGTCCCCCCTCAAGCTGGAGGGCTACCACGAGCCACGTAAGATCTGCACGGTGAAGCTGGAGCACGTGTGCTACACCGAGCGGCGCCGCTACCACCCCCGGCCGGAAGTGACGCACGAGCTGGAGGCAGAGCAACTGCTGAAGTTCGGTACGACCGAGCAGGGGGACATGGAGGACCTGGTGGCATCCGTGGAGGAGGAGCTGATGAAGCTGCCCGTAGTTTCCCAGACGCGGCGGCACTACGAGGAGCAGGAGATGGCGCTGAGGATCGTCGACCACCTCTGGGTGAGGCTGGACAAGGACGGTGGCCTGTTGGAGCGGGCGGCCGTCAGCCATATCTACTGCCTCGCCTTCCTGAATGGGGCTGGAGAATGCTTCATGGCGCTGAATGACCAACAGCTGCTCCACAGGAACCCTGAGTATGGCTCGGAGAGGGAGGGTGAGGAGGGATGCTCCTGGATGGAGATCACAGACTGCCACTTCCATGCCTGCGTCAACAAAGCCGAGTTCCAAAGGTCCCGGCTGGTGAAGTTCTCGCCGCCGGATGCCTGCAGCGTGGAGCTGATGCGATATAAGACCGTGTCCATTGGTTCTGGAGAACTGCCCTTCTCTGTCAAGGCCATGGTCACTGTGCAAGGTGCCTGTGTGGAGCTCCAGGCCTTCCTCACCATGGTGCCGTCCGTAATTTCCTCATCTGGGAGCAACCTCGATTTGTCTTGCGAGAACGTTCTGCTCCGGGTCCCGGTGCCAGAGGACTGGGTCAAGGTATCACGCACGGTCGCCCTACTGAGGCAGAAGTACCTGAAGGCCCGAATGAACCGCAACGCTTGCCTGGGATCCATCAATGCTGCCGACTCCCAGCCTGTCATGCAGGTGACTGTGGGCACCGTCAAGTACGAGAACGTGTACGGTGCCATTGTGTGGAGAATCGAGAGGCTACCTGCAAAGAACACTGGTAAGGGCACCTCAATAAGCACCTATCCTTCTCCTGTCTGCATGTGAGATTTTCCTCAGCTGCCACATTCAAGGACAACTAAAATCACAGCCCAGACTGGAAGGCTACCAGATCATCCCAGGACTGAACCTTCCTTTTAAAACTCTCCTTTTAAAAGGTTCCCTTTAACCACATTGAACTATTTTTATCCACAGCAACTTCAAGTCTCAAGCTTTATACTAATGGAGCAATTACCTCATTTAAGGGTACTACAGGCTACCTCTCCTAAAGGTACCACCAGGTTCTTCTTTGGATTTGGACCTGGAGACCTTAGATTATGAACCTTTATAATGAATCAGTACTTTCTGTGTTGCTTATTCACTTATTCAGTTACAAAGTGCCAGAATTAATGTCACATGCCAAGGAGACTGAAATATGCATACACCTTGTCAGTATGCCCCTAGGAGATAAGTATGTAAGTATAATCACCAGTGCCCCCTGGTGAGCATTAAGTGCAGGTTCTGTTGTTGTTACTGAATTTCGGTCAATTTTAACGTGACTGTATGTTCTACACACCGCAGCGGTGGACCAGCCACACTCCTTCTCCTGCAAGCTTGAGTTGGGTTCGGACCAGGAGATCCCCACCGACTGGTACCCGTTCGTCACCGTGGAGTTCGAGCTGGCAGACACCGTGGTGTCCCGGACACGGGTGAAGTCGCTTGGCACGGAGAGTGACATTCAGCCCCAGAAGCACATAGGGACCAAGTCGTACTTCCACTGTCAGGTAAAAGTGGGGTTTCCTGGATGGCATCCACAGCGACACACATTCCATACAAATTACAAACCATAACCGTACAAGTAAAAGAAGTGCGTGGTGGTTATACTTCACTTAAGGGTGCTCTATGACAGCTACATGACACTGTCATAACTTGTCATAAGCATTTATAAAGGTTCCAACTTTTGTGGCTGTCATGAATGGTGACATTGCGAACTCCTGTGTCAAGTCCCCTATGACACCCTTAAGTAAAGTGTTACCAGTGCGACAGAACCAAACGATCTGCTACAAATTCCCAAACCCAGCCTTGTTCTAGATTACATTGTTATGCTCCACAACCAGATCGAGTGACGCAGTACAGATTTTTCCAAACAATGCCCTGTCATCTGTAAACGAATACACGACCGAGTGATCAAGCTCAGAAGGTTCCTCTGACAGCTACGCAGCTACGGGTTTCTAAATTCTCTTGTCTGCCTTTCAGGTGGAGATTGAAAAGAAGTGGATAGAAACAGTATCTCAGAGGCAATCTGACTGCACCACACAGTGATGCTCCTCGACGTCCCGAATAATAAAAGAACAATTCCCCCTCCTTAAGAAAAGCACCCTGGACACCTTCCTGAAAATTTATTGCGCCAAACAAAGACTAAGAAAGAAGGATTCGTCGGAAGAGAATGTATTTGAAAGAGCCGATATGAATATCTGTACTGACGTTCTTGTGTACTTTCAGTATATTGTGTATTATTTAATCAGTGTCACATTTACATTCCAGTGTACCCATTTTTTTGTTGTTTTATACAGTTTAGCTGTTAAACTACAGCGACGGGATATTTCTCTGAGTTGCGTGATCCGATAAAACTGGTATTCAAGAGCACACAATGTTTAAGTAATCATATCCTACGTACTTCTGCTTGCTGACATGGAGCTTACCGTGGGGCAAAACAGAGGCATTGTGCTTTTGTAGGACAGAGAAAATGTCCCCTTTTCGCAAAATGATCACAGATATACTCACAGCGGCATTTTGTTCTGCACACAACCAGGCTTCCTCTGAAACCGCAGTAAATTGCACTCTCGTATTGTGTTGGTACTAATCAAGCTTAATGTCCTGATTGCAATTTTAGAGTATGTAAATGTAGTGGCCTGAGCACTGGATTTGCGCTATGAGGATGTGTATGTGAGTATTTGGTAAGACAATATTGCTGTTTCTTGAGTTGGTTCCAAAACTCAAGTGAAAAAGGATATATAAATGATTTAAGAATGTATAAAGAAAGTGTCTATGAGCTGCAGAAGTAAATGGTGATGCAGGATGAACCGGAAGTATGTAGTAATTTGAAAGAAGTTGTGGGTGCAACTTCCTCCAGTTAAAAAGTCAATCGTGCACGTTCTTGATGACTTGGGTTCACTCCACCCTACTGACTCCTTGTGGTAGGGTAGATCTGGACCTTTCTGCACAACGCAGAGTTACGACGCTCTTTCAAGGGCACGGCGAAGGCGCATGTCCTTTAACATCTGCTATGCATTCAGAGTCACCTCTGAATTAATAACTTCGGCATGCTCGGAAATATTAATAACCAGCACCGTCATTACTGTGGGACAGCGCACGACCTTTGCAGAAAGCAGCGGGCTTTTGTTTAGTTCTGTAGCGGCATTACTGCAATAAAACAAAACAAAATACATTTACCATGAAACGTATTGGAGTTACTGACCAATAAGACACAAGATGTAGCTGCTTTATATGAATCAAACGGCACAATAAATGAATGGATGACAAAATGCACCACCAATGCAATGGTACTGAAACCATTCCGAAACGTCCATTTAAAGGGGGCAGCGTGATAAACTAAACCTCATGGTGGAGACACACACTGATTATCCCGAAAACGGGCAAAGCTGCGGCTCGTCATATGAATTAAGCGCCTTGCGTTACTTTGCGCCTCGGAGGCGCTTTACTCCGAGACTGGGCAGAGGGCTGACAGCATGTAAAATTACGGATTCCCTCTCAGTTTGTAAGGTTCGAAATAAAGTGATTACAATGCTGTCAAACTCCAACACAGTTGTAAGTACCTACACAAACCTGCTTTATTGAAAAGCCCGGTGAAGTAAGGCAGCCGACATTAATCAACGACTGTTAGGTTACAAAACACAGATAAGCATTTCTTACGTGCAAAAAAAACTACAATTTTTTTTCTCAGCAATTCGGTCCATGCTTTCCAATTAGCAAGTTTTCAAGGTGACGCGTGTGTATTCCTCGTAAAAATGTGTTTCTAGGAGGCTTAGACACCGTACGTAAAACAAAAAAAAAAAACACTGCCAGTTAAATGACTTTGATTATTAATTATGTTGAGCTTATGGTCTGATGAATTTCGCATTTTGCACGGTGATATCAATGTGCCAGTGAGTCACAATCCCTCGGCTTGCATTAGTGATAAGCGCACCAGTGCGTGCTTTATTGTGTAATATGGGAGCGTGATCGTGTGGCGTTCTGAGCCAGCATAAAACACGGCGTTGCTCCCTTTCCCCGTCTTTGCTTTTCGCGTCGCGTCCTCCTCCAGTCCAAACTCTACATGTCAGTGATTGACGACGTGATAGAGAGCGTCAGGGAGCTGTTCCAGGACGAAGGGGTGGAGGACCGGGTGCTGGAGGACCTCCGGCAGGTGAGCGTTTAAGATTAAAGACTGAACGGGCCCAATCTTGCTGTTGCATGTCTAGTTTAATTCAATTAGAGTGTCTCCCGATATGTATGCAGTGATGGAGTTTAGAAATGAAAAGCAGGTAAGTCGGATTATCATGCGCTGTCAGTCACCGCCTGAGGGACCGCTGACTGACGGTGTACAACAATAAACTCTCATTTACTACTCGTTATTATACAGTTTATTTTAATTATTTTAAAACTTGTTGGATGGCAGAGAATAGCAGCTGGAGTGGTGTGCTGTTTTTGTGCAGCTCTGGGAGTCTAAGGTCATGCAGTCTAAAGCAGTGGAAGGTTTCATGAAGGGTCCCATCAATCCCAACAACTTCGTCCTGCAGCTTCCTGCTAATTACGCCCAGACTCTCCATAAACCCACAGGTCAGCCGTGGGAAAATACTGGCCTCTAAACTGCACTTCAGATGATTTCCTGGATCCCCTTTTTAATTGTAGTCTCACTATGTCCATCATAAGCCCTTACTCTTTCAAGAAATTCCCAGCATAATCTTAGTTTACTATTGTAAACTCCTGCAAAGACACGGTGGCCTTGATGTTGGCCTGTCTGTTTCTGCAGCCTCGATCGTCATCCCTGCTGGTCAGACGCTTCAGAATTTTGCCACCAAAGCTGTAAGTAATCTTGGCGACCATTAAACTAGTCTAAACCAGACTAGCAAAGTGGAAAGTGGAAGATGGCTTTTGGGCTTGTCAGCTTGCAACATGTGGCACATTATCAGCTACCCCCTCTCTCCACCCCTCCCCCCCCCTCCCGGGGACCGTGCAGATACTGCTGACGGTGAGAGGTATAACTTGTCATTCTGAAATTCATGTTGTTAGCCTTATTGCCTGGGAGCGGCTGAGAGCATGCTCTCTGCTTCCAGGCTGTCCCATGTCAGAAATGGAGGGAGGAAAGATGGAGTGTAAATGTTATCCTCGAAGAGCTTTTTACACAGGGGTTTAATGAAGCCATTCCAGCTCATTGATCTATGCCACTGTAAGCAAATGTACACGCAGCACAGTTATCATGCTTAGATGAGCCAAAAGATTTGACAGACCATTTTCCGGAATGTTCCAATTAGTTGCATTAAATGGCTTATTCGTATGCACATATATGGCAAGGATGCCTGAGGTATTTCAATAATAATCCCTTTTTGTTATACGCAATATGGTCGTGACACATTTATTTGGGTGTGTTTCATTTTTAAGCACCCATGTAAATGTCTTCAATTAATTTTTTTTCTTACTAAAAATGCCTTTGTGTGATGCAAAGTGACTAGTCGGAGAATTGTCCCCCTCTTAGTGTCTGAAATAGTGTGCCAGGGTCTGTTTGGATGGGGCCGGGCCGTGGGGACGAGCCAGGTCATAGCGACATGGATTCATTGCCTGAGGCACTGAAGAAAGAAAATAATTTTATGAATGGTGTCAAGGGTTTGGCTTCCTAAAAACATTAGTTTAATTTTTCAGGGTAGTATTTAAAATTAAATCTGAAGGGCTGTTGAGTAAGAAACTGCTGACTGTATTCCTTTTGTTCTATGAGACATAAATACTACATTTAAATTTTCTATTTATTAAATTTTTTTTTTTTTTTACCTGTGACTTGGTCAGAATGTTCCGTCTTGGCTGTTTTGTCACATTACCTTACACGTATAAATCCAGTCTTTACCAATAATGCGCTGTTATTGTTAATGTAAGGGTCCATGTCATCATGACTCTAGTTAATCAGGGGTGAGTTATTCTTTGGTTATATCTGAGATAATCAAATCCATGTGCATTTTGCCACCTGTTCAGTTCAGCGTGACCCAGCTGCACTAGCACAGAATAGGCCAGCAGGAGGCGGCAGACTGTGCCTCTGAAGTACCCATTCTTCTCACCCTGTTAGAACGGCTCTGGTGCACTGGCAACGTTTTCTCTCCCTCCTGGAGTGAGCTACCCTGTCCAGATCCCCGCTGGAGTCACTCTGCAGACCTCATCAGGTGAGGGGATGCGAGGAGAGATGCAGACGTACACCTCGCCCCCGAGACGGGCGCTGGCTCGCCCCCTGGTGCTTTCCCGGCACGACGTCGCCTTGAGAGTTGGCAGTGTGCATCAAACGCTCACAGCCTCTCTCTGGATGCCACTTTGGGGTTAATGTCCGGGTGCTCAGTTTGTCTCAAATTGCCAGTAATCGGCAGACCCCTTGTGCTTTTTCCTTCCCCCTCGAGCACCACACTTCAGCACCAGTGGATGGTAATTAAAAGACCTCTGAAACAATCAGCAGCTAAATAGAAACTGCGCAAGATGTAGGGCATTTAAAACATTTTCTTTCTTCTGTTTTTACACTGCCTCTCGCAATCAGCTTAATCCTATCCCGTGATTAGTTTAGACTAGATCGCACTAGAATCTTCCCGTTGCAGTCTTAGCTATTCGCCATGATTGCACTGTGCTCTAAATCCGACAAAGCTCCCTTTAAAGATCTACAACTTGCTCTGGCCAAGCCGTCTGCAGGGTGGAGGGGGGAATACATAATTGTTTTACATCTTTAAATAGGTCTATGTGAGTTTCATGTAATTGATTATGAGCTCTTCGGGGAATGAGAGGTCCCAGTGACCTCTGCGTGAGATGCCGGCATCTGCATGCAGGATAATCAGCACGTCATCAAAATTTTACATAGTTTTGTTGTTACAGAAGTTAACCCACAGTGTTTTTTTTTAATATCTATATTCTGGAAAGAATACTTGGCTCCTTGTTTTTGATTAACAGGCTTTGCAGCCTGGGAGGTTCCAGCTTTTCTGTGAATTTGTAATGGATTAGCATTTAGATGGGAGATTGCTTTGGCTTTTGACAATGAGGATGAAAACCCCAAACCCCACAGTAGGGGGCACTGTTAAGCACTGTAAATCACTCACTGGTTTAACCGATTTTAACATTTGGGGGAAATAGTTGGCAAAGTCAGTTAGAGAAGAGTTTTGTCGTCTGAATCCCCCACCGACGTGACAAGCTGTCTGACTGACGCCATGACTCCAGGCCACCTGTACAAGGTCAATGTTCCGGTGATGGTGACTCAGGCCCCTGCCGGCAACCGAATCCTCTCGCAGCCCGTCCAACACGTCCTGGAGCAGAGAGAGCCCACGCCTCCCCAGGCCGCTGTCCTGCAGACAATCCCCCCGCCAGCGGCTGACTCTTACGCCGCTGCTGCCCCCAGCACGACCCTTCTACACCCATCTGAGCCACAGCCTTTCACCCACCAACCGCACCTCTTCTTGGGCCAGGGTGGCCTGGCCCAGCCTCCCGCTGCCCTCCAGCCGCAGCTGACTCCGCCCCCCCAGCCCCCGCTGCTGCCACCCCCTGCCCCAGTCACTCCAGACAGCCCTGGGGAGGATCACTTCACGCTGGATGGAATCGAGTTCAGCCCTCAGCCTCTGGACATGAGCCTGCCATCACCCTTCGCTGTCCAGCTGTCCTCGGTGAAGACGAGCGAGGGGCACCTGGGAGCTCCACAGGATGAAGGGGGCAGAGATGGGGGGGGCGCCATGCCTGTAAATGCTGGGGAGGCAAAAGCTCTGCTTGTGAAGCCTGCCAAGGTAATCCAGCCCCCCCCCCCCCCAACACACACACATTCTCCATCAGCTACCCCAAATGTGACATTGTTAGCCAAGATAGATCGTCAGTATCTGTACTGGTACTAGTATAATTTTCTGGTGAGTGATGCAGACAGTTTGTCCAACTATGGCCTTGCCTTTTCATTCGGGACGGCCCTCACCTTCCACTGTCCTTGTGAAGGTTGTAGAAGCACTTTCATAATCTATGCATCCATAATCGGCCATTCTGAAGCCCAACACCTAAGTGGCTCCATAAACCTTTTGTGCTTGTCTGATTTGAAGCATGTGCAGAATATTAACTTGGAGCTTATTTTTCCATTTTCCCCTATTAGCTGGAGATGGACTTAATGAGGGACTTTAACTACAACGAGCTGGAGGCCCTGCCACAGCTGGACGGGGTGTGCGACAGCACCTCCTCGGATGAGGAAGGGGCTGAGGAGGAGGAGGAGGCGGACGGGGGGGCAGGTGCCGACGAGGATGAGTTCCTGGGCATGATCAACGCAGAGGCGCTCAAGGCCTTACAAGAGGCCGAGGGCAGCAGTCAAGACGACTGCTCCAGCAGCGACAGCGACGCTTTGGACGACGCTGTGGAGGAAGTGGAGGAGGTGAGCGCTTGGGGTGAGGTGAAGGATCTCCACAACCACCCGCCCCCCAGCCCCGGATAATCGGTGATCTCCCACAGCCCTCTTTCAGCATTCCACTAGTTAGAAGCAGGTCATAGCCTTCATTTTCAGGTTTTCTATCCTATCCGAGGCATCTAAAAAAAAATATACCTTACGGTATTTAGGAATGTTGAGATGAAAGGCTGAATCTGTGGCTGTACCGGAGTGGTACAGCAGGGCGGCGAGCCTGTGACTCATGATGGCTCGTCTGCCATGACGCTGCTGAAGATGGGGCTGTTGTATTGTTTTTAAAGTACCCAAAGTCCCTCTCTTTCTCTCCCACGCGAATGTTTTTGTGTCCGTTGTCCTAATGGTGTTAAACCTGTGTGCCAGCACAAACGCACCACCGTGACTGTATGGAACGTTCTAGCAAGCTGTTTGAAGTTTGAAGGCCATCTTGAGTGCCTTTGAAGTGCTTTGATGGTCTCACGAAACTGGACATTATCAGGCCGGGCCCTCTGAGGGTGGCAGGCAGGCAGGCCTCTTTCTTAGGGTTATTTCAAAATTTTACTTTGTAAATAGTGAACCAACCACCAGTATTCTATCTTTACTGTAGGTCACTGCCAGTTTATTTACAGAAGATTAACTCCTACTTCTGTCAAGGACTGCTGTCCTTACTTGGATAGCAGCCTCTCTTCAGAGTCGTTTTAAAGGAGTCTTTTTTTTCATGCATTTGTTTTATTCTTCCTAAGAGCTGATTCTCTGTTCCTTCAGGAATGTGTTTCACTGACTGTTAGACCTCTAATAATCTTTAAAGTCCATCGGTGAGCATAGAACCTTTTGTAGGCCATGATGTTGAGCTGACTTCCCCATTTCCTGGATTTCTTCCTGTACAGTGAAGTTTGTGTCCTCCTTGGGGGAACCATATTTGCATCCTATTCTTACACGCTTATTCTTCTTCGGCTCCCCTACACGCAGGACCCCCTTAACTCGGGTGACGACGTGAGCGAGCAGGATGTCCCAGATCTCTTTGACACTGACAATGTTGTGGTGTGTCAGTATGACAAGGTAGGTGTGAGAGTGATGTTTTGCATTGTAAGCGTCTGACTGCCCACAGCTAGCACGCCTGGTGCAAATATGCAAGGGTGTGATGAGCACTGAATTACTTTGGATCTAATGCTCTTGTTAGGGTCTGGTGGTCCCTAAGGGAAGGTTTCAGAGCATCAGTTTCTATCAATTTAAGTGATTTTAGTAAGTAGCAAGGAGTAATGGTCAGACATTTTAGGTTAACTTAAATTTTCAGTTATCTTTTAGTTGTATAAAGCAGGTAAATAAATATTAATATTTTATATATTATATAAAGTCTAAGTAGACGGTTTCCTTTTATGATCACCAGAGGAGCAAACGTACGCACACACCAGTGAAATTACCTGGAAGACATTTGTGAGTATGAGTGTGAAGGTCTCTATGGAAACCTCACTCAGCCTCTTTTTCAGATCCATCGCAGCAAGAACAGGTGGAAGTTCTACCTGAAGGACGGGGTGATGTGCTTTGGGGGGAAAGACTACGTTTTTTCCAAAGCAGTAGGAGAGGCTGAGTGGTGAAGACAGAGGGTGAAAATGATGGCAGAGCCGCATTCGAAGAGATGGCTAGAGAGTGAAATGTGTAGGAATGATACCATTAAAAGTGGTAAACTGAGTGTAAGAAAATGACTATCAGCTTTTGGATATAAGGCGGATGCATAATTAGGTTTTGCATTGAGGTTTCTGTTCTCTGTAAAGTTTGAAAATGTGGGTAATTTCTTTGGCATTAGGCTGCCAGATTTGTGTTTGTGATCATTTTGAGCTTTTGCACAAAATGTGTGCGGTGATGGCTGACAGTGTGCCTTAGATCTCAAATGGCACTGTATAGGGGTGTTTCAGGATGGGCTGTCAGCATTTGCAAGTGCCTGTTTCAATGGTTTTTGTGCAGAAAATAACACTGACAAACACAGCTTGCTTCCTACTGTTTTGTTCTAAATTAAGCTCTGAGATGTATGAAAAGGGGATCTTTTTCTTGATGCCTGACTGAAAGCATTTGCCTGTAAATATTACACCTTCATTCTCCTTATTATATTTTTGGAAATGGCTGTTTACGTACATACCTCCTTTGTTCCTTTACCATGTTTCTGTGACTGTCAGATGCTGCTTCTGCACACCGGATATATGCCCTTTACCTGTTATCGCCACACTGTGGGAGACTAATTCTGCTGTTAGCACCTGGGGGTGGGGGTTTGAATTGAATGCCAGAAATCCAATCCAAGTCAATGATATGGAGAGTGCACTCAGCCTGTCAGGATGGGGGAGTGTCTCCCGGAGCGCATCTCTGCCCTACAGAAAGTGCCAATTGACGCTCTGTGACACCGGTGTGAATCTGCGCACCTGACTCTCCAGTTTCAATTCTCACCATCTTTGAGGGCCGGGGCTCGGTGGCACGGCGTCAGGTCAAGGGCTCCCTGTGTTTTCTGGTAATTACCAAAAGGCGGCTGCCCGCCGCGAAAGCATTGGTCACCGCCCCCTTCTGCACCAGGGTACCCGCCATGCGTGTCCTGTGAGCCGTCCCAGTCGGGCCATCGCAGACATGCTGAGCCGCCAACTCATTATGTGTAGGAAATGCAATTCTGCCAGCCCGTCATCTTGGAACAATCAGGATCCTGACAGTAACGGGGGGGGCTGGTGTGTGGAAAAAGGGGGAAAAGTAAGAGGGAGAGGATGGTCAAAGTAGGGAAGATGTAATGGATGTGAAGGGGAAGAGTGAGCTTGCATCAGTAATAGTTGCTTGTGCAGATTGTGGCAATTTTTTTTTTTTTTATTACAAAAATATTGGACAGCATGTACATTGAGGAAGTGAGCACCATGGAGTCTGTCTGTACCCTCCTGCTGTCACTTGGGGCCTCGCTTGAGGAACCAGCCCTGCATCTTGATGTGGTCGACGTAGAACGGCACAGGTTTCTGTGGGACCGCCGGCTTGGGGCCCCTGTGCGTATAGTGGCTCTGGGTCCCGGAGCCGTCCGCCCAAGTGTGGCAGTGGCCCCAGCGAGCGGCCAGCAGCCGGACGTCCCGGCGGAAGGCCCTGGTGAAAATGGTGTAGAGGAAGGGGTTGCAGAGCGAGTTGATGGGGTAGAAGAGCACGAGCAGGACCTTGGCGTGTGACACGGTGATTAGCGGAGCGCGCAGGGCGGCCGAGATGGCGAAGAAGGAGATGGGCGCCATGCAGAGGAAGTCGGTGAAGACCAGCACGGCCATGCGCTTGGCGATCTTGGCATCGGCGTGGCAGGCGGCCCGCCGCGGTCGCCGGACCATCAGGTAGATGCGACCGTAACAGGTGCAGACCACCAGGAAGGCGGCCACGTTGAAGAGCAGCACCGCCACCACGTAGCCCTGGGCGGCCGTCGTCTCGATGTCCATGGGCAGGCAGATGCTGACCTTGGTGTAGCTGCTGACGCCGAGCACCGGGAGCAGTGCCGCCAGCAGCGAGAAGGCCCAGCCGCCCGCCATCATGGCCGCCACGTGCCGTAGCCGCAGCCTTCGGTCCAGCTGCATGGCGTAGTTGATGGTGTGCCAGCGCTCCAAGGTGATCGTGGTCAGCGTGTAGACGGACAGCTCGCTGGCGAACACTGTGAGGAAGCCGGCCACGCCACAACCAGCTCCGGTCTGCCACTGGGTGGCGTGGTTGTAGTACTCGCGTTGGGACCGGTGGTCCGCTGTGGCGATGAGCAGAAGGTAGACGCCCATGCAGAGGTCTGCGAAGGCCAGGTTGCACATGAGGAAGCGGGAGACGGTGAGCTTGTGGTGGCTGGTCAGCAGGACCCCCAGCACAGTCAGATTGCCCGCAATAGCCAGCACGGTGATGGCCCAGGTGGCCGTGCGCAGGAAGGTGAATCCCAGCAGGTCCTCGCAGGGGTTAAAGGCGTCTGGCTCTGGGGTACACTTCATGGGGGTACCTATGCCCAGCACCAGGTCTGAATACTGAAAGTCCAAGTCGTCGGGGTCACCGTCAAGGGCGCTGTGGCTCTCCATGAATGCTGGAATGCTATCTGAAGGGTAACTACGGAAGTTGGGGAGAAATTGCGAAGTGGATCAGGAAAGAGTCCTTCTTGCTAATACAATCAGGAAAGCGGTTGCAAAAATTGATATTTATAAATGTTGCAAAGTGTGGTGTTATGGCTTTGTGTACACTTCACTTAGAGCAGTGATTATAATGCATTACACACAGCTTCATAATGCATTATAATGCAGCACAAAGCATCCTTAATTCTTATACTGACAATTATGAAGGTATTTATAGTGCATTATAGATGAGACCTTCATAAAGCATTCATAATGCATGAGAAATGTGGCTATAATCGGTTTATAATGCTTCATGAATGCGTTTAAATTAATTAGAAGAACGGCTACTGGGCATTATGCATATGAAACGCTTCATAGAAAGTGTTACCACGGGTTCTTATCCAAATGCCTCCTGTTGGCTTGTTTATCCTCAACTGGCAGTGTTTTATAATGAGACTTACACGATTTCCTGCAGGCTGTCGCCGCTAAATGGGACGGCCAGCTTCCCAAACTCCTGCAGGAAAGCGTTGTCTCTGAAAGAGGGGTTGAGAGAGATTGGAGAGGGGAGCGAAGTCATGTGAGCGGCAGCCAGTACCCCCGGGACACCCCCGGGACACCCCTGTGGTACCTGTGATGTCGCTTCCAGGTGTGGAAGGCACAGCAGTGGCTGGGGTAGGTGAGCTGGGCCTCTTGCAGATTGGCCAGGCTCTCCAGGGGCGGTAAGGTCTTCAGGGCGGGGGTCGAGCGGGCAGCCAGCACCCTCACCTCCAACAACCCGTGGGCCGGGAGTGTGTGAAGAGGTGTGGAGGACACGTCCCTGAGAGGCAAACGTGCGATGGAGACGCTGACTTTGGTTAACTGTGTTTGCTAATCCCCCTGTTGCCCTCTGCTTTTGTTTCATGAATGAGGAGTTAATCCTACCATAAACCATGAACATCAAAGCAGTTTAACATGAATCAGGCTGCATCCTTCCTAATGTAACATTTCGGAAAGTCACTGCCAGTTCTAAATGTACAAAACTGCATGCTTGTATCAATTTGGGACAAGCAGAACTCCATATCCATTTCTTCCTGTGCTTTACAGGGCGTATTTAACATCTAAAACATTGAATTACGATAGTCAAGAAAAGATGTTTTTAATTAGCGGTTATGAAACTGAAAGTCTTTGATATACTTCATTAACTTGTAATGACCCGACCAGTGGGTGCAATTAAATACTTTTGGGGCAGGGGGTTAATCCTTATTAAACCAGATCAGATTATATTCGGTCTCCACAGTGTGCAATATATGATACTGACCACTCTGGGTTCTTTTTTTTTAGCAAGAAAGACAACTTTGATGTTTCAAAAGCTATGGTGAGGTTTTAATTTCTTTTTGTGTCAAAACTCCAATGGTGGGAGAGAGAGACGAAGACCTGCTTGTGACAGATGAGGCATTAGTTGAATCTTTGTGGTTATTAATTAAAGATTAGGGTGATAAGTCACATCACAATATTTCTGTAATATTTTGAGTTCTACTGACTAATTACAACAGAAGGAAATTTGGCTGCACAGCGTGAATTTCAGCTCTTCATTAGCATCAGGGGCCTGTATCTCAAAACAAAATTTCTTGCTTAGCTGGATAATTTATCAGATTAAAGGTAGTCTGGGCTAATAGTAAGTGAATGAGTATAAAGTCCATTTCAACTGGGGTTCCTTAAATCCTCCAAGTTACCTAGCTAACCAACCAATCCCGTTTCATGATGCAGGTCCCTGGAGAATTAATTTACGGAAAAGGATTAGAAGGATTAGGTAATTTATGAATGCTTTTCATATACAAGCTTGCAATGGTACAAATGCTGCAAAGTGAACTATATCTGCACACCAGCACCCAAGGAATTCACACATACGTCATGTGATATTTCATTATAAACAAAATAACGAAGGGCAGGACGTACCCCAATGTCCCGCTGTCTGTTACTGGAGATCAGAAATGTTTTCACACTATCCAATTATTTTTTAATGATTCGTGAAAGAAAATCTATTAAGTGTTTAATATATCGAGTTAATAATGTATAGGGAACCTATTATTGGGGGTTGAAATGTATAAAACAATTGCACAATTCATACTTTCGAGTTGGTCTGTAAACAATATTATCAACTACAGTCTTCTCCAAGTGGCCAGGCTTCCCCGGCCTTCTAAGAAGCCAGGACCCTCTGACTCCATCGTTTCTTGGAATGCTCCACTTCAACTCTGTCAATAGATTTTTACCTTGGACATCACCACAGCTTCCTTCTCCACTTTGCCCCCAAAACGGAAACCTTTCTACTGGGTCGTACAGCTAATAATCACCCCAAATAGACACACTAATTGTCAATATCTCTGAATGGCTTTCTTATGAGCCATTTTAGTGTTATTTATTCCAGCTGTAAGCCTGACAGATCTGCCTGGAGCCTCCAAGTCATGACCTTTTCTGCTCCTGCGGCAGACTGCTGTTCGAAACGCCGGCAACCCGCATCTCCGCTTCCTGCGACCAGCACCCTCTCCCTAACCACCTTTAAAATGCCCCCTCACCCTTCCCCGAGTAACAACTTTGATCAAGGTCCCTGAGCTTCATTAAGAATATGCGCATAGCCTCGCCAGATCTCAGTGAAGAGCGTCTGCTTCTACAGATCGATAAGTAGGTCTAGGAGATACCCTAACTCCCAGGCAGCCCGCCTGATAACTGATAACTTCCCTGTATCATTCAGTTATTATTAAATGACCATTAGCCAATCGATTATTTGCAATGCAGAGGCTACAGCATGACCTTTGTAACTGAAAAACATTTTGGCATTAATTATGCCATCGAAGGGCCCAGTAACAAACACTTGATCAAAGTTACAAGGTTGTTTTTACGTAGTAGTGTCTGATTTTACGCTGTGCTGTCTCATTTGCAGCTCTGTCAACATGAACAATACATCCACATCCACACATGAGATATCTGACTGCACAGCAAATTTTTGAGACTGACGACGCGCATGGAATGTATTTGTAGTGGAGCGCTGTTTCATGTTCTTACTGTACATCCTCATGCATAATAAAATGAAATCATTAAAAAAACATCCATAGACATTAGACATTTATGGAAGGCATTAGGCTTGTGTCAAGCAACAAGGACCTTAAATATTGGTATCAACTCAGGATCATCTATGCATGATGTTCTGTTCCTTTTGTAGAGTGTTTACAGACGGCAAAGTAGTTTTCTTGTTTTCTGAGCAAAATACTTTGCTGTGGATATACAGTAGCAATATGATAACGTTGATCTGAGTGCAACTGTGATCTTAAAAAACCGACATAGGTTGTAGAAAATGAGTGACTTTTCCATAATATAGTAAAAAAAAATAACAGGAATGTGTTGACAAAAGGCCTGCTCTCTCGGGAGGTGTGGCATCCACTCTGCCACTGGTATTTCAGCTATACAGCATAAAAAACTTCTTGATTATAAAATAGTTTCTGGTCTACCATTCACTACAAACATCCCACCTTAGGTGCACTGATTTCAAGGAGCTGGATGGGGGAGGGCAGTGCACGGTGGGCTTGACCAGCGGGGGTGATGGCTGTAAAAGGTGTGACCCCGGGGCAGACATTGCACATCATTTGCAGGTGTCAGGGAGCTGCTGTCAGTTTGCGGGAGACATCACGCAGAGGTGGGATACCCTATCTACAATACATTTTCTAAAATGAACAGAAATTTGATTTGATTGGACCAGACTGTTTAAATAATGATGTTCAGCCCCCATCAAAACAACATATACTCTGCCAACCACCATTCACCAATTGGGGTGAAAAGCTCACTTTACTTAACTCCCTACATTTCCAGAAACTGCTTATCTGCATAGAGACAATTTCAACCCATGTATTAACTTAGTTCTATCATCTTGTTTTGTTTGACTCCATTGCCAGCCCCTGGAGAATGGGCTCCCCCTTTGGGTCTGGTTCCTCCCAAGGTTTCTTCCTTCTAGGGAGTTTTTCCTTGACACCGTCGTCTTTGGCTTGCTCACTGGGGGGTCTTTATATGGCAGAAATGTAAAGTGCATTGAGACAATGTAATGTTGTGATAATGCGCTATATAAATACAATTGCATTGCATTGCATTGCATTATCTGGTCATGTGACTTGGAGCTCATCCCAGTAAGACAGAGAGGGGAGATTTTCAATGAAAGGTGGCAGTTGAATGTGGTGCCCCCTATGGGCTACATGAATAATGTATACTTTGAATCTTCGCACTTTCTCCAGAGGATTATTTTTTTTTTTTGCTAATACATCATAATTAAACTAATATTCATAAACAAAACTGGGTATTTCAGATAATTATTTAATGTCCATTAAAGAGCATTCAGCGCAGTCAACTCTACTTTCGAAAAAGTGTTTGTTACTCTACAGATTTTATATACTAATTGTCTCAGTGGAAATATGTTATTCATTTTACAGTTCTCTGCTTCACACTGGATGTTGAAAAGCTGGGAAACTTTTAACATCGTCAGGAACCAGACCACATGGGGAATGCAGTAATGAAGGCAATATGTAATGGGCTCCTACGCTACCCACCCCTCAATATTTTGGTGAAGTGAAAAACTGGTGACTTACAACATGCTCGGCCCAACCGCTCCCTCCAAGGCGGCGTCGTGCATTTTCCTGAGATATCTGTTGCCTCTTAGAACTCTAACACAGAAAGCAACCGGGAGACACAACATCAATACAGACAATCTCAGCCAAAGGCCCTTTTCCTCCTCCTATTAGTGAAGGTTGCCTTGATTAACTCAGGCTAACGAATGTCGCCCGTGTTACAGAACCGTCACGTAAGAATGACACCTGTAAGTCTAACTTGACCTTTAGCTGAACAACGCTAGTCCTGTGTTTCTCAGCCCAGTCCTTGGGGAGCTGGGAGGGAGCAAAAATGTGGATCATCGGGGCTCTTTCTGAAATTTAGAGAGATAGAGTTGGGGCAGAATTCTTGAACGATTCACCCACAATCCCGTTTCTGCAGCCAAATTGAAGAGCCCGTCATTGTTTCTGCTCAATGCGAGGGGCTTTGCTCAGACAGGACACGGCCATGATGCACACTAACAGCCGGGAGTGTGCTGTGGTGTGTTTGGACTTGCAGATCAGAGATGCACTGGCAATAAAGTACATATAATAAACAACAAATCCCTCCAATCACTTGTTTTGTCTTGCAGACGTTTATTTGCTGGTACACTGGGTTTCTTTGATTACCCAACCTGCTGCCCCCAATAAAGTTTTTTGCAAATAACAACGGTTGCCGTGGATGCAACAGTAACGGTGGTGAGCAGTGCCTGAAAAGGGGTATTCCTAAACGGGGTGTTCCTAAAGGGGGTGTTCTTAAAAGGCGGCTTTCCAGCCCTACGCGGATGTGAGGGAAATCTGTTAGGGTACCTACAGTTTATCCAGCTTGGTTCCATTGAAGGCGTGATTCTGTATGTCTTTAAATCCATTCCGGAAAAGGTTCCTGGAGTTTGGACAAACAAAAGAGGGGAAGGAGGGAGTGTAATTAATGGGCTGCCCCGTGCACCGGATTTCCATTTGGGGACTCTCGAATCGCCATTAGCCCGTCTGCCGTGCCTTTATAGGGGTTAGCTAATGCATTTATTAACTGTAAACAGTGTGCTTCTCTTGGGAGGCTTTAGGAGAGCAGGTGGGTGTTCGGTACTCTCCTGCCCCTCACTCACATGTGCGTGTACTCATCCGTCATGCCCAGGAAGGCGTTGGAAGGAACCGTGTCCATCTGCATGTTATCTGCCAGCTCCCTACAGACACAAGATTGCAACATGATTATTTATGGAGCCCCTTTGTTTCGGCCCGTTTAACAAATGATGTTTTTGGGTTTCAAACTCCATTTGAATGGAGTGGATATTGGTTTTCTATAATGGGCTTTTTTTGGGAAAAGGAACATTGTTTACTTAGGCTTCTGCTAATGCAGGCCCACGGGAGCCTCTGAGACACATTGCAGCAGCTCACGTAGATATGAAGTTGGCTGGAAATTTCTATAGCAGAGCACTCTCTCTCTCTCTCTCTCTCAGTACATTTCATACTATGTGTCACTTTACATCAGGACATGAGGAAGGAGGCCCGGAGATGCTGGTGCCAATCACAGTGCGGTTTAAATCCCACTCACTCCCCTAATGTGTGTGTGTAGTTTTTCAGTCCAACTAAGGCCTTAGGTTATAAACTGGACTCATCTGGTCACTAGCTAGGCTGTGAGACGAGTGTACCTGCGCCGTTATTTTTCAACAAAGTTTCAGCAAAAGGATGTTGCTAAAAACGCATACAACAAACTTCCAGTGACTTCTAAATGTAGACATCGACATTAACTATCACTCCCTAACTGCAGTGAATTGCTCTTGGTTTCAGAGAGACGGAGAAGCTTCTTATACTTGTATAATCCCTTGCTCTGCATAAAATAACTTAGTGTTTTAAGTTATAAAGAGGCTGAGTCAGCATTTTGTGAACAGTCAGGCTGTATTTTTGTGGTGGAAATTGCCTTTGTGAGATAAGGGACCCTGCTGCAACAACATCTTCATACATGGAGGTGTAGCCGCCCGGTGATCCCAGGCAGGGGGAGCTCGTATCGGACGGTTATACGCTGTCAGAAACAGCCCTCAGCATCTGTTATTACGTCGGTGGGCTGGCCAGTTACAGGAATTGCCTTCGGCTCCTTTCTAACGAACACGCGAGATGTTTGGATTATTAACAACATTAACGACGTAAGCTGTGAGGTGATGCTCTCCTCGGCGCTGACTCGCCCCCGTCGCTATCCACACACAGGACATTCGGCATTCTCGCAGTTCTCATGAGACACAGACGTGTGGAAGAATCAAGCATTAATATTACAAGCGGCTGGTGTAGCAGTTATTTCTAAAGGCTGTGTGACTGAGGTAAGACGGCAATCTCCTCGGGCTGTTCTTATCTACTCACAGAAAGAAGTATGGCTCTACAGAGGCAACAGTGGTGAGATCAGGAAAGTACCTCAGGCCTGTGTTACAGATGCTCCTGGACAAACAGGGGACAGAAGGAACATGTACTCAGCTTTGCCACCAAGATTACATTAAGTCCTTGTTGTTCTTCCAGCTGATGTCCTCAGTGTCCAAAGGGAATTGTACAGGCCACTGTAATGTATTATGGTGTCTCAGATGCTGGTAAATCAGTGATCGAAGTTTAACGACACATCTCACAATAAGAAAATGTTTCATTCTGTGTGTATATGCAGCAAACAATGAAGTAGAATGAGGAACTCATGGCATGTCAGTTAAATTCCCCTTTAAACACTGACAGGTGAAGCAGGCTAGAGGTAAGGCACAGTGACAATGGCCTGCTGGTCTGTCCCAGACACCTTTGGCATCAGATCCCCTTGAAATGGAGATTTTTTGACAAAATCCTAATGCCCGGTGTACTCCTCTTGTGACATCATGCACTGGAAAAGTCGTAATTTCAGAACTTGTTTGAATATATTGTTTGAGCATAACCGGTTGATTACTGGATAGAGAGGCCGTGTAAAAGACAAGCCTGTTGTCCTACACCAGAAGCACACAGTTTTCAGCATGTTACATTATCTCCACTTTGGACACAAATGGGGCAAATTTAACAATTGTGACAAACAAAAACTGCAACAAACTCTTACAAGTACTTTAGCTTGGGCAAGTCAGTGAAGGCACCTCTTTCTATGGCCTCAAGGTTGTTGACGTTCTGTATCAGCCTGAAAAAAGAGACAGAGCCCGTCACAATTTTACCAGACACGCTGAGCTAACAGAAACATGGACTAACGACGACAGCTTCTAAGGTGCCAGCGAAAGGCTGTGTCTCACACAGCCGAGCTGTGCTGAAGCGCTAAGGTTCTAGCTGATTTTTGCCTAGACGGTGAGCGATTGTGACGCACGATGCACTTACATTTCTGAGAGACTGTGGAGTGACAAAAAGGCACTTCCCTTTATTCTCCTGAGGGAGGCGCTCTGCAGTATTTCGCTGTCGTGGGGACAAACGGCAATCATCATTACCATGAGCTCCAGCAGCCGTGCAATTTAACGGTGGCTTGACCGGCTTTCCTAAGATTAGCAAAACTCAGGTCACGAGGCCGTGTGTTTAATTAGTTGCCTGATACTGCGAACGTGTGTAAAAGCAGTACCTGAGACTGAGTCTCCTCAGGGCTCTCTCTCACTTAACTTTAGTCCCTCTAAAGTATTTGCTTAAAGTTACATGACCAATAATTTAATAATATTTCTGTATCACTCTGTCCCATATGCCAAATGATTTAGTTTGAAGGCGTCTCTTAAAACAGATCCCTTAACGGGGATGGTCTAATGACTTGTTGTAATAATTGACCTCTCGGGACTAGAGAGGATTCGCATTTAATCAAAAGTCAAAGTGGCTTTAATGCATGAATGAGCAAAATAAAACTTCACACAAGGTTCCTAGCAAAAAAAAGAAAAAGAAATCTGCTGTGTCCTTGATGGTTACTCATCACCCCCCCCCCCCAACCCCATTACCGCCCACATGGATGGTAATACCAAAAGCTCAGTTTTATTTTAAATAAAGATATAAAGATTACAGACCT
>JAODKN010000111.1:1238432-1265086 GCA_026774425.1 Petrocephalus zakoni
TGATGGTTACTCACCACCCCCCCCCCCACTCCCCATTACCTCCCACTTCTCTGTTATTACCATTTGCTCTGTTTGATTTACAGTACAGATATACTACTTACAGACCTCCTGATCACATTATGTTCTGCTGGATATATTTTTTTAGCTAAACTGACTGAAGGTGGGCAGTGTGATTCATGCCTTCCCAAAATGAGAGATGGCAACCCTCCCATTCTCCAGGAAAATGTTAAAGGTCATCTCACAAGATCATGCCAACATAACTTTATGGCAACTCTGGTGTTGCATAAACTGCACGGAGAGCAAATCCCCAATGAGCTTCTCTCAGCATTCAGTCATCGCTAGATAAGTTCACAGTACTGCATAAGAATACAGTGACAAAGTCTAAGCATCTTTCACATAAAAGGCTCAACACTGTACATTTTGCCCAGGCAAAAAACACTAGAAATGTAGGACCTGAAATTTAGGATTCCATTACAAACCACACATGCACGCTGTATACATCAACTGGACTATATGTGAGCATTGTCCTAACTTTTTGGGTATCTACTATATGCATCACAGCCACTGACAACCAAAAAGTGTCTCTGTGTGAGATCATGCTTGGCCAAAAAGCAGATTCTGCTCTTTAAGGAGTGATATGAAGTTGGACTGGACACCATATCCAGGTAAGAATCACTAGTAAAATGAATTTATTATGGTTATAATTATAATCCAAGTGAACACAGGAAACTAGCGCATGCTAAGTAACATTGTTTGCTACATTGTAAAGGTACCTGATATTAGTAGTTAAAATGTAGACTTATAAATGTATGTCCCAGACCTTGACAAGTTTTAGAAGGAGAAGGATCAGAAAATTATAAATCCTGTTAGCAGAGCATCACTGGCTGACATTTCAGAGGAGGATGGAAAGTTTAGCTTATGAACACTAACTTAAGATCTCCAGACTTGGAAGGGAATTCTCATCCTTTGAACATCTGCTGTAAATCCACCGTGAATGAACATGAGAAAGGCAGGACTGACAAAATGTCAGTAATTAGGGTACCAGACCAGCTTGGTGGGCGGGGGCGCGGAGTCTGCAACCGGCGTTCAGCACTTTAGCGTAGTTTTCCTGAATTCAGGACGTGAAATCCACTGCTGCTCTCTACGGCAGGCAGCGACATTCGCAAAGTAGCCTCAAGACCTGCCATCCCTGGTCCCAGGCCTACAGACAGACATTCACCTCTGCTCTGCCATCAGAAGCCATCAGCGGTGTGTGGTGTGTGAGTTATTCTGCTCAGTGCTATATTTAATAACTTGTCGGGTGTAATGTATTCTATCTCTGTCAGAACTCACTTTGGTAACTCAAGTAGGTTTTTACGTTGTGTATATAGTACAAAATCTAAATACCTTAAAAATTCTTCTGCCTAGAGCCTAAGCCAGGCAACACAGGGGACAAGGCAGGGGAACACGGTGGATGGGGCAAACACTCTCACAATGCATGGGCCATTCAGACAATCCAATTCAGTTACCAGCATCTCTTTGGATTGGGAGGAAACTGCAGTACCCAGAAGAATGTCTCACACACAGAGTGGGGGTGGGATTTCAACCCCCAACCCGCTGCCCGCTGTGCCATCTAATAAGGTAAATTTACTGCTAAATGTTTTACTCTCAAATTGCAAATATATATTATATAACCAGAGTATATAATACTGACCTAATTAAAATGTGTGACAGAACATTAATTTTTCACTGAAATCCCCCTGTACTTTTACCACAAAGAAATAAATAGCTTAAACTATGTTTTTAAATAAAGGCATTAAAAAAAATTAAGACATCATTCTGTTAGAATAGTATGATTCATCTATTCATCTTCCAGCCCCTTATGTCAATGTTTCCCAGTCCGGTGCTTAGGTACCTGCAGAAAATCCAAATTTTTGCTCTCTACTGGGAGGTGTGAGGGAGCAAAAATGTGTACTGACTGGCAGGGAGCACTGAGGGAGCAAAAATGTGGACTGTCTGTGGGTCCCTGAGGACTGAGTTGGGAAACATTGCCTCATGTAATAGAGGGTGACGGAGAGAAGAGCCTGATCTGAGGTATCGATCTCCAGTGAAAAATGGAAAGAAAAATGTGTTACGGACAGAATGCGTGCCGGACCTTTCCAGGCGAAGTACGGGAAGCATGGACGAAATGCTCACCCTGAAATGTTTCATTAATATTAAAAAAAACAGCAATAGAAAATTCATTTAAAGCCAATGTTAGAAAACTAATCGAAACGCGAACACAGCAAGGAAATAAAATGGCATGTTTACGTTCTGCTTTCCAGATGGTTGAATGCTCCATCTACTTTAAGCACATGGGTGTTATGAAAACCCGAATCCACTCCCACTAGCTGCTCGCTGGAGTGTTGTCAAAGCAATTCTAATCGCCAAAGGCAGTAAGTTTAACTGCGTATTACGCTAAGTCAAATTCCCACTACGAAAACTGATGTTTTTTGACGCTGTTCGTTCAAAACCGCTCCGCTTAAAGGAGCCAGCTGCTCAGTCGGGGATTTACAGAATTAAATCCTGCATAGTGTGCGCACATGGTATCATTATTCTGAAATCCATACACATCAATCAGGAGTCCATCTGTAAAATTATAACAGAACTATTCAATCAGCCCTTTTTTGTGCAGTAGTGTGAAATAGTGGGTGTAAAGTGGACGGCCATCCGGTAAGATGCAGATGGTGTTAGATGTGTGTCCTTCATGAAAGATTCGTTCTCCGTTGACAAGTATTTTAAGTGAACAATATTCTCGGTCACTGCACTGATTCATTCAGTTTGTTCATATTGTACAGTCCAGTGTTTCCCAACCCAGTCCTCAGGGAACATTGGACAGTCCATGTTTTTGCTCTCTCCCAGCTCCCAGCCAATCAGGAACACCAAATACCTGGTACAGGCGTGCTGGGAGCTGAGAGGAAGCAAAAACGTGGACTGTCCGGGGTTCCCTGAGGACCGGGTTGGGAAACACTGGAATGGTCTATATGTAAGAAATCTATCCATCTTCTATATCTGCTTGTCCTATACAGGGTTACACGAGTCCAAAGCATACCCCAGGAGCTACAAACACAAATGTAGGAAATATGTCCATCCATTATCTGAAACCGCTTATCCTATTCAGGGTCGTGTGGGGGATCTTAGAGGCCACAGGCGTAAGCAGGGAACAACTCAGGATGGGACCAACCCATCAGAGGGCAGGTTCACACATGCACACCTACAGTATGGGCAATTTGGTAATGGAAATTAACCTCGGCATGTTTTTGGGCTGTGGGAGGAAACAGGAGCGCTAGGAAGAAACCCCACGACAACACGGGGACAACATGCAAACTCCACACACAAAGCCATGGAAAAGTAGATTAATGTTAAAATTACCATAGAAAACGTCGTTTCTAAAATAATGTCATGTTATGTGGCATGGTGATTAAGTGATTAGCACTGTTTTCTGACATCTCTGCTCTGTGTGTGTGCAGGGTCTGCATAGTCTCCTTGCTGCCTGTTCTGTGTGTGTGGGGTCTGCATAGTCTCCCCATTTCCTGCTCTGCGTGTTTGGGGTCTGCATATTCTCCCAGTTTCCCGCTCTGCGTGTGCTGCGTCTGCATTTTCTCCCTGTTTCCTGCTCTGTAAAGTGAAAGTGATTAATCGTCATTGTTGATGCACCACAGCACACAACAACGAAATGTGCATTTAACCCATGTGACATTGTGACACAGCAGGGGGCAGCTACGTGAGCGCCCGGGGAACAGTGCTTGTGGACAGCACCTTGCTCAAGGTACCTCAGCGGTACTTTGGGGACTTGGTAACCTTTCAACTACACAGTTGCGTCCCTAACCACTACACCACCTGCCTGTGTGGGGTCTGCATATTCTCCCTGTTTCCTGCTCTACGTGTGTGGGGTCTGCCTATTCTCCCTGTTTCCTGCTCTACGTGTGTGGGGTCTGCATATTCTCCCAGTTTCCTGCTCTGTATGTGTGGGGTCTGCATATTCTCCCCGTTTCCTGCTCTGCCTGTGCAGGGTCTGCATATTCTCCCTGTTTCCTGCTCTACGTGTGTGGGGTCTGCATATTTTACCAGTTTCCTGCTCTGTATGTGTGGGGTCTGCATATTCTCCCAGTTTCCCGCCCTGCGTGTGCGGGGTCTACATATTCTCCCAGTTTCCTGCTCTGTATGTGCGGGGTCTGCATATTCTCCCAGTTTCCTGCTCTCTATGTGCGGGGTATGCATATTCTCCCTGTTTCCTGCTCTACGTGTGTGGGGTCTGCATATTCTCCCCATTTCCTGCTCTGCGTGTGTGGGATCTGCATATTCTCCCAGTTTCCCACCCTGCGTGTGCGGGGTCTACATATTCTCCCCGTTTCCTGCTCTGCGTGTGTGGGATCTGCATATTCTCCCAGTTTCCTGCTCTGTATGTGCGGGATCTGCATATTCTCCCAGTTTCCTGCTCTGTATGTGCGGGGTCTGCATATTCTCCCAGTTTCCTGCTCTGTATGTGCGGGGTCTGCATATTCTCCCAGTTTCCTGCTAGAATAACTGTGTGATGGACTGGCTCCCCGTTCAGGGTGCCACCAGCCTCGTTCCCTGGTGTTTCCTGCCATGGCCCTGACCAGTATAAGGGGTTAGAAAATGGATGGATGGATGGAAAGTGCCGTATTGAAGGCCTGTATATGGCCCTGTATATCCTCCCTCTCCTGCCATGTGAGCGTGAAGTACGGACCCTATGCCTAATTACCCTGTGACACCGGGGCAGCGGCAGGACGGGGATGGAGTGACGTGAAGCAGCGGGCAAGGAATACGGCCTTTATTAATAAACCCATTAAAGTGCGTTTGCTGAATTTAGGAAAAGCAAGTCTGTCTCAGTTACACTCACTAAAGATTCAACAAAGTGCCTATTCCCCATCTTTGTACTGTTGTTCTTCATACTGGGTGTAGACAGGGTTTGAGTAACGAGGGAGCTAAGGGGAGCTAACGGGACCTATGGAGAGCTTCCCTCAAAACACAGCCAACCCAACATATTGAACCATAGATCTGAAATATTAATATAGTAAGTCGGAAATGGCTGTGCATGGTGGTGCACTAACATTATGATATTTTAAAGATGAATATGATGCTTGTTTATTCATCTGACATGGGTGCAATAATGACTTCTTTATGGGCAATACAGTGCAACATACTGCAGTTGAAGGCACTAAAATGCTGGACACATGGTAAGTGCAATTTTAAATCAAAGGTTAGTGGCTGCTTGATTCTGACTGCATGAAACTTTATTTATCCAGTTTCTCACTGGATGTTGTAGTGCTGTACCAGTCATAAATTGGCCCCAGGATTTTTCGTTACTACAGCTAAAGTGCTAAGCTTACTAATGAAATATGTTGCAGTACATTACTTAATGCATTTCTTACCATGTATAAAGTCAATTCGTGTTTCTGTGTGTTAGTGTTGCAGCTAACACTACAGCAGCACCGGAGGACCCAGAGACCCTGGACACAGAGGAGTAGCATGTTATCCAACGGCATAAGCAGAGTTAGCCTGAGCCATTGATGTGGGTCAGAAGGATGCTAATCAGGCAGGACTCAGAGGAAGACGGGACATGGTAGGTGTGCCATGTCCTGGACATACTGCCTGGGAGGGCCAGGCGCCTTCCCAAGGGTGAAACTGGTCACTGTACTCAGCCCAATGACTGTTGAATGGTGTTATATACGATGGATCTCGTGATACTTTAGCCAAGTCTTCCAGAAACAATCTTGTGAAGTAATATGCAAATTAGAATGCACAGATTTGGGTGGGATTTCTGTGCTGCCCAACAGTCCCCTTAACTCCTGGAGGAGGTGGGAGACTATGGGGCTTTGGTGGGTGGTTGGGTTCTGCCTTAGGGGTAGAGGGGAAAGGCGCTGAAGATGGAAGAAAAAATAGAGGGGGGAAAGCAGACCCACCTAGCGCTGAGTGAGCCCAGCCTCCTCCCAGTAAAAAGCAGCAACTGAGATCTTCACCAGAAGCTCTTTCAGCAAGGCACATAGAATAACTTATACAAGGATTATATAGAGTGATCCATGCAACATCATCCTGGTGGTTGTTCTGTAGGCTCTCAAAGAAGTGGTAGTTATTATGCAAATGTGTGTATCATAATTTGCATATTACGTCATTTGGTTGGATCTCAGAACTGTCACGGAAATATCGCGAGATCTAAGGCAAAGTGTCCCGGGTCTCTGGGTCCCCCAGCAACGTCAGACGGAACAGAAACAGATTTACTGTACAGTATATGTAATTATATACAGAAGCAACAATGCTGATTAAACACCAGTTCTGCTGCCAGACACGATTCATACTGCACTTTATTGACTTGAATGACACGTTGTTCCATAAAATATAATAGTTTTGCATTGTTAAATTTATTTATTTTTTTTCCCAAGGCCACCTCCCCACTCCCTCGTTTCACATTAGACCATTCTCGTCGTACCTTAAGTCCCCGGAAAAAGTACCACAAGAACTTTAGGCACACGTCCACACTCACTGTATGGGTATTTGGGATCTGAATCCACTGTCCTCAGTGTACAGCCTGATGGGACAATTTGAAATACACAACTGGGAGGACAGCCACTATGAAGAGAACAAGCCGCTGAGGAGTAACAAGAAGGCATTTAGAGGGCCAAATAAGCAATTAACGCTTGGGGGAACATTCTTCCTCAATGACGGTAATGTGAACATTTCATTAAATTGCACCACAGATGGCAAACATCACAAAAAACCAACCTGAGAGGACGAGCTGACCCTTCTTGTAGATGACTAGTAATCTGAGACATACAGTGAAATTAATACTGTATTGTAAGTTAATGGAAAGAAGACAAATTCCTGAGAAGATGCCAGATCACTCCCACCCTCACCAAATGAACACCCACATCTCCACAGAAGAGCAATCCTCCCCTTGGAAGCATAAGATTAAAAATCTGTAAGATGTCCTACTGCTAGGTGGGTGCCCTGACCAGAGATCTCCCCGTACAGCTGGGCAAGGGGCATGTCTAGCACGGCATACGCAGATGTGCGAAGGTACGAGGCTGTCTGGCCGCAATCAGAGTCTCGCTGTGAGTACCCTCACAGTACACGCTGACTGAGAGGTGCAGACAGGTGCCAGTTTGTAGCCCGAAAGTTTCATGTTGTTCTCCAGAATGGTAATTGCACCAGTCAGCAACCAGCTATAGAAGAGGATAAATGTGTGTAGATGTGATAAGTCTGAGAGTGTGTGCTAGGCAGGGATACAAGGCAGGGCTCGCGTCCTACTCTGGCATTTCATAATGCAAGTCCAGGACCACCTTGCCATGTGGTGATAAACAAGGCTCATTAACCATTAGGCATCAGAGCAGCCCAGAGGGAAGCCTGTCAAACTGATAGATCTACTTTTCATTACACTGCCATAGTCCAAATCAGCCAAAATCAATGGCCAATCACACGATCACACTGGCAGAGCAATATAACATTCTTTTACATTGTCCAAATTAACCTAAGATACATGGAAACACACACACACGCACAAAATATTCAATATGTATGCAATGAAAAAATATCAGTTTGGTTATGTAAGGCAGACACACGTTGTTGTGTACTGTTCCACATCAGTACAAAAAAAACAGTATAGCTAAAATAAACACAAGTCCACCATTACAATATTTACAAAGCACAAAAAAGCAGCAACATTTTATTATTACTATTGTTATTAATTATTATTATTATTGTTATTTATTATTATTATTATTATTGTTATTATATATGCTTTTTCAACTTAAGACTCAGTTAAAACCTCCCAAACTGATTTATTAACTTACATTCTGGACACGTTCAGTAGTCCTCTGAAAGAACCGCTCTGAACTTCTTTAAAGGGCAAGTGGATGAATCTTCTACATCAAAATACAAGAAAATACATGGATTCACGAGGTAAAAGCTTATAATAATAATTAAAAAAAAAACTTTTCTTGTATTCCGTGGTTTATCAAGAAATGTAAGTAAATTGGCGTGAAAAGTGACCGGCGGTGTATTTCAAATCAGTCATTACAAGTTGTAATATAGATTTCTGTTTCGCTTTAATCCGCAGCTGAATTTGATGTGTATGATGTGCGGCGCACGGTCGCTTTGCATATACAGAGTACTTACAGACTGCTAGCGACTGCCGATTGGGTCCGAGAGCTGAGCTGAGTTTCCCTGGTGCAGCGAATACTTTCTTCGGTGCACCTGCAAATGCCCGGGCATGGAGTGGTCCAGCAGGAAGAGATCTGAAGAAGGCTACCCAGGGCGACTAATCGGCACGCTGCTCGCAACCCCATACCGATAACCTTCCCTTTCCTGCTCTTCGATCAGCTGGGGTGGGGGGGGGGGGAGGCTGGAGAAATAGATAAAGTTGCCTGTTGCTGCCACTTCAGATATGGTGTTTGACAAGACCAATTGGAAGTGGCTGGTTGTGCGCGCTTTGCGCTCCTACTGCCCAATCGGGGTAATACTGCGCTCTCAGACTACACGTCACTACACAGGACGCACGGTGACAGGGATGGAGACGCTGTAACGAATACTGCAAATGGGCCAGCCAGGCATATGCCTCAGCGCTTAAGAGGTCTGCATAGCCAGAATAAAATGCAGGTCATCGTTAAAAGGGGTTTCAGTCACTTTTTAGATCAAACCCCCGCTGTGCAGACTGAGACTAGGGACTAATAACGCTTTAGCCATAGTTCTGATATTCTGTTTTAGGCACAGGAGCTGAACTTCATATACAATCCCTATTCATCATATTTTACCCATAAACATACATACAAATTGCTGTTTAAATTACAATTATTTTTTAAATCAGGCAGTGTTTTTATCTTTTCCTTTTATACTGCACTGGTTAGTGCTAGTATCGCCTGGGTTATCTAAATGTAATGGCCCAGTTAACTGAATTAATGAAGGATGGTAATAGAATTCAATGTGGATTTCATCACCAAAGTGAGGCTTTCACGTCCATGTTACCTTAACAAACAAAGCAGCATCTAGCCATCACATGGTGATTAATAGGTAATGGTTAGATAATACCTGCATATTAGTAGCATCCTAGTTTTGGCAGGAGTATAGTTCATTGTTGTTGTTGTTGTTGTTTTTCTTAGGGGTCTCCCTGGGGGGCAGATTGTGGGTGAGTGATATACATCCTGAACCTGGAGCTTGGTGCCACTGAGGGACGCTATTTAAGGGCAGTTCAGTCAGCCTTCTCGCCCTCAGTGGGTTGTCCAGTTGGAGATTGTAGGTTACATATTTGTACAGCTTGACTGTGGCCAACAGTAGCCATTTTTAAAGTGTGCAAAACCAACGTTTGTCTAATTAGTGAAATGCATATGTCTATAGCTGCCATCCCAAGCTATTAGTGAGAAGCTAAGAAAAATAACTCGGCTTTTCTGTAGCAGGCGTACATGGTGAGCTTTCGGCAAAGAGTCTGGATTCTAAACCATCTAATTTTACTGCCATTTTCTTTCTTTAAACTACGGTTTCTAGAAGGATACAAAATCACATCATTAGGAATTTATACGGAGAAGTTAAAAGTGATTAGTTGTTATTGTTGACACACCACAGAACTCAGTGCACAACAACAAAGTGTGTCCTCTGCCTTTAACCCATATGGGGCATAGCAGTGGGCAGCTAATTAAATGCCCCGCAAGCAGAGGCTGGGGGGGGGGGTACCTCGCTGGGCAGGGAGTCGGACCAGCAACCTTTTGATTACAGGCTCACTTTGCCAATCACTAGGCCACCACCTAAGTTGATGAGTAAACAATAAACCACATCACCACCACCAACTGTAACATTCTCATTATTATTGTTCTTGTTGTCAATAATTATTTGCCTGATCACCTGCCCGTTTTGTACAAACTACTTAATGTGAGCTTTAAAGACAAAGGCACCTTCATTTAACCTTTGAGTAGCTGTCCCTTGTGGTCTCAACCCAGGTCCACTTATTGTACCTGTAGAATACATTGTGGAGTATGTCTAATGCACAGGCATAATTCTTGATTGGTAACATGCTTAAACACAAACAGATGTCTTTAAAATGTACCTCAGTAGTTACATTCACCTCTGTTTACTTTGGTTTTAGGATACACTAAATATCATCTTCGCTTGATGATGTACACCATACAACATTTGTATTTTCAGTAAGTTTTGTGTTAGTCGGGCCATTAAATTATAATACGTTAGTCATTAATACGTTGTAGGGTAACGCTCTACATTAACAGCACTTTTATAATGCATTCATAATGCCTTCATAGAACATTCATGAGCAGCGTGTCTGCCTTGACATACTAACATACGATTATAATGTTATATTATAACGTTGGTTAATGGTTATTAATGGATATTTAAGCTATTAAGGTATTTTAGGATGCCAAGGTATAGTTATAAGCTGTTTACGAATGTTCTATGAATACATTATAAAGGCACTTGGAAGGTACAGGCATTTCCATTGTGTTGATTGTCCAGGATTTATTTTTCTGACCAAAACTAAACAGTTGGGTCAAAGGTTTTCCTCTGTGTAATTAGGAAATTGATGAGTTACACTGAAATTATGATCTTGGCTTTAATGTTGCACGAAAGCTGTATATACATAGAAGTCTAATAATTACCAAAAGCACATAGGTTCCAGTTTATCACAAATGCAAAAATTTGTACCTGTATTTTCCTCAAAGTAATGGAATTTAAAAGGTATATTTGAGGAATACACAGAGACTTAAAACATCCATGGAAGATAAAACAACAAGAGACAGAGAAAGCACAGGCCCACGTCTTGCAAAGCTCCGGGGAGCTAATCTGAAAGGTGGTTAGGGAGTCGTTTGTTTGTGACAAGCCGTGTACAGGATTCGGTCACCCTGCTGCTCTAACCTCAAACACTGGCACTTTATCGCCAACTCTGCACCGCAGCCCCCGCTTTCAGTACGCTTTGATAGCGCCCCGCCCCCCATCTGCCTATCCCGACGTGTGCTGGTTTACAGGCTGATTCAGCGAAAGCCAAACCGGTGACACTTACCGCTCCTTATCACCGAATTCAACTTCATTTCCATATTTCCACTGCCGAGGCTCTGCCACCCTTGTCCTATTTATACGACGTCTCTGTAATGGAACCATAACACTCTCCCCTCATTTTCAGGAGATTGGTACAGTTTATGACAGTTTGGACTGTGATATCATAAGGCATGCCATCAGTAATAAACAAATTTACAATCCATGGAAACTATTTACAGTTAAGGTCACAATTATTAGAAATGGGACACTTTACACAATTCATGTTCAATTTTAACAACATTTTTCAAACTTTCAAAAATTCAAGGTAAAAACCTTCAACTGGTACATTTAAAAAAAATGTATTTAAAAAGCAACTTCTTTATTGCTGTATAACAACTTTATTGAAAATTGGGGGGGTCAAAATAATTAACCCCATGTGAATTAGTCAGGAAACATCGTAGTAAAGGTAAACGTCCTGGCGTCAAATCATCCCTGAACACCAGGTGACTTGACTGACCCAATCAATTAGCACCACACTCTAATAAACTGGCTACATTTAGCATTGCCTCACAGCTCTAGGACCTGGGTTCAAGTCTCCTCTTATATGAAAGCCGGAGTGAGGTTTGCCAGGGACCATTTTAAACATGAGTGTGAATTTAGTAGTCTGTCCTTTGTTCTGATCAGGCAAAACGGGGGCTGTTTGGGCACATGGAGACAGATTTTGTTTGGCACTTGAAGAGAGGGGCCTTCAACCCTAAAAATACAGGTCCGACAGTTAAACTTGATGGTGGGAGTAGTAGTTTTGATTATTGGGGAGGTTACAACCTCCCACCCCATGTAATTTATGCCTATGATTCCGTGGGGCTGTTTTGCCGCTACAGCTAAAGGAAACCTGGTTTGGGTACATGGCATAATAAAGGAAGAAGATTACTTTGACATTTTAAAGGATAATTTGAAGAAATCTGCCGCCAAAGTAGCTTTGGGTTGTCGCTGGGTCTTTCAGCAAGATAATGACCCAAAGCACACATCAAAGTTGGTCCAGAACTTTTTGAGGAACACCAAAATCAAGGTCTTGGAGTGGATGTTTCAAAACCCAGATCTCAATCCTATTGAGAATCTTTGGCAAGGACTCAGGGTTTATGTCCTCATTTGTAAACCATCTAATTTGGATGAGCTCGAGCAATTTGCCATGGAGGAATGGCCTAAGATCCCTCAGGAGACTTTTTCGAACCTCGCGAAAAACTGCAGTAAGAGGTCGCTGTCACTTGTGAGACAGAAGAAGTTCACTACTGACTATTGTAACAGGGCTAATCATTTTAGCCATGCTATGTTTGTGCTTTCCTTGTTGCGATTAAGTGCATCAGTAAATTATTTTTTATCAAACTTCTTTGAAATTGTGTCTTTGTCTTCTTGGAAACAATTCTCATAAACACACTTTACACACCAGTCATTTTTCTTAGAAAAATTAACAGTTTTGTTCGATGATTTCTGTCAGGAGGTTAATAATCATGACCTTACCTGCATGTAAGTTTTACTGAGCAGCTGTTTTGCAAGATGGACCCCAAAAAAAAGCATCTCAAGGATGCTTTACTTTTGGCATGAAAACTAGCACTGGTGGCCATATTGATACAGGCTGCGACTGACTGCCTTCTGCATGCAACAAGAACAAAATTATCATTTGGAACTATGGACACCTAAGGTACCAAAGTAACACCTTAAAAGAGGAACGCTTCATTCTCTGAGCAAAGAAAGTTTAACCGTAATAAAGGTGAAGCCTGGAACGAGGGATGGTACCGTCTTAGAAAGTTAATTAAAGGTGCAGTGGCCTATTTGAGTATGTTACCTTGCACGCTGACTGGCTGACGTAAAAATCCACGTCAGTCCCATTGGGGGCCCGTAAACTGTTCTCCTCTGAGCTTGTAGGTCACGGTGCTTTGCTGGGGTTCCAGGAGAAGACTGGTTTACCACAAAGAGAATTCACTGATTGCTTTTTGCATTTTCAGGTCTGTTAATTGGACTCCAGCTGCTCAATATTTAATTATAGCATTTGGCAAGTCATTACAGCTTCTTGTTTAGAAAGGTAGAGTCAACACGGGAATGGGGATAACGGTTCATTTGCTAGCAAAAAAGAAATTCAAGAAATTAAAACAGAGCATGCAATTGTCACCGCGCAAAGAACACAAACTGACAAACACAGCTACACAAATGCACAATGGCAAAGCCTGCCTTATGCTGGATGAAGCTAATTATTTAATTCCCGGCCGCTACATGCATAAAATATGAGCAGAATTTAGCAGTAAGCCTCAGCAAGACAAGGTCGGGGGATTTACTTCCAGGTCAGGGGAAACTCCAATTCATTGCTATCTTCTGCTGGCCAAAGTGCTCCCTCCATCTGGACAATAACAACAACAGGTACATAAACACAATTAAAGTAAAGCTCCAATCAACTGGACTGAGTGTTGGGGGGGAGAGGGATGAACAAGTGAGTGTGTCTGTTTTGGATGGAGATAGAAAGAAGAAGGGAGGGAGGGAGAGAGAGAGAGAGAGAGAGCGATGGTGCTGTCCAGAGTCTATAAACAATTGGTAGTGAGCATCAGATGGCACTGGCCCATTTCTCATCTCAAAGAAGGCAGGATGGATGGAGGAGAGGCACGAGGAGGAAGTCATTAATTTGCATCCTGTTAGAAGGCATCGGTCATGCTAAGAGCCTGTCAGCGAGCGAGGGATGAGAGAAAGAGTGGCTGGGGAGGCACCGGTACCAAGGGAGGGATGAGAAGAAGCTAGGCAGAAGCTAAGATCTGGGTGTTTCTCTCTAGTCTAGCTATGCTGTTACCCAATACATTTACAGTAGATTGTGATGTCACAGTCCAGTGAGGGTTCCTTGACCTGGTTAAGACTCTCTACCTCGTCGCCTCTGTCCTTGAATGCAGTTTACGAGCAGCATGGAAATGCAGATCTGACCGAAGGTTCCTACGATGGCTGCGGTCCAACCATTGGGGCTCACCCGCGCTGCCAGGGAGAGGAGGCTGTCGGCCACCATTACGGCTGTCACCAGCATCTTCATCAGAGTGCCGCATGTGGGGAGAGTGGGGCGCGCGCCACAGAAAGGAGGCAGGTTATCGTCCCGATAAAGGGGAAATTAATTACGTTAATGGGTTTTAATGGGACGGCCTGGCTTGCTTGCCAGAGACGGTATCTCAACGAGGATGCATCTTGGCAGCCTGTCTGGTGTGTCTGGGCACCGGGCAAAGTGGCGGGGGGGGGTGACAGATAAAGTGTGAGGGGGCTATGGAAGAAAGGCTCCCATTTTTAGGTCTGGTGTCTGTTACAGTTGGGGGTGGCGTGTGACCCCTGTGCCGGTGATTGGAAGGTTGCCAGTTTCGACCCCAGCCTCGGCAGAACAGTCACGTCTGTGGGCCCTTAAACCCCAACTCCAGGGGTTCTGCATGAAGGCTGAACCTGTACCCCCCCCCTCCCCCCAAGCTGGTTCTCACCAGCATACTGCATATGTGTGTCTTACGGAGAGCAAGATGGGGTCAGTACAAAGAGAATTTCCCCGTGATGATTAATAAAGAATCACTGTTCTATTTCTGGCAGCTTTCCTTGCATCCTCCATGTGCCCCGTCACCTTCCACTTCCCATGGGCCGCCCCCGCAAGTGTGGCTTGGTGCTGCTTTGTCCTCAATGTTCATACCTGTCAACACATCACCAGCTGTCCCGATGAGGGGTGCCAGGCTCCATGTGGGATGCTCACGTGACCGTGTGCACATGCCTGAGCGGACTCCAGGTTCTAGAGCATACTGAATGCACATTTGGGAGAGACATATACAGGACATACAAGTAGACAGACTATGTTATCAGCTATTTGGGGCATCGCAAGCATAAACATACGAAAACAAGCGTAAGCCACACAAACAGATGGCGAAAAATAGCAACGACACAGACTTGGCAGCTCAGCTACCAGAAGCACTGCTCTCGGATGCCCGCAAAGCAGGTTCTCGCTGAACACACCGGCTCTGGGAGACTTCCTGTCTGCCACGATGCTATTAGCCGCCGATGCTAGAACACATTTTCACAAAGGACCAATTGCGCGCCATTGATGCAGGAATCAGTCTTAAGCAATTTTAAACAATGAGGAATGGGGGGGGGTTGTTAAATACAGGTATTTCCTGGTTATGATCAATAAACACACTTCTAAGGAACATTAACAACCGGAATTTGTTACCGATTCCAAAAAAAAATGACATAATACCAAATAAATTTGCCAAGAGCCTCAAATGAAAATGGCACATAAACAGCTGGGAATATGTGCTAATGATTTTATGAATGAATTATCTGTATGTTACAGGCAGACCTCAATATGACCATTTACACAAGATTAGTAGACCAACCATCTGTCACCTAGGCCTAGGCCTACATGATGCTAGTGTTGTTCCATTTCATCCATTAGTCCCAGTCCCAGACACTGGAGGCTGGCATATGTCCATTCACCCTGTCACATTAAATATGACCAGCTCTGTCGCAAGCAGCTCTTGTTTTCGGTCCCCCATTTGTTCCATCACATTCAATTTGTTGAATGTTTTAAGATGGACGAGTTGGGTTAAATGTACCCGTGGTTCATGCCAAGTAATCAGTAAACTATTGAACGCAAACTACAATTTTTCCCCGTAATCAACACGGTTAGAGAACTAATTCATGTGCAACCTCGCATTAGGCCCACCCCGTCTTCCCTGAAATATCTGCTGTGTGACGCATCCCATCTTCAGAATACATTCCCCTCATCCCATTGGCCCGGCTGTCGGATGGCAAGGTTATCTGTCTTTGATTTCTTTATGATACATCTGCCTTTTGTTTGCGCAGATAAATGTCATTTGCAAGGTTTCAGCTGTTGTCAGATTGTTGGACATGATGTCTGAGGTATTAAAGGCTTGGCAAAAGCATTCTCATTGTTGCTTATGATGTCTGAGGTTTAATTAAGCGCACTAACAAAGCAAGAGTCCAGAATGATCAGTCAGCCAGAAACCAGTCTAATTCCACTCCATGTCTAAATTGAACACGTTGAAAGTAAACCTGTGTCAAAGACAGGGCGCTCTGAAACGCCCCACGTCCCAATAAAACGGAAAATACAAAGGCAATAAATCAATGCCCCGACAAAGGAAGTCAAAAGATTTACAAGACAGGAACAGCAATGTAATCTAAGCAGCAAGCTGCCCCGACATCACGCCCCGTGTCGCTCTCTGGACACTAGAAACCATGGGCGTAAATTATGGGGGGCCGATGTCCCCCCATAATCAAAACCAGGCAATGCAACCCCATAGACCCCCTTAAATGGGTGGAGACCTCAACCCCCCCAATACTCAACCGAAAGTTATACCCTTGTTAGAAACCTTGCCCGCTGTAATTAATAACCGCTGTCAGACTGGATCTACTCAATACGTAGCAGCAAACAACAGGGTCCAGCGTTTTAATGTAAGGCAGATAAGGGGAGCATACATGCGCAGAGGTTATCGTTATGAATTATGGTTCTGCACATTCCTGTTTTAGAGCGGGGAAACCTTGAGGGGCTGGCAGGCCCGCGGCGGGGGCACACAGCCCCACGGATACCGCAGAGGAAGCGGGGCGGCGTCAATAACGCCTTATCTCAAGGAATGTCGGAGTCCTTGAGCCTCCCACCCTGCACCGGCAAGAGCAGCTTACCCTTGCCACCAGTGGAGAGGAATAAAATAGCCTCATAAAGAAACTGACGCTCCTCCCGTCGGGATACGCGCGTATTATAATCAAACAAATGAATCGGAATTAAACGGCATGTTTGATTCCCCCCCATGTCAAGTCGTCAAGGAGTTTTAGAAACCAGTGCCCGTAAAAATGTGCACTTTGCAGCAAGAGTTTGGGGAAATGGAAGTCGAATGATTATTGATGGCAGTAGAGATACTGCCGTGATTTGCTCATTTCGTACCGGATACATACGGGCAACAGTGATGCCTCGGATTGTTTTCTGTCCCCGATCACGAATGCGCGTGCAGGCAGTGAGCCAAATAGCTTTTTAAATTTAAACTTTTTTTTTTTGTTTTCAAGAATATCCCTTTTTGTGTATTTGCTGCAATCTTAAATTTTCGTCCCCGCTGGCAGCTGGTGCAGTTCACCAGTGTCACCACCAGATGTCAGGCGCTACGCTGTTATGCGCGCACGTTCCCGGGTTTGGATTCCTGCAGTGATTTGCCATCTGGTCTTTGATCACTTATTCATTCTGATCCAGAGCTAAAGAATAATAAATGCTCGGAAAATGGGACATGCATTTGTTTACCGCTCTCATGGACGACTGTTAATTACACAGCGATGTTCTGAGGCTGGAAATGAAACCTCACCTTAAATTCAGAGCACAGCCATACATTTCTCTACGCTGCATTTGCCACGTTTCAAGCACGGATTTTGCAAGCTTTTGACAAGTATTACAGAATTGATTAACACGGGAAAAATTCCCATTGAAGAAAAAAACGTTCCGTTAGAGCAAATATACCCACTTTGATCCCTTTCATGTACGTTAGAATGACCCAGCAGAACTAAGGATTCAGACACTAATACCCAGATTAGAAAATCATTGCTGTCTATGTAGGTCATAAATTCAGCTCACAAATTTGATTTAATTACCCCAGGATACAGACCAATACATAAAATTGCACACACGCCTTTGTATCCATATCTTTGTGGGGACCATACATCATTTTATATGGGACAAATTATGACAACCTTAACCATAACCCAGCCCTAACCTTACCCATAAGTGACCAAACAAAATAAAAGACATTTGGCATTTTTAGGTTCTTTTTATTGCAGTCACAGATTTTTAAAGGTTGAGTTTCCCTTGACTGAAAAATGTCCCCACAAGGTCAAAATAAGGTTTTTAATCATAATGCGGGCACATTTAGTCACCACAATGTAATATATACATATCCCCCCCCCCCACAAACACACACACACATATACACACCAGAACATAGAGAATTCATCACTAAAGAACAATGTGTTATTAAATCCAATAACACCGCCACATTGTAAAACCCAGAGCAGGTCTAAGTATCAATAAGGAGATCTACTAGAGTACTATAATACCATTTACCATATTGGCCTGTGCAAGTCGATCCCTACTACAGATTCAAGTTTGGGAACTCAGTTGTGTGAAATGGGATTGCTGTGGTGTGTGTGTGTGTGTGACCTGGGAGACAACACAGAGGGGAACTGCATGAGGAGCAATGGGTGGAACTCAATGCACAAAGAAACACAGCAAATACCAAATATACCCAGTTAGTCACAGGCAAGTACCACTATACTGTAGTTGCAGACAGTAACAGAGTTAGTGTTGGGGTAAGTGTATTAAATGGTCCAGCTAACACCTTCTGGTGTGGCTGGTGGCAGCAGGAGGCAGCCAGGATGGCAGTAACGTAACATAACCTCATGATCTGAGCACCACTGTGCCCCTGAAAAGGCTATGGATGATGACTCCATCGTAATTTTGCCCAACACTACACTATCCAATCGTAAGCAGCCTCACCATTCCTAGGTCCACCGTCTGGGAGGAACACAGGTGCGATTAAGAATCTTCCGGCCTTTTGGATCACCGAAAGCTCACTCTGTGCACAAATATGAATAACAATGCTCAGTGGGAAAACGGTCCAGGATGAACCAATTAAATCACGTCATTAGATGACGGTCAAAGTGGGCAATTCACCTTTGTGGGGAACAAGGCACAATTTATTTCTCTTAATGGAGGACATGGCATGGGCATCCCTTAGCGCTCAGGGGGTATCGGCTAGGCCCGTATTTTAATGAGAGAAAACTACCTGGTGCAAATACCTTTTTTCGCAAAAATCTACCAGTCCTGAGCAGTGCTATTGCCACGTATGACTGTGATTAAACAGTTAAATGGCCACAGATAGCGATTACCTCCTGCCTCTCAATCAGAGTTATCAGAGAAGTTCAAACCTACAAAGATATATTAACACAACCATATTACACAGATGTGGCCACTGACAAATATCAGAATATCAGGCAGGAATAAAAACCCGGAGACTGAAATCATTCTTCATTAGCCTTTTTGATACATGCGCTATGCCGAAAATTCTCAAACTACATGAATGCTCACACTTCTCGGGGATTAGCTGATTGGTGTTCTGGAAAGATATAATCACAAACAGACCACTTACTTGAAGGAGAAAAATTTTGAAAGGTGCCTTTAATTCCGACCGGTAAATTGTGATGAAAAACGCCAGCTTTACTATAAGAGCACAACAGGACAGTCTGTGTGCGTGACATACTCTGACCGCATGGGAGCTTTTTCCATTTTAACTGGCTTGGCACAGCAACCTTGAGTGATTTTCCAAAGAGAAGAAGAGACAGACCTGAAAGTATTCATGAAAACGGGGAGCGGGGGGCCAGTAGATCTTCCACGGCATTTCTGTATTAGAACTGGATCAAGCTAAACCACGAATGTCAAGCAGACTCACAACATCAAGTCTGGCCTTATCCTGCTCGCAAAGCGGGGATGCGCCCTCCCCACTGATCAGGGGGCTACCATTTTCACCGGCATTCTTTCAGGAATCAAAATGCCTATGAACTTCGTTGACTGGGCAAAATCTCATAATATGTTATAATTCCCTGCATTACAACTCCTTACTTTTGTTAAAAGGTTAATCAAAGGGGGTGTAAAGGTTAACAACACTGAAAGCTTTTGGCTACTATTAACATACCCCAGAGGCATTGTAATGGGGGGGTGGGTTGGATTGGTCTGGGGGTCCGATGGTGTATACTTTCAAGTGGCCCAAATTTTCTAGCAGTGACCTTGGCACACCCATGCTCCGTGCAAGTAAAGAGTAAATTCAGATTCAGTATACTTTATTGATCCCTGAGGAAATTATTTGGATACAATGCTCTTTCCAGCACTGACAATTAGGCCTACAGAAAAACATAGATCGCCCGCATGTAATACCTATTACCTTGAATACAGGATTAAACACTTTGATTCAGAACTCTTTGTATTACAGTAGGCAACATCTAGTACTTTCTGAATCACACTGAATCTACTGTCATTTTATGACTCCGAAGGTGATGCAATCAGCCAGTGATGCCACCTCCAGAAATGTTCTACCAATCCACTGTGAACTGAGAGAAAAACCACAGAGAGGACCGAGCTGGTATTGGGCCTTTGAGAAGGAAATGCAGCGGTCTAACCGCCACATCGCCAATGATTCCCGTTCCCTTCTGAGTGGAAACTTGACGGCCGTGATCTCGGCAGAGATCAGGAGGGGTTAAGGGCACCGATATAAGGTCTGCCCATGGGGAGCAGACAGTGAACGGGAATCCACAAAATAACAGCGACAGACTGCTCCTTCCAATCATCATGAACGGCGTCACACGCGCACAGCTGGGCTTCATTAGCGCAGTATCAATTAACTGCTTGCTTACTAACTGGACTCACGTAATAACCGTCTAAATAAATAAATAAATAAATAAATAAATAATCAGGCTAGTGATACCTACCAAATGACACCGATTGTATCAGATTTGGCTCTAATTAACTAAACCCCACTCCAAAATGAATTGATTTTACATCCTAATGAAGTGTTGCGACTTGAACGCTAATGAAGACACGTAGACGTGGATTAAGTCCCAGATGGATTATTTTATCGACGCTTTACCTTTATGCTCTGGTTTCTGCTTTTGATTAAAAAAAATATGAAGACATTGGTCGTCGAATGCAATATTGTCAGAGGTCCAAACGTATAAGTGCAGTGCGTGTTATTTAACTGCCATTATATTCTTTATTAACTCGACAGTTGATTTGATTTTTAAATTAAAAATATCTCTGGCAATTCAGAAAGTTGCTGTGAACTTTTGAAGGGATTTTTCAATCTATAATTCTTTGTCATAGTCCCTCCTGTCTCTCACACGCACCATTACCCTCAACTAATATTATGAAGTAATAAGAACAGATTGTTGGGAAATATGCAGATTGCACAGACAAGGTATTATTTTATAATATTCTCCATCCCGACAAAACAGATGCCCTATGGCAATCGTGCACCGCTTTCTATTTACTTTAAACGGTACGGTCCCGCAATGCGGCTGGCTCGCGCCTAGGACAAGCTTTTAATGAAAAAGCTAAACGGGAGCGACGTAATACGGAAGTATCCGCGCTGTTAATGACGCCCTCACAAAGGTACCCTTCGTCCATTCGTCTGCCAATCTGCGAGTCACGGGAAGAAAACGCACACACGCACGCATGCACGCACACATACCATGTATTCCTATCTTTATGGGGACACTCCATTCATTCCTATGGGTATAACCCTGATCCCAACTATGACACCCTTAACCCCTACCCAGCCCTAACCTTAACCATAAGTAACCAAACAAAATATGAGATTTGGCATTTTTACTTTTTTGATTGCAGACACAGATTTTTAAAAAATTGAGGTTATCCTTACGGGGACCAAAAAAATGTCCCCACAAGGTAGAAAATAACTGGTTTTAAATAAATATGTCCACACACACACACACACATACATACCTATCTAAATGGGGACCTTCCATTCATTTCTATGGGAAAAACCCTAATCTCAATCATGACACCCTTAACCCCAATCCATCTCTAACTTTAACCATAAGTAACCAACCCAAATACAAGACTTTTGATACTTTTATATTTTTGATGGCATTCACAGATGTTTATAAAGTTGAGGTCATCCAAATGGGGACCTGAAAGATGTCCTCAAAAGTAGAAAAAGAAATGTAAGGTTTTACCATACTTTGGGGGACATTTTGGACCTCAAATGTGATTTGTGCAAACCCACACACACACAAATTGCTGTGCACACACACACACACACACACACACAACCCCTACCCAGCCGTAACCTTAACCACAAGTAACCAAACCAAATACAAGACTTTGTTCTTTGGTATAACCAAACAAATGCAAGATAAGGCATTTTTAGCTTTTTTTCGTTTAACTTTTAATTGCAGTCACATATTTTTTCTAAGATTTAGCACCAGGTTTTTATCACATTGTGGGGACATTGGGTCCCCACAATCCACACACACACACACAGGAAGAGAGTGAGATTAGGTATCTGTACCTACTGTATAACCTTAACCCCTACCCAGCAAAGGTTTTTGACATTTTTAATATTTTGATTGCATTCACAGGTTTTTATAAAATAAATTTTCCCCTTGTGGGAACTGAGGAAATGTCCCGAAAAGGTCAAATTAACAGGGTTTTTATCATATTTTGCAGACATTCTTTATTACATCGTGGAGACATATTGGTGCCCACAATGTAATATATACACAACCACCATCCACAGAGCTGTGGCCAAGACTCGACACTCGAACCCACAATTATGGAGTTGTGAGGCTGCCAGCATCTACACAGCAGGGGGCTTTTGAAAAGAAGTGAAATGAAAAGAAGAAACACTGACAAGCATCGGTTTACTCCCCCTATATTCTTCTGTTCATGCAAACAGAATTTGTAAACTACCATTAGCATTTTAGCTCAGTGATTTTTCTCATTTAAAGTGGGCTTACAATTGAGGGCTGAGATGAGCATATATTTATTAAGCCACTGAAACATTCAGCTGAAAAGCCGTCCGTCTAAAGAAGTAGAAGCATTTAATTGAAGATACATCAGCTTTTCGCCTGCGGTAAGATTACAATAGTAATGAACTAATGGTCGTTAAGAGTGACGGCTCATGATCATCTGCCCTCTCATTTGCACACTGGCTTGAATTTAGAGCCCTGGCAATAAAAGCTTCGGAAACTTTTCTGTCGATATCGCTGCCAGTTCTAGTTCTGCAGCTTTTCCTTTCCAGAACCCGAAACGCGTGATATTATTTGAAAGCGTGGTGAAGTCAGATTCACCTCGGAGGATGCAGACCGAAGCTTGTTGGAAATGGGAAAGTCTCCGAGTGTCCTGTGAAGATAGAGGCAAAGTCACCCAGGGGCTCAAACTGCATGACACCCGGACGATCGCGGGGTTTAAAGTGCATCATTCCTCAGTGCCACTATGAATGGCAACACTTTCAGATGCAGCCGTCCCTTCGCTGGCATTTTAATTACAGGATAGACACTGTCCCTGGTATTCAGAATTCCCACCGGGATTACGTTCTCATTATATGTGTGGGTATATGCAGTGGTGAACACCATTGCCTCACACCTCTGCACCAGGGATCCAGTCTCCGTCGTGGCTCCATGCGTGTGGAGTTTGCATGTTCTTCCCGGTTCGCTTTCCTTTAGGTATTCCAGTTTCCTTCCCAAAGTCCAGAAACATGCTGAGGTGAATTGGAGTTGCTAAATTGCCCGTAGGTGTGCATGTGCGAGCGAATGGTGTATGAGTGTGCCCTGTGATGGGCTGATGCCCCATCCTGGGTAATTCCCTGCCCTGTGCCCATGTGCTCCAGACCCCCCATACTCACTGAGTAGGACACATGGTTACAGAAAATGCAAGATGGATTTCATCCCTTCCTGATATGAATTCCTAAGAAAAGGGAAGGACCATTCCTTCTTAAAAAAAAATCAAACAATATTATTGGAAGCAAACTCTAATCAGTCCATAAATACTACAGGGCGATTCAAAATAAGTGATAACACGACAGCAGCCTTTACTGATTGGTGCCAATAATTACCAGCGACATCCTTACCGCACAGGGACGGAATGGGGCCGCCACCCCGTGCCGGGGAGAGGCGAGGTGGCTCCAGGGTCCATTGTCTCGGGAAGTCTGGGTCGGGCCACAGCCCACCGTCTTATTTCCTCAGCCAAAGAGCCCGTCTGAGTGACACGGCCAGGGAGAAAGGGTGGGCGCGGGGGCCGGTACTGCATCAGACAGATGCTCTGTGGCCCTTAAAGGCAGCATTGTGGGAGCAGAGATTGAGTTTTCAAAAGGGTCACTGTTGCATTATCCCTGTTTTCATTGTTCTTTTCTCAGTCTGAGAACATGTGGCTGCCACCTTTGGCCTTTCTGGGGAGGTACTTCCTATTGTATGTGTTTAATATATAATTTAGATAACAAGATTTGTGTACTTTTTTTGGGGGGGGGGGAATTTGTTCTAAATTCACATCTGCATTGTTTATATTTGATAATTTGACACTTAAATCAGGGCATAAAATCTGATTTGTCAGTATTATTTGCAAGAAGACAGTTCCGGATTGGGCGCTGATTCGCAAAGACTGTCATTGTATTTATGGTGCGCTCACCGGACATGATTACCCAGAATGGGCTCTATAATGCCAACCTTTGTCCATATTTACAGATCACAATCTGGCAGCCTGCCTTTCTGAAGGGTACAAGGGCCCCCATCTCCCCCGAGACCCCCCCTAAAGCCCCTAATACTACTGACTACTGCAGCCAGCACTGATAGTGCTTCATACAAGGGGCGATGTTTGTGGAGCTACCCCTCCCCTGTCTCTGTTTTCATTACTTAACCTTAACATTGCTTCTCAGAAACACATCTACCTGATTCTGTCCTAACCAAAAGGGAATTAGAGGCAGGCAAAGCAGAATATTACTATATTACAGTGAATCCCCACAGTGGTGCACGGGCAGCTACCATGAAAAAGGTGCTGCACTCCAGAAGACTAAACCAACATTTATCACTGACTTCCAGGAAGAAATATCACTTTACACAGCCAGTATCGTAAAACCTCACCCGGCCAGAGAATAACCACATGTTCTTAAAATTATTATATGTTCTTGTAGCCTTCAAGGCATCTTCCACAGATGTTTCTGAACACGTCAGATGACTCTATAAAGTGCTGTTTTTTGCAGTCGAGGTGTGGCTTTGGAATGAATAATATTGCTTTTAACAATGTGTAATGTCATCATCGGGATTGATTCCTCCCTCGCTGCAAACACCACACTCAAGGTTGCTCGTTTCATTTGCCAGCAGCCCCCCCCCCCCCGCTCCTGCCACGTGCAGGATTACACAAAACATGGCCCACCTTTAACAAACGCGGCTGAATGGGGAAAAAAAAGGACCGTAATTAACTGTCAGCCAGACAACGGGCAGGAAAATTGGCCCAAGACAAGATGTCACTCAGATTTCCCCATCAGCAGCATGGCCCCTCCCCCTGACCTACACCCTCCAGGCCATAAATCCATCCCTCAGCAAACCAAGATAGAGTTTTCACCACAATATCCACTTACATAAAAAAACGCAGAAGGTTTGAGCAGAGTTTTAAACTTAGGGATAAAACAGGGAGAAGAAGAATCTGCATTATTGATATGTTAAATAATGATGTTCTCTTGGCTTGGGGAACGGCCCAATTATTTGACGCCTTTATGTTTTCGCTGAGCTGCATTGTGGGAAACAATTAGGAAGAACATGGACGTGTGACAGCCCTCCTGGCAAGTTCTAAATATCAGATTTTACGTGATGACCTTGTCAGCGCTGTAATTTCACAGGTTCAGCACTATGGGCTTGAATCCTACTCCTGGCTCGGCATTTGGAGCTTGCTTCTCGTCCCGGCGTTTATGTGCGACCTCCCCAGGTTCTCTGGTGTCTGCCTAAAGTCCAAAAATATAGACTGGACTGAACCAGCGGTCAGAATTTGCCCTTAGAATGAGATGGAGGGCTATGCTATCCAGGGTATCCCTTGTCCCTGTGCTGGGTAGTTGGAGATAATTGGGATTTCCTCTGAAATTTGGTGGCCTGTATAGATTGCGTGCATATTTATACCATGTTACACAATCAGCACTTTGGCCTTGTCCACATGTACATGGGTATTTTTAAAAATGTAGCTTTTTCTATGGCCTTTCGTCCACACGCAACCGCTTTTGTAAAACTCTGTCCAGGGTGAACTCAGTTTTCAGCGTTGATGTGTGGACAGGGAAAGCCGAGTTTATGGCTTGTAATGTCAGTGTGCGCTGTTATCTTCTTTGTTTGTCGCCAGAGTGTGCGGCACTCACCATTTACATTAGCTGTTTTTAGCCTAGCAGATCTGATAGTAGGGCTTCTGACTGGCAAACACGGCCTTATGGTTCGAGTTATATCGCCACCTATTGGCTTGACATGCTCTTGAAAAAAACCCTTGTACGTGTGAACAAGGCCCGAAAGAACATGGATCTCCCCATCAGTTACAGACACGAGCCATCCGAGAAAGGGCCAGGTTAGCATTCGGCCGGTTTGGTGCCGGCCAGGTTAGCATTTGGCCGGTATGGTGCCGGCCAGGTTAGCATTCGGCTGGTATGGTGCTGGCCAGGTTAGCATTCGGCCGGTTTGATGCTGGCCAGGTTAGCATTCGGCCGGTATGGTGCCGGCCAGGTTAGCATTCGGCCGGTATGGTGCCGGCCAGGTTAGCATTCGGCCGGTTTGGTGCCGGCCAGGTTAGCATTCGGCCGGTATGGTGTCGGCCAGGTTAGCATTCGGCTGGTATGGTGCCGGCCAAGTTAGCATTCGGCCGGCCAGGTTAGCATTCAGCCGGTATGGTGCCGGCCAGGTTAGCATTCGGCCGGTTTGGTGCCGGCCAGGTTAGCATTCGGCCGGTATGGTGCCGGCCAGGTTAGCATTCGGCCAGTATGGTGCCGGCCAGGTTAGCATTCGGCCGGTTTGGTGCCGGCCAGGTTAGCATTCGGCCGGTATGGTGCCGGCCA
>JAODKN010000111.1:1295431-1309319 GCA_026774425.1 Petrocephalus zakoni
GGGTCACCGTACCACCTGTGCTACCAGCAGAGATACAGTACCACCTGTGCTACCCGCAGAGCCACCGCACCACCTGCGCTACCCGGAGAGCCACTACACCACCTGCGCTACCCGCAGAGATACAGTACCACCTGTGCTACCCGCAGAGCCACCGCACCACCTGTGGTACCCGCAGGGTCACCGTACCACCTGTGCTACCAGCAGAGATACAGTACCACCTGTGCTACCCGCAGAGCCACCGCACCACCTGCACTACCTGCAGAGTCACTGTACCACCTGTGTTACCCGCAGGGTCACCGTACCACCTGCGCTACCCGGAGAGCCACTACACCACCTGCGCTACCTGCAGAGATACAGTACCACCTGTGCTACCCGCAGAGCCACCGCACCACCTGCGCTACCCGCAGTACCACCTGTGCTACCCGCAGAGTCACTGTACCACCTGCACTACCTGCAGAGTCACTGTACCACCTGTGCTACCCGGAGAGCCACTCTATCCACAGAGTTACCATATCACCTGCGACTTACCAACATCTGAAAAGACATCTTTGAGTAAGTGAGAACATAAAGACTGAAACGGCCTGAGGGATACAGGACTTACCATGTTCCTCAAACTTTACTCCATTCAGATCCAGGCAGGACCAGCGGGCAAATTTCATGTGTCTCTGGCACATATCCATCCAAATCCAGTATCCATTTCTAATAATACATTTTCATATTAACTATTACAGATTATATCACTATTACTTTTTTATCCTTATTAATTTTTATAATTTAATATACAGTGCTCAGAGAATATCTTGGGACACTTGCTTAATTCTTTGACAACGTTGCAAATTTATTAGTTTCATAATAAAAGTCCATTTATAAGCTGTGTTTATATCTTCCACACACACATGTTCTTTTTATTAAGTGTCATAATTTTTTGATTGACTCATTCAGTTCTGTTCTTGCCATTTTGGTATTAATTGCAGTTGTAGTCACTGGCTCCCAAAGGGATACTAAACACAAATATTTGGTGTTTTATGTTGCAAAGTGCAAAGATGTTACTAATTAAAAAAGCATCCAATGAAACTGCTTGTCAATGAACTTTTTTATTTTTTTAACTCAAAACAGCTCATTTAAGAACTACAATTTGGGTTTCTAATGTGGTAAATATTTTGTTTACAAATAAATAAAGTGGGAGGGGAGACAAAAGTTTTTTGTCATAAAACTCAACCATATATTTTTACTGAATCAAGGAAGTCCCCAAAGACTTTCTATGAGCACTGCACATTGGGGGCCATTTGTGGTCTCAAAAATCCTCTTTAATAAAATTCAGGAGGTTGACAGAGACCAGTATCTGCAATCTCCAGAGGAGCACATCTGGAAGTGCTGTTATGCCCCCATTTCCAGTTTAAAACCCCAAAAACTGGATTTGAAAAATGTCAAGCCAAGACACTGCTAACAAAGACTGAAATATACTGGAAAGACACAGAAACGAGATGGTGGGAAGCGACATTCAGAGCTTTTGTTTCACGACTTTCCCGTAGATGGGTCACGCTATCGCGATGCCTCCATACGCCTCCCAAGCCACAACCCCTTGTGTTATCATACAGGAAGCGATACAGCTTAAGGACAAACCTTTAAGGAAACCGTCACTGAGGCCAGATTTATCTTCTTTTTACGAGCCTTCTGCTAGCCCGAGCCAGCTGCGTAAGCAGAACCAACATTATTACCGCGCATTAAATCATTCACGTCCTCTGCTTCTAATGTGCGATTTACACAACTTTGTGAACTTTTGATTTCCTTCACTTGAAAATCCAACTTGGAAAAGGACTCGAGAACTTTAGGTACTCTAAGGGTTGAAGAATTTTGGGAGGGAAAGCAGTTTTCTTAAAATATATAAATATCTTTATACTTTTTAATAACATTAATAACAGGTGTGATTTATACTCAGGTGTTGCACAGGGCACTAAAATGAAGCGAGTATTTAGTAAGCAATATGACATCATTGCAGCTGATGAACGAGTATATGCATGTGTGGAGGAGGGAGTCATTGCGGCTCCTGTGACATCCTGACCAACCTCGACAACCAAGTTAAAGAGTTGTAATCCACTGGCCTGGACCAAGTTTTCTGCCAGACATGATTAATCGAGCCCAGAGAATCACCTGACCGGATTAAAGCCAGCCCCCTTTCTATTTCTGTCCCTCGAACAAGAATTTCTCCAGGAAAAATAAATATATGAAAACAGTTGTAGCATCACGAGAAAATGAATAATGAGGCCGGCAGAGGTTTGGGCTGAGGCTTTGGACTTCATTAAAAACTCCCACGATCAATAGTAATTTCACTTCCCTCTATATCAGTCCATGTTACACATTAAACTAACCTCCCTCCACTCGCTCCATCTTCCTAATAAATCTCTGGCTCTCTCTTTTTTTTACCTCCAGCAACTGTTTTTTTCCTGTCTTTCCCATGAGCCCCATCTTCATGGAACAGCTCTGACGCCAGGCCTGTCAATCGATCAGGGCCCTTCACCCCGCTGCTTGCTCCGAGGACAGCGAGCGCTACGCCCCAGCCTGACCTCTCCCCTTAAAATGGCTCTGTGGTGAAGACCAGCTCTGACAGTTCGGAGGGAACACCATCCTCTCTTTGCTGTGAACAAAGCAGATGCTGCTCTCCGGTAGACAGATCCCATACTACTGGTCAGAAGTTGTGGCTGAACATTTGAGAGTTTTCGACTCCAGTGGCATACATCACTCCAGAAGACACCTAGCTGGAGGCTAGAGGGCACCCATGCAGCCCCTGTCCTATCCAAAGATCTGGTAGTACTGCTTTGCCTACCGGAGTGTGTGCATCGGCCACATGACTAACACACCTGGTGAGTCTGACACAAGATACACGACCCAATTTGCCATTATGCTTGAAAAATGTTAACTGTCCGGCCGCGGTCCTGTAGAGGATCCCCACGGTAAACCTTCAGGACACTTTTCAGATCCTCCATCAGCCCCCTCCCACCCCCCAATGCCCATGACCCCCCCAGATGCCAGCACATGACAAAGTACTCCAGCAGTAAAAGTAACACACCTGCAGATACCGCGTAAATAGCACCCCCCCTCCTCTACCCCTGCCACTTGTTCTTCTGCAAACCTTTTTTTTTCTCCGACATGGGCTGTGCCTTTTCTGCAGAAGCAAGCTGGTCGTATGGCATTCGTGTGCGTATGAGTGTCTGGCAGGCCCTCGTCATGTGTGCCGTAAGTGTCTGGCAGGCCCTCGTCATGTGTGCCGTAAGTGTCTGGCAGGCCCTCGTCATGTGTGCAGCAAGCAGCTAGTTACATCCATCTATTAAGCCGTTTGGAAAGGTGTTTGTGAGTACGAGTGTCTGGCAGGCCCTGGTCATGTGTGCCGTAAGCAGCTAGTTACATCCATCTATTAAGCCGTTTGGAAAGGTGTGTGTTTGTGTGTGTGTGTGTGTGTGGCTGTTCCTGTACCTCTTCGGGGAGAGCCATTGCTGCTGGAGGCTGATTGAATCCTTTTTTTACTGGACTGTGGGTCAGTCTGAAGATTAGCGAATGTTAATCACAGCGACAGGCTTCCAGTTTAGTGAGATGAGCGTGGGGCCGTGCGTCTTCATCGAAAGGTGGGGGTCGTTTATCACGAACCCCCCCCACTCCACCTCCAGAGCATTGCCCCACTCTGCCGCGGCCAGCTGGCGGGCCACTAAATCAGGGATCCACCCGTCCAAGTCCACCATCTTTGATCTACGACGTTTCCGCAATTTATAAAGAGGAGGCATCCTGAATTAATTTGGGACACAACTGCTAACTGTACAGTATTTACAAAAGCATCCTTTTTTATTTAAGGTTTGCCAAATAAGCACAACAAAACCTAAAATAAAAACATCTTAAAATACGACATAAAAGTTGACCTCCTGGCAGAGCAGACAGTAAATGAAACAGTATCCGAAACTCTGCAACCATGCTATAAACTAACCCTTTGGACAAGGTGTTATTATACTGTATGAATTTCAAATCAATAATCCAAAATATTCTTAAAAATAAGGTACTTTAACAAATTTTTTACCCTGCAGGATAACTATTAGTAGGACAGCTAAAGGGTGAGCTTTGCATTTCCTTGTCATTTTAAGAGCCAAATGGCAAAAGTTGCTTTAATCAGTTTTCAGAGCCCTAGAGAGCACTGGGACAAAGCGGAGAGGTTGGCTCAGGTCCCACGGAGCTGGGACCCCATCCCCTGAGCCCCAGTGCCCCCGGCATGCAAACAACAGCACGTGACCAGAGTCCCAGGGGCAGGAGAGTAAGCCACAGTGAAAATGGATACAGGCTGACGCGAACATGCACATCATGCCGGAGAATGGACAAGCAGACATAAAAAACAGAAAGATATCCACACAGACGCATAAACAGCATTGAAATATTAGGACACTTACTAAATGTGGCTACAAAGAGACATAGATTTGATCTATATTTTAGCTGCTTTTTGGTATTCAAAACCAATCTGCAGGAATTAAATAATTCATGGGTGTATTAAAGCAGTGTACACAGGCACGTAACGCACCTCAGTCGGCAGACCCCATCAGCAGTGACAGATGGAGGAGTGCGCAGAGGACGCAGGAAGCGAGATCCCTCAGGCGCCGAGACGAGGGAACCGGCCCCACATAAAGCAGAGGAAGGGATGAGTCAAGTGGCACAGCTAACAGGCTAAAGAGGAAGATGAAGGGAAAACAGGCGCAGAGTGCACTCCGCGCCACACAGAGGGCCCAGCGAGGGCCAAAGCGCGTCACTCGGCAAGGCACTTAAGGAAGACGCTTTCTGAAGGAAAAGCCCACAGCACGTCACTCATATGATGAACGTCAACCATGTGGCTGAATGAGCAGGGCGGCTCTTTCCAGTGAAGGACAGCTTTGCCTTACCCAACCGAGGGCGAGGGGTGTAGGTAAATGCCCTGGGCGCCAAGCCGGGGTGCATTGGGCACTTTTGGCAGGTGTGCCTTTCGATAAGGTGGGTACACATGTACACGCTCACACAGCACAAAGCCCTCCTGTACGCATTCCCTCCCCAGCACCGGAAAACGAGATTACGCACTCCCCTCCCACTTAGGATGATTTGAGTAAATAAAGCGTCTTCCCCCACAAGGCGAGTGGATAGACCTTGGGGCGGCTTGTTAAACAGCTGTAAAAAAGAACAGGGGGCTTCTTCCGACAGCCTCACTGACACATACAAACATGTTGTTATCAACCATGAACATATAATCTCATTTTCAATGATAACAGTCATTTCAGCAGTGGAAACCAGAACAGTGACAAGAAAAAAATGATTTCGCGGCTAAAAGAATCAAGATATAAAGATACTATTTGATCAGTGCAACATTCACCCAGTGAGGGGAATTACTAGGAACCCAAAAATGACATACGTCTCTTAGAAAGTGAAATCGTCTGTTGGTAAAAGTGGTTATCTCTGGGCAATGGTCTGTGCTTTTCTGTGCATGCTGCTGCCTTCAGTACCGCACTTTAGCATGCATCCATTACCTGGTCATTCCTCCGCTGACCTGCGGAGGCAGAGCAGGCACTTTCCACAATTCCATATCTTTATGAGTTCAATAAAATTGCTTAAATCCAGCTGTGCGGGAGCGCCTAGTGGCCCGAGGGGAATTACATCACTCGACAGAGCAGTTGGAATGCGCAGGCAGGTATGGACCCCCCGGCACCACCCGTCCCCCCTCGGGCCATAAGCCTGAGGTCCCCATACTCCCGGGGATCCTCACTCATATGGTCACTAGTGAAATAGTTCTTTTGCCTCCATGTTTTTTCTTTATTTAAGCCAAACAAAAACAGATCGGATTCGGCAGGGACTCAGAAGAGGGTGGGTGATGGGGGGCCTCTTATCTCCCATTTGCATGGTTCTGATGCGACGCGCGCAGGAAACGGCGCTGACGAGGCAGCCACTGCAGCGGGGAGGATTTGCTGATTGCCGAGCCTCGTTCTGCGGCTCTCTCCCTCTCTTCACACAGCCCCATCTCACAAAAAGAAACTAGCTAGCTGAGGGTAGGTGGCACCGGGGCCGACGGAAATAGCACACGCATTGGAGGGGTGGGGGGCAATCAGAAGGTGGCATGAATAACCAGGTAGACAGATGGGGATGGAAATAAAAAATAAAAAGTCCAACCACTGCAGTGAATTGAAAGACCGTGCAGCATGGCGACGCAGCGTCTTAATGTGGCAGATTCTTCTGGGGTGGAGGGGTGGGGGGGGTGCTGGCAGCTTAATTTACGTTTATTTACCATTAAACTCGGGGACACCCCCCTGCTCCCCGTCTGTGGCTGAAAGTCAGGAAAACAGGACACGTCACACTTGGCAGTAATGTCTTCCGTGTGCATGTTCATACCCACTGCCCGTTTTCTCGTTAACACCCCATCGGCACGCCGGTCCTCCGTCATGGTCTCTGCTGTAAGGGGGGCCCGGCTCCCCTGGGTGAAAAAATGTAATCCTGTATCAGGAATGCTGATACAGGGACTGATCTATAAAGCGCCCTTTGTTTTTGTTTTCGCTTTGTTTTTCTGTGACTTTGTTAATTTACTGTGAAATTCGACGAACTGCGTCGCAAACTGAGCCCGTCGACAGGGCCTGGCTCTGGATGAAACGGTTCCCTTGTTATTGGGTGATGCACGAGCGCGAGGTAACAAAGACATCGCCACGGGCTGAAGTGATGTCGACACTCCAGCGCTGATTACGTAGCGGTTGCGCGGCACCAAAGGATGTTTCCGCTGGCTCTGCTTTCCTAATTAAACTGGCTGCACAGCAGGGGAAAATACCAGGAATTTCTACCCAGTTCTCAATGCAAAAACAACTAAATATATTTAACCAGGTTGCCAGGTTTAAGAATCCACAATAGATTAGGCATTTAAATATACACGAAATTTACAATAGATTCAATTTTTATTAGAATACAGATTCATAAAACTGTAAGGCAATGTTCTAAATGTCTGACAGACCAACCAGAATTTCAATATTCAATATATATCTGACAAAAAACGTATAGACTTTTATATAATACTTAAAAAGTGCACCTGTATTTACCTCGCACAAAGGCTACATTTAAAAATGTGGGAGCACTCAACTGATAAGATGTTTTAAATGGAACTTCTGTGGTAGAAATTAAGGGGGGGGGGGATAATTGTATTGTGTTTAAACTACCTCCTATTGTTAAAATAATTTCAAATGCATTTGCAGACAAGTCTTATCTGATGTCTGTTTCTTGCTAATTAAGAATAAGATCACTGGATTTAAATTAATTACCTTGGAATGGATTATAATGATCTTTAAGCAGTAAAGAGGTACAAATCCATATTTTGGGGTTTCTTTGACAAGCTTCTTATAAATGGTTTAACCTATTAAAGTGTCCAGATAAGAGGTTTCCAGTTTTTGATTTGCACAGGTTGTCACACAATATATACATATATACACTGACAATATATACATATACACACTGACAATATATACATATATACACTGACAATATATACATATATATCCCTGATACTCTCTTCTGTCTGTTACCTCATAAACATCACTAACAATTACTTATTTATATGCACACTAAACACATCAACAGCAGGAAAATGGCAGTTTAACAGATACTGTTTAATATATCAGGCCTCATTTTCTGATTTATTGGCCAAACTATTAAAATTCTCTTAAAATTCTCTCCATGTGCCTCTGACTGAGAATCATCTGCAAAGAACATGTTGGTCTTCAGCAGATAACAAGGCTGCTGGTTGCATTAAACCTTGCATTTAAATCTACCCATTCACTCTACCATTCATTTTTGGGAGTACCCTTCGTCCTCAATGACATTACTGGATTATTTATTAACCTATTATTTTTTTGGATAATACTACATCCAATCGATGACAGAGTAAGAAACGCATAATCCATAAGCAGCATAGAAATAAATTCCATGCCATAGAGATAATTAAAACACAAGCAAATATCACACACGTGCTCTGCCCCCAGACTGGGAAAACAGGAAATGGGAACAGAAAATGTCATGTCACTTCCTCTTTTTGCAGTCCATTTCCTGTACATTCAGGCAGATCAACCATATTTGGTCCATATCTCAGTTTATTAGTGTCATTTTCACAAAGTAAGGCTGGCTGCGAATGAAAGGAAGACGCCTGGAATGAACTTGACGCGTGATGAGTGCAGAAAGCCCGGTAATGAGACGGGTTTGATGAATGATGCGACGAGTGCTGTAACAAAATAGAAACAGAAGGTCGTAAAGCGATTAGAACGCCGAGCCGCGACGGGTGCTGACACATCCTGACACGTCGTGTGACTGAGTGGCTAAAGAAGCGGCACCAACATTGGGAAGGGTCACCATGCCAGATTCACCGATGGGAAGGATTCACTCGACATGCCAGGATGTCACACACAAGTTACAGCTGAATTGAAAGACGTAATGGAGTCACACACAAAAAAACTATTTTTATATTTTTAAAACTATTTATCTATTTTTTCATATTACAAATGGTTTGGGGTGATGGCTGGGCGATTTATGTCAGGATTAATCCCTTTCCTGCTCCTCAGTTCCCCATTTTGCCAGCAGGTGTCACCGGCCATCCTGTTGTTCTAAGCTTCAAGTGTGTTCCCCTGTTACCTAGGCTGCTGTGTGGCTCAATGAGCTAAGCAGGTGGTCATGTCATGCAGGTTCCCCTTTTAATGTGGATTTGAGGCTGCCCTCAACCATGTTAAGTATTTTACATTTTTGGTTCTTGGTTTATTCCACTTTTGGCTTATTTCTGTACTGTTCCTTGTTTTATTCTTTTGTTATTTCAATGTTTGTAGTAATGTTTGGTTACCCTTGCTCTAGTCTCCCTTGGTATTTGATCCATTAGTCCCTGATTAGTCACACCTGTTGCTCAGTGTTCTTAGTTTCTAGTAATTAACTGTCTCCATCTGTCTCTAGTTGAACCTTGTTATCTGTATATATATAAGTGCCTGCCCATGCTTTAGTCTTTAGTCAGTCATTGAGTATGTTTGCGTTAGTTGCTGGTTCACGGTGTGCTCGCCTGTGGTTCTCATGTGTCTTGATTGCCTTGTGTTCTGCCCGTTCCCCACAGATGCTGATGTAGTGTTTTGATTTTCCTACCTGCTTTATTTTGACTTCTCGTGGTTCCTTTGTTTTCTGGCTTTTCCCTTTTGTGATCAGTTTGTGAAATAAAACCCCCTATTCCCTGAGCGCTGCTCTGTGGATCGTCTTTCCGCCATGGCTCGCCGTCACCGAATGGTTCATCCCTGTGCTTCTTCTTGTGCATTTTGGGGTCAAGCTCATGTTGGCAGACACCAGCACTGGTGTCCAGAAGGAGATGCTTTGCGCGCCCACAGAGGTCTCAGCAACTTGATGAGCAAAGAGTGGATAAAGGTTGATGATACTTTTGCAGAAATGTATCAAGCAGAAAGCAAATTCTTGAATGTATGCCTAAATCGGACTCCTTGGATATTCCTGACGGTTCATATTTGCTTCTGGGGATCACTGAAGTGCAAATTGGGAAATTAGCATGTTAAAACACACAAACCATTAACTTTCATGGCATTCATTGCCATAAGCTTCCACTAAAGGAATCCTAATGTCAACCAAAAAAAGCAGAACAGACAGGAGGTGGGCCTGTCACTTATCTGCTAGCTGAGCAAGTACCTTTCTCAATCCCCGGCATTCTATGCAAAGTCACGGCCTCTCCTCATTCATCAAGGACTCTAAATAGTCAGAGACCAGCTCCCTCCCCTCCTAGAACACCAGAGGTATTTGCTCTGGGCACTGTCAAGCGTCAGACTTTCAGACGGGAGTTTATCGTCAGTCTGAAGATCGCCCACCGCAAACAGCTCTGTGACAGATAGCTCTTCTAAGTGGCAAATGTTTATTCAACTGCCCCCACCTCCTCAGCAGGGGTTGAGTCTGCCTCAGACAGCATCCCTGCCTGGTCAGGACATTCCAAATGAGAAGAGCTGCATGCATTATTTACATTAGGGCTTACAGTTTTCAACAAGGGTCGGAGAATGAGCTCTGATGGATTTGATCCACAAAGTCATGCTACGTCATTGCCCCGTCAGAGCCTTCTCACCACCAGAAGCATGCATATTTTGCACTGAGGACTTTGTGAAAAGAGTCCCCACCAATGTACTGTATGTGCCAGTGCTGTTGCCAGCCTTATCCTTACTGTCTGAAACACTACGCTGTTTTCATACAGTATTTCCAATGTGGGGGACAGTAGAGTTTGGTTGGCCCTTGTAGAAAGTCAACTGTGAGTCAGTGGGACAGGAAATCTATTCCATGGAGAATGTGTACAACACAATTGGTGATCCCCTTAGGTGATGCTCTGGTAAAATGGTAGGCCAATCTCTTGATGTGTCATTGTAGAAGAGAGCATGTGACCTCCCACCCATAATTTGTCTGTTTTTTATTTGCCTCTCATTGAAGGATGATTGAATTGCATTTGGGTGTTCTCCTGTGACTGAAGCCGGTGCATAGAAGGTAGACGACACGTTAAAAGGGAAGATCTTCTCCGAAACTGACAATTTCTCACAAAGGCTAATGACGTAAACGCTTCATTACCTGCCTGATTTAGTAATATGTAAAGGTTACACGAGTCACTATTAGAGCGAGAGATGGGTTGAGTGCGCTCTCACAACTTATCATACACCATTAAATGGGCACACTGTCTCTTCAAAGGCTCTTTAGGTCGGAGTGCTTCCCATCCAGATTTCCACTTGCTCACTAGAGGGTCATTTTCAGAAAGATAGGCTGAGGGCAGAGTAGCTGGAGTGAGATCCGTGTGGCCTATTTGTAAACAGTGCCTAATCTTATTGTCAGCCAGCAGTAAGAACATTATTCAAGGGCTGCTATAACTATCCTTGAGGGACCACAGGCCTGATAAATATTCATTGCTCTGAAACTGTCACTTACATTTTACATTAAGGGATGCAAATAGCACATCAAAAGAGTCCCACGTCTCGCTGCTCTGCGGAGCAACCATTGACAGCATTTCTGGAGCTGAGCTCACTCTCATTGACCTCGGACACGGAACGTCAGGAACAGGCGACAGACTCCTGGTGACTGGAGCGCTTCACAAAGTGGATACCACTGGGAATGGAGCTGGAGGACCTGTTGGCCATTTGTAGTGCCTGAACATCACCGTAGTAACAGGTGTGGGTTGGCTAAGTACATAAACGGCTCACAATACATGCACAAATCACCACAACACGTGACTCAATGGTGCAAAGGACCCTCAGGGCATGTAAAGAGCTGTATTATGCAAATGCTAACATTAATGGTGACACATGGATATATGCATAATTACAAACCAAAATGAGCCAGCCACAAGTACTCAAAGTCCATGTGATGGTAATCCAAAGGTTTCCAGAAAGGCACAATCTAGTATCCATCCATACATCCATCTTCCATCCCCAGTTGTCCTATGTCGGGCTGCTGGAGTCCAGAGTCTATCCCAGAAGTTATGGGGGGACAAGACATGGAGGACGAACCCCAAAAGGATTATAGTCCATAATAAAAAGGTGATGATGATGATGTTAATGACTTCAGCAGTCCAGAGTGAACGTGTAACTGAGGATTTCAGACCAATAGAAAAGAATGTAAACAAACAAGACAACAAGAAAGACAAACAGTGGGAAGCAGACAAACAGAAAAGAATGTAAACAAACAAGACAACAGGAAAGACAAACAGTGGGAAGCAGACAAACAGAAAAGAATGTAAACAAACAAGACAACAGGAAAGACAAACAGTGGGAAGCAGACAAACAGCAGCAACGCTGGAAAAGGGAAGAGTAAACACGGGAGGGACACCAAGAGGATACAGTGCCCTATTACAGCAACAGCTCTCCAGCAAACGTCCACCTCTGCCTATCTTAGCGAACACACCTCACCTGCATATTGCCATTCCAGCTAAAACGCAGTAATGGTGCCACCAGGCCTGGGGGGTGGTGTTTGTTTTGTGTGGTGGCAGAGGGTGGCATTTAGGCTGAAGGGCTGGGGCAGGGAGAGGTGGGAAAGTCGGCTGTCTCTCGGGCAGAAGTATCAGGTGCTACAGTGCCTCCTTCAATGGCTGCTAACACGACCGCTGACCGCTATTTGACCGGGTCCTGAAACAGGCCCTCCCGTGGTTCAGTGATGGGTCAGGATACCCATCTAATACCCTGGGAGAGAAATCCACAAAAAGGCAAACAGCAGGAAGCAGCAGTTTGGGGGTGAGCTGCCACAGAGGAGCAGTGCAGGGTGGGTTTCAGTCGCAGCTGTCAGGCAGACGTGCAGTGCACACCTGACACGTGCGACTGCAACGCCGACGTGACAGGATGTGAGGCGGCCGCCAGGATCCACGCGCTGAAGCCCGTCTGTTCGACAGAGTCCGAGTTGCAGGGTCTTGTCACCTTCTCTTAAAGTGCCCGGTACGAGAGCCCGATACGAGAGCCCGATATGAGAGCGATGTCATTCATATTTCACAGGAAGACAGGCCGCCATCCTGATTCCCCTTCCTGTGCTAGAAGGAGGGGGGTGTATGTGAGTGTTTCAGGGCGAGGGGGGGGGGGGGTACTCTGACATCCCTCTGCACCATGGCAAGAATAAAAACTATTGTCAGTCAGAATCAGTGACCTGGAAAAAAATCCCAAAAAAACAAACAATAATGGCAGCGGCCTCCAGTGACCTGAAGCTTTCACTGCAAGAGTGATGTTTTATGGCAATATTCATAGGGATTCAAATTATCCATTTTTAAGAAGTACATCTCTCCATTTGCTATATTAAATGCTGCAGATGGAGATGGCATTCTGTAATGTACTGTCCATATGTCTACATTATGTCCACACTCATCCTCGCCAAGGCTTCCACACTCATCTGTTTCTCTGCCTGCCTTTTCCTTCCCCCAACCCCTCTTTTTTGGCACTTGCAGCTCCTTCAGAAAAACAAAACAAACAGATTAAACCATAAATAGGAAGTTATGGGGACGTCCATGCATCTATTTGTGGGAGCGTTTTGTCAAAATGTCACTGACACAGTGAAAACTGTATGGAGATATGCATGCACACACAGACACGCATACGGGGGTGTGCACACACACAGACACACAAAGACATGCATAGGGGCATGCACACACACACGTACGTTCGCACACACACACACACATGCACACACACGCGCATAGGGGTACATACAGCCGTGCACAGGGGCACACACACAGATGCACGTACACAGACATGCATGCAGGGGTGCACACACACACAAATGCGCAGGGATGTACACACACAGCAGCTTGTTCTGGCCTCTTTAAGGCTGAAAGACTGACAGAGCAAAGCCCAATGGATCATATTCCCTGAGGACAGGGCAGCCTGGTGCTGATCCAGGTCCCCCAGGTCAGAGACAGGGGGGGTAGGGGGCGGGATGGGGAGGCTGGATAAGGTGGAGATGGAAGGGAAAACACAAGACGCCAGACGATGAAATGGAATGCAGGGGTCTTGTGCTTTAAACTCAAAGCATTAATGCTGAATACCCATACTTCATTTTGAATACCCCATGTTGGATCATAACCCTTACTAAAATTAAAATAAAACATTCACCGAATGTACTATATATTTATGGGGTTCCATGGGACACTAGAAACGACATCCCATAGTCAGCAGCCTCTGAAGGCAAATCATCTGCACATGGCTGCAGCCGCCGACGGTGAGCTTAATCCCCACGGGTGGGGGGGGGGGGGGGGGGGACAAAAACACAAAAAAAAAGAAAAAGATTTGTGTTATTGGTTTGGGGGGGGGGTGGGTGAGTGTGAGGAGAAACATAAAAAAAAAGAGGAGCGGGAGAAGAAGAAAAACAAGGGGGAAAGAGGGAG